>CM034153.1:176813652-177227969 GCA_019776745.2 Taxus chinensis | reverse complement strand
CATTAACTCCTTCTCTATTGTCAGGAACTTCCACTTAACAGGATCCTTGGACTCTCCTGGATTCGCGCAATGCATTGTGTCCCATCCCACCCTCCATCGGTGCCTAAAATATCAATATGAGGGCAAAATATACACCCATCCAGGAGATCCTTTTCCTTCTGCACAATGCGACATGACCATTAGGTCCGCCCCTTTAAAAGAAAATACATCTTCTCCAAATGGGACCTCATCTTCTTCCATACCTGCAACCAAACTACCGGATTTACAAAATCTGGAAGAGACATTGCAGCGTTTCTCATAGGAGAGCTGCCTCTCTTTCTTTCGATGCCCATCTCAAACCTAATGAGTATGGTAGACCAGACAAACAACCTGAATATCAATCAGGTCTCGGTCGCATCGTTACCATTGGTTTGCCCAATCAACAGACCAATTTCATCTATGGTGGTCTTGATACACCTCATTATTGCCCGGATTCTCCTCCTAGAGCCAAACCTTACCTAACAGGGTTTGATTATCTACAGAATCCCACGTTTGCAAAAACTTATCTATATCGATGCGCGTGGAAAGGTTTTGGCCTTGGAAAATATGAACAAGGTATACATGACCTCAAATCCATTCCTACTCTCATGCCACATCAGAAATTTGGTTTGGGATTTAAACCCATTTCAAAAGCCACTGTCACTATTCTTGATGAGCCTCTTCCTACTGAAGAACCATCTTCCCCCACCAAGTCCGAAGCATCACTTGATGTGGACGATGACATTTCCATCCCACCTAACTTTTTTTTTTGATCAATATCATTTCCTTAGGGCCGTTATTCTATGAGACTAACAATCGCTCCACTTCTATACCATTAATCTTCCCTGAAATAGTTGGAGACGACTCTCCCACTATCAACACTATCCACTGTGCGGATGATGATTCTGTCCTCACCTATCTAGGGGCAGAGGATTCATATCTTCCCAAGACTATTCCTTCTGACACGTCTACCCTTCTCAACGAGGCCACTATCGACCTTAATATAGGGACTTCTGAAGACCCTCGCATCATTAAGGTCGGCCAATCCCTTAATCCACAAGAATTAGGGGACTTTACTGCTTTTCTTTCCAAACATCGTCAAGCCTTTGCTTGGTCATACGAGGATATGCCAGGACTCGATCCCGATATTGTGGTCCACAATATCGTTACTCTTCCCAACATCAAACCAGTCAAGCAAAAATTGCGAAAAATGCACCCTAGAGTAGCCCTTCTTGTCAAAGAAGAGTTACAGCGCTTGCTCTCGGCTAGCTTCATCCAACCCATCGATTATCCGCAATGGGTGTCCAATGTAGTACCAGTAACTAAGGCTACTGGGAAAATTCGAATTTGTACCGACTTCCGGGATCTTAATCTTGCCTGTCCAAAGGATGATTTTCCTCTTCCTAATATCGACCAACTCGTAGATTTAACTGCGGGTCATGAGATGCTTTCTCTTATGGATGGTTTCTCCGGATATAATCAAATCCTCATCGCACCAGAAGACCAACATAAGACCTCCTTCATAACCCCTTGGGGGACCTTTTGCTATCGTGTCATGCCTTTTGGCCTTAAGAACGCAGGAGCAACCTATCAACGAGCAATGACCTACATCTTCCATGACCTCTTACACAAAACTGTAGAGGATTATGTTGACGACCTCCTCGGCAAGTCCAAGCGCCGTCAGGAGCATCTTTTCATCCTTGCGCCTCTCTTTGAGAGGCTTATCCGCTTTTGTCTTCGTCTAAATCCATCTAAATGCGTGTTTGGCGTCCTCACTGGTAAACTTTTAGGGTTTATCATTTCCATCAGGGGTATTGAAGTTGACCCCGCAAAAATAAAAGCCATCCTTGAGATGCCTCCCCCTTCTAACTTAAAGCAACTCCGCAGTCTCCAAGGACGTCTTCAGTCAGTGCGTCGTTTTATTTCCCAATTGTCGGACCGTTGTCAACCTTTTCACCATCTTCTCCGTAAGAATGTTCATTTCGAATGGGATGAGCATTGCCAAAAGGCCTTTGATGATCTCAAAGCTTATCTTCTTTCTCCACCCGTGCTTACACCTCCACGCGAGGGGGAGCCTTTCTATCTTTATATCTCTGTGACTGGCCATGCTCTGGGAGCCATGATCTCGCATCGGGACACTTGTGGTAAAGAACAAGCTGTCTATTACATCAGTCGCACCCTCCATGAGTATGAGACACGTTACTCCGAGGCTGAAAAACTATGTTGCGCTCTCTTCTTTGCAACTTCTAAGCTTCGTCATTATCTTCTTAATCACAAAACTTACATCGTCACAAGTGTCAATCCACTTAAGACAATCCATGCAAAGCCTTATCACAATGATCGTATCACTCGTTGGCTCATGCTCATGACTGAGTTTGACCTCGAGTTTATCTCGCAAAAGGCTATCAAGGGTCAAGTTATTGCAGATCAGCTAGCTAGTGCTCCTCTTCCGGACACTCAAGACCCCCTTGCCCAATTCCCCGATGAATTCATCCAACAAATTGATTTTGGTCTATCTCCATTTAAAGTAAAACTCTTCTTTGATGGATCCAAATGCCAGCAAGGGGGAAAAACTATGTTGCGCTCTCCTTCTTTGCAACTTCTAAGCTTCGTCATTATCTTCTTAATCAAGAATGATATCCTTCAAAAATATCGTGACATCGTTCTTGCCCAACTCCAATCTTTCGATAGCTTCACTATCCAATCCATTCCTCGTACTGCAAATCGATTTGCGGATACCATGGCCTCTTTAGCCTCCCTTATCCCGCCTTTTACCGAAGACTCGCGTCTTTATGTGGCTGTGCAACGATTAGATCAACCATCTCATCTTGGGCAATTCACGTCAATTAATGTTGTCACAACCCATACTCAGGATGAGTGGTATCAACAGATTGTTGATTATCTATCTCATTCGATCCTTCCTCCAGATCTGACTTCCAATGGTAGAAGGTCTTTTGTCCAACGCGCCAATCGCTATACTATCCTAGGTGGGATTCTTTACAAACGCGGCTTTGATGGTATTTTGCTTCGATGCCTCAAAACCCATGAATCATCTAAAGCCATCCAGGAGGTCCATGACGGTATTTGTGGTGGACATTTTAGTGGCTTAGCTGTAGCCAAGCGCATCTTACGTTTGGGATATTATTGGCCTTCTCTTAATCAAGATTGTTGTGAATACACTAAGAAGTGCGTCAAGTGTCAGCAACATTCCAATCTCACGCACATCCCTAGTCAGGCTTTGCAACCTGCGGCAGATTTGTGGCCTTTTTCGCAGTGGGGTCTTGATCTTATTGGTCTCATCAGTCCCCGTTCTTCACAACGTCATCATTCTATCATTACTGCCACTGAGTACTTTACTAAGTGGGTAGAAGCCATCCCTCTTTCTTCAACAAAGGCTAAACCCATAGTTGATTTCGTCTATCAACACATCATTTGTCGCTTTGGCGTTCCACACAAGCTAATCACAGATAATGGTAAGTCTTTCAAAAACGCTGATTTGCAGAATCTCTGCAACGCTTTCAATATCAAGCTCAGTTTTTCTTCTCCATACTATCCTCAAGCTAATGGTCAAGCCGAAGCTTCCAATAAAACTTTGCGTAATATCCTCGCAAAGGTAACTAGTCGAGCTGGTAGGGATTGGCATCTACATATCCCTTTCGCTCTCTGGGCTTATCGGACTAGCATTCGTACTCCTACTGGTGCTACTCCCTTCTCTCTCGTCTATGGGTCTGAGGCCGTCCTTCCTTTGGAGGTCCAAATCCCATCTCTCCGTGTTTCTCTCAGAGAATTTGTCTCCGATGAGGACTATCGTCAAAATCGTCTAGCACAACTTGAATTATTAGATGAGCGGCGTCTTAACGCTCTTGAGCATCATCAAGTCTATCTCGAGCGTGTCAAGCGTGCTTATAACAAGCATGTGCAACACCGTGACTTCAAAATTGGTGACCTTGTTCTTAAGGAAAATCAAAATGTCACTACACTCGAAAGGAGTCAACGTGGTAAGTTTGCCCCCAACTGGATGGGCCCCTACATTATCACTCATAAATATGGGTCTGGGGCTTATCGTTTGTCTTCCATAGATGGTATCCCTGAAGCGGAACCTCTTAATGCCTTGCATTTACGGCCCTTCTATTGTTAAAATCTATCTTACACAAATCTAGTCGCAACTCAGATCTTTCATCCGTCCTAGTAACCAGTCATCTACTTTCGTGGTGATTTGAAATTGTGTGGTTCTCCGCCTATTGCCTCGTTTACCTTAAATATGAGTATCGTGGCTCTACTCATTGCACGTTTCTTTTGGATATGTTCCTCCTCATGGTAGGAATACCTTAATCACCACTTCATCTGTCCCAAGTACTTATCTTCATCGGATCTACTCGGGTCATGAGTGCATGTTCTTCTATGTTCTCTTCCCCTCCATCTGATCTATCTAGGTCTAAACTCAGCTTCTTCCAAAGAGTTTCAAAAAAAAAAAAAAAAAAAAAAAAAAAGAAGATGCTATCCAAAAGATAGACTGATCCCTCGAAGGACAGCTATCCATACATTGTCAAGTGAATCAAAAAGAAAATAGACCATACCCTCGAAGGATGGCTATCATTCAAATTCAAAATACAGACCGCTCCCTTGAAGGACGGCTGTTTCTCAAAGAAATACTCAAGGCTTCTTGTAATCAATCAGCCTTCCAGTCAGTTTATACACTTTTTTAGCATCACTGAAAGACTTCCCGCATCGATCAGGTCTTACCATATCAAGCAAACTTCCCGTATTGATCAGTTTGCTTTTCTGTCAAAATCATGAAGCTGAGATTTCAGACCTTTTTTTCAATCATATGGAGAATCTTATTTTCCCACTATGGACATGTATTCTGTCCCTTGTAGGTTCTGACAAGATACTTACTTACTTTTCTTTCCGTTTCTATCCTAGATCTGGTTTGCGACTAGTAAGTGTCAGGTTTATTTTAATCTTATATAGGGCCTTGACATGCTTGGTCTTTCGGTTTCTTATCGGGATTTTATCTATGGTCGGTTGGAGGTCCGACTTATCATTTCCCTTCTTTTCCGAGTGTCTTCTCTTCTAAGTCACGGTTGTTCCCACTTTCATCTTGGGCTCTTGCAAGGAGTATTCTCCATTATCTCTGTCTTTGCATCCTGTTTAAATTGACATTTCACATGTTAATTCAATCACAATTTATCTTCTATCATCTATCAAAACATCTATCTTTATTCATTTCTCATTACAATTTACATCCATGTATCAAACACATTTATCTATCTATCCATCAAAATATCGAAAACATACCGTACATCTAAGGTACGTTATATCTATCTATATCTAAATCTATCCATCAAAATGCACATCCAAGATACATTATATCTATCCATATCTAATCCAAACATCAAAACACATGTACATCCCAGTTACCAATCATGTCAAAGTACTATCAAATTTATCTATCCAATCTACATCTATCTATCCAATCACATCTATTTCTATCATCTATCAGTCTATATCTAATCCAATACACATCTATCTTTTTATATCCATCTATCCATGTATATCAAAATCAAAAAGAAAACATGAGTACAATCATATGCCCAATAATATGATGAATCCATGTATATACATGTGTGTTTTTACAAAAAAAATAGGTGGCTTCCAATCGAGCCATCTATACAATGCCTTCCAATCGAGGCTACATCGCTATACAAATACAAAAGTCTATCAAATCTCTATATAGTAAAATCCGAAGCGTGGAGGACACTATCTCCTCCACCCTCCTCTCCACCCGGCTGTCTCTCCTGGCCGCCGCCTACCGAGCTCGATGCACCTGCTGCTGGAGGTCTCGGCCCACCTCGATCTCTCCCAGTGCTCCCTCCGCCTGAGGCTCCGCTCGCTGTAGCCGTCCCTGCTCTCCTCCTCGCCCCATACCGAGGCACATCTGGGGCATGCTGCGCTAGGGCATCCTCATAATATCTCACCTCAGCGAGGAGAGACTGGTACGTGCTCAGGCTCACAGTACCCGGTGCTCGTAACGAGGCTGCTGGTGCTGCTGGGGCTGCTGGCGCTGCTGGTGGGGGCCCCTCCTAGGGTCGTGCCCTGTGTGCCAGACTCTGATGTGGCACCTGTCTCCCCATACTTGGCCCTGAGGGCCTCCCTGTGCCGAAAGTAGCGGTCCCTCTGCTGGATCGCTGTATCTCGCTCCTGGCGAGCGGTGTCTCTCTCCACAATCAAGGCATCCCTCTCCTCTGTCAAGGCCCTGATCTCCTCTAGAGCTACCTGATGTGTCTGTATCAGTGTGGCATGCTCTCCCTCTAGTCGGTCTAGTGTCGCAGCTATGTCCTCCTCACCAGCATCTATCGAGGGCGGGAGATGTCATGGAAGCTCTGTGTCATACCACGCTGCGTAGCCCTCATCCACCCCCGCGTCATCATCACTGTCTGTGGAAGGTGGAGCCTCTCTCAGTGGGTCTGCCGGGATCAAAATCGGCAAATCTGTCTCTCGGCCATCCCGCCTATATGGCGTATATGTGGCCGGTACTGTCTGTACTAGGCCAAACTGCCTCAGTATCCGCATGAATGGGACTCGCTCCCACATATCTGGTCTGCGACCTCTGACCACTCGGCTCCGTCTCAATGCTACCAAGTGGGCATCCTGACCAACCCATATCGGAAATGCCCGATATGGTCTCCAGATAACCTGATCTGGTGTAAGCGTCCTGAAACGCTCCGAATACCACTCGGCCGATCTACCTGTATCTCCTGCGGCCATGTCAGCCCGCCATCTCCGAAATCCATAATCCACACCCCCCACTGCTGCCGGCATCCACGGAAGCCCGGATGGCCTAATCACTGCTATGTGCTCATACGCCCAGCAATGGAGCACAAAGCTGACATCGATCCCTGTCCTCCGGCCAGTAGTGTACATCCATAGCTCATAGTAAATCTGAGCTATCAGGGCATCAGCGAAAGCAAAAATCTGTCTGTACTGCAAGATGTCGCACACGCAGCCTAGTAGTAGCAATGGGAATCTCCCACCTCCTGAGTCTGGCAGGGCAAAATAAGATATAGCCATCTGAATCAGGGCTATCCGCCTGCTCCGAGGGCTATCCTGTCTGTACTGTGAGGATATCCTCACTGCCCCAGATACTATCTCCGAATCATCTGCTCTGTCTCTGTACAACCGCACCAGGGCCCTCTGCTGCTGCTCTCGGGGTGTGATCTCAATCGGGTCCCCCGTAATCGGTAATCGGAGGATCCTGTATACATCCTCATGGGTGATAGTCATCTCACCCGTCCTAAACCAAAATGTGCACGTGTGGCTGTCCCACCGTCGCACTAATGCTCGCATGAGCTCCACATCCCGTGGCACTCGTCTATAATATCTAAAGCCCCCGAGCCCGGCCAGCTCTAAATGCTGCCAGTCTGCATCTGTCACATCAGGCAGGATCGTCTCCAATAGCTCCGGGATGGCATCCCTCATGTGAAGGGTCTCTCGTGCCTGCATCCACGACATCAAAAGCATAATTAGTCTCTTATTTTCATAAATCACGTCTTCCCAAATCATAAAAATCAATGAACTTCCATCAGTCGGCGTCGATTTGATAAAATCGGCGTCGTTCATTTTAGTCGGCGCCGATTGTTACCAATCGACGCCGATCCAAAACTAGTCGACGCCGATTATACCAATCGGCGCCGACTGCCTGGCCGGACGTAAATCAGCCCCTAGCCTCGTATCCATCCAAAAAAATCAAACAAAAAAAAAATAATATAACGAAGAGGTTCGATTCTAATCACTTACCCCAGGTCGTGTCCTCCTGCGCTTCTGTCCGCTCCCAGAGGCTTCCATTGCGTTCAAATCTCAAATCTATCTCTGTCTGAATCAATCGTCACGTTGAAAATAAATCGTTTACGTTTTCCGTTCGCATATTTATATGCGTCTGGATGGGTCGGCGCCGATTTTTTGGGTCGACGCCGCTTGTTTTGGTCGGCGCCGATTATTTTAGTCGCCGCCGATTTTCCATCTCTTTCTGCCATAGTCTTGATACTTGGCTTTTTGGTCTATCTGATCATTGTTGTGTGCTGAATCTTGCCTTTTGGCACATCTTTTAGATGTCATTGTCTATTTCGGGTTTGTTCCCTTTGCGTAGGACGCTCGTATCTCTCAGCAGCTTAGAGTTAAACGGGTCTGTAGGCACTAACGTCGTCTGATTTATGGACCGGCTAGTTTTCCCTACCAATGTGTCTCTCTTTCGATGCTGACTATTTTGCCGTTCTCCTTACACTCGCGGGTCTGTAGGCACTAACGTCGTCTCATGAGGAGACCGGCTAGTTTTCCCTACCAATGTGAGTTCCTTAGGTTGCTGCCCCTGGTGTTTATTTTAATGCGTCCTCAATGATCAGATCTACTCCAGCTATCCAACTGGGGCATCCCGCATTTTTCATCTACCTTTTTCAAACTCGGGACCGTCTGTTCTATCATCCATCCCATCCCTAGTTTGAGGGGGATCACATCACCACAAATTTCTTCTCTTTTTCCATCCCTTTGTTTTTGTCTCATAACCTTGCTTATCGCAAGTTACTTGACAAAAAGGGGCAAAATGTAGACACCTAAAATTGGTTACTCAATTTAGTGTCCCTCCCATCCGTTTACTTGCCTAGGTAACCTGGGGCACGTTTACGTCACCAACTATCCCCTTGGGATATTATCCAATTTGCAATTTAATAGCTTACTCCAAATTTAATTCACCCCATCACATCTTATCCATGAGTAATTAAATATTAAATATTTGATTACGCTTCTTCCCATGCATCTTAATCACTTATCCACCCCAAATTTATTCTACCCATGCATTGCATCCATTTTTAATCTTCCCTAAGCGAGATATTTCCCCGTAGTCGGGATAAGTCTTATCTTTCTCGAATCGATCAATTTGGCCATCTCGGGAGTCTTTTCCGCGATCGGCGCCGACCCATATGGTCGGCGCCGATTTTATAGGAGCGGCGCCGATTATAAAAGCAAGCCCAGAACTCAGTTCTAGGCCCCCCCGAAAAGACTACGGAAGAGAACGGAAGAGATTACGAACGAGCAAAAAAAAGCGAACAGAAGAGCGAAAGATACAGGTTGAGAGAAAGAGAGATCTTCTTAGCATCAATTGTATCAAATTAGGGCAGATCCTGTCCAAGTCAAATCCCTGAGAGGAGCACCGTTACTCTGTCCCGGTCATATCAGCATCGCATCACCATCTATCATCTGGTGACCCTGTTCCAGTGTCTCGCCAACTTCGGTACATCCAACAAACCACATTCACCTTCCAATCCTCAAATCCTATCGCACAGTCCCCGATTGTTCAGTCTGTCTTCAGTTGGCACAGATCTTGTTCAGTCGACGCCGATCAGTCCCAGTCGACGCCGATCACATCAGTCGCCGCCGATTAGACCCAGTCGACGCCGATTTCTCTGCAGACAGGTAAAAGGTCACAGGTAACACAAATCCAGTATTATTTCCCTGTTCCTTGTTTTCTGTACTTTCTGTCTGCTGTTCAGTTTCTGTTTTATTACTGCAATCAGAAAATCTAGTCTTTATTTACATCTTTTATCATGTATACTTCTTTTCTTTATTAAAAACGTGGACTGACATCCGCCGAGGAAGCTTATCGCTTCCCGGACCCGCTTCTCGGGCAGTCCACCCATATATCTTCTAACGCCATCTTTTTCTGTCAAGCACCGGTGGTTTTGCAGGTTATTCGGATCTATTGTGCAAATTGCTTGTGTGCGCCCGTCTTGTCTACATCAACTTCCTCATCCGTCTACATCTTCATCAGGTATCAATTTCATTGAGGTTTTTCAGGGTTTTGTGTTTAGTTTGGTACATTAACTTGGACAGGTAACAAACGCGAAATTCTTGATCTACAGAAACTTAATATTTTTAGAATCTAAAAATTATGGTGTTTTATTGATGAGAAAATTACAGATTCTTTCTAGGTTTTCTCTTCTGATGTTTTGTTCAAAATTTCAGGTTAGTCCGTTGCACGGTTTGATGGAAACTGAAGAAAAATCCTCCAGGGAAGAATTTCTTAAATGGTTGCTGTAAAAAATCTGGGCTGTATCAGATATTTTTGTTTTGTGATTCCCAAAGGCATTTTAATGAGGAATATTTTCTCAAAATATCACAAGAATAGAATGCACGGTTTGGAAGCTATGAGCAATTTGTGATTTTCATGCCTTAGGGTTTCTAACAGCTCTTGGTCATGGAGTTTGCTTGAATTTTTTTTTTTGTTTCTTCTCTGTAGCAACATGGAATGATTGAAAAATTATGTTGGAGGTTGTGGCAAAGTTTTGGAAGTAGCCACAATGGAGGGGAGGAAGAGATTCCAACACTTGGAGAAAATTTGTGCGTGTGTGCATGAAGAATGGAAGCAACTAGTGACAACCCGAAAGTTAGAATTTTTTGCATGTTTTTGAGTTTTGGAATGGGTCGCACTTTTGTGAACCACTTGAACCAATTTCTTAGTGCAAAAAAATGTGCCCTATCCTCATTGGTCCATGTGGCAGCATGTTATTTTCCGTTGGGGGTGAGATAGGTGGCTGAAATTCGCACCATAAATAGTTGTCGGGGGCACATGGGTGACTAAGAGATTAAATGGGAGGGCTGAGGAGTTTTTTGTCCCAAAAATCAAAATATTTTGTGCACATGGGACACAAAAATTCACCTTCACCTTGGCTTTACAAGTGGTGGAGCATGATTGCACAGAGTAAGGGTTGGGAAATGAAGCCTGGGGGGCTTAACTAGCAAGAAGGTGTTGAACTACGGTCATGTGGAGGGCCCAGGGGCCCAAATAGTGTAGGGGAACATTTTATTGCATAGGTTGGACCAAATATTTGGTGAAATTGATACAAAAAAGTGAACCAATCTCCCACTTGTTGGATTTCCAGCCCAAAAAATGACTAATTGCTGAAGCTTATGTGTTGGAGAGCGACTTGTCGGGACCATAACTTGAGTTCCCAGAGGAGTTCTTTGATTAAATTTTATACGATTCTGCCTTAAAATGACCTTATGAATCTAATGGTTGTGGTATCGTCCTTTTATTATTCCTGAAAATACATGAAAAATATGATTTTTGTTATGGCTTAAAGGTTGTGTCTACTAAAAACTGGTTGTATATAGGATGCGCCTAGGTTTTGTGAAAAATATGACTCCACCATCTTATAAGGATATGAATTAAATTTCTAAATATATCTTGTTTGAATCCTAACTCCTTTCGAAGCTCTCAGAATCACTTCTTGAGGCTTAGGGACTGTTTTCACACTATTCACTGCTTAGGCCTCCAAGACCCACTTTTGTTGAAATTTCTCCAAAACTTGTGGAACCTTCAAAAACTGATTTAAAAATGTTCTTGGAGATTTGGTACACCTATTTTATGAGTTTAGGCCTTCTGGTTTTCTCCAGGGGATGTGCACCAATTCACGAAGACTAGGGAATAACCTTTCCTAAAGCTTGCCAAAAAGCATATCTTGATTAATCCTGTTCTAAAAGCACTTGAAATGAATAGATACCCATAAATCACCTATGGGAACACTAACATGATACCTTGAAATACTTAGAGAGGGGGAAGTGTGAGTGAATAAAGGATTAAGGTGACTTGGGAAAGTGTTTGGAAAGGCATACAACTAAAAGTTTCGACATTGGGGTCTGTTGTCATACTTGAAAATTGAAAATTTTCTTGTTACACATTTGCATGAAAACTATCCAAATTATAACAAGGCACAATACCCTATGATGCACTCTATTTCCACGGTCCATAATTGACTATTGAGGGTCTACATCTCAAATTGACCTCAACACACTCACATGTTCAATCAATCAATCTTTTTATCATACCATACGACATTCCTAGCTAGTGCCTTCTTCACACATATCATGATATACACTTTATTCTAAATCATCACTCCTTTCTCACTTTCCTATTCATTCATCTCGTGATATACACCATGTGCTACATCATCGCTCTTGTTAGCATCTTACTCACCCATCTAGTGATATATGCTTTAGGATAAATCATCACACATTCTAGCACCTCATTCTACAACTTCAAGATCAATCATCCCTATGTCACATTCAATATCATTTACACCTCATCATTATACAATCGATGTTCTACACTCTATTCATCAAATCCATTTAACACACAACAACACATCGCCTAAACCATTTCTCGATGATGCACTCCCATTTACGGTTCATTCTTGACTACTGAGGGGGCATAAACAAATGAACCTCACTGTATATAATTCCATTCACATCCACTCGGGGGGCACATTACCTATATCATTCACTCTGCATTCCATTCCACCTCATTCACAACATACTACATATCTTGGTTACATTTACTCTTGCTTATATTTACGAGTTACATGTTCATCTTATTACATATGCTAGATAGATATTTTGTATTTCCTTATCTTTATCATACACACATGCACGTTCAATTACCTTTCTAGTTGTGGTCGCATATTTTAGAGATCCATACATGTAACATGAATGCTTGACATAGTACCTATTACCAGTCCCATAGCTGTTCCTGAGGGCATCCACTTGCATACATTATAGGTACTATTGTTTAATTTTGTACTTAGCACTTTACATTATTGGATTATACACACTTTGAAATACTTTTTTTATCTTTCTAACATGTTAACGAGTGCTTCATGTGGAACATTTGTTATGCAAGACTATTTTCTTCTATGGTTGTCTGTTACATTGTCTACCATTGTTTGCTTTTTGTATGCTCTTATATGTGGGCTTTTCCCTCTATCTTATGTGCACACTTGTTTTATTACATTCATTTCAGCCTTGATTATCTTGTGACATCGTGAGTGGTGTCCCATGTTTGCAACCTAATTTTTACACTCTACATTTTCTTCTACTTGCATATTAGCTTACACATTGTCTGCTTAGCTTACATTTCATACATGTTTGTCTTTGCTTGTATTAACACTTGTCTCCTAACAATTTTTTTGCATGTGCCTTGGTTTCTACCAAGCACATCCCCTTCCCCTGCAGGGCAGAGTTTCAACACAATGGTCAATCCTCCTTTGGGCTGCATACTCCTTTAGCAATGTCGCATGCACCCCAAATGAGGGGGGATTATTTGGGTGAATCAGTCACCCCATACAATATTATACACAATAGAACATGGTACCGATACACCACAATTTTTAGTTTCGAATAGGGCTCAGAATCAGACTTGGGTCCTTAACACAACTTCCTTTCCTAAATGTTTGAAACTAAGGGGAAATTACATAGTGATTGGTAGCTCAACATAGTCTACAGAACTCCACACACAATGAATTTTATAGGGCATACAGTCATTAGCACATGCATTTATACACACCATGTATGATGGTGTTCTACATAGTGGGAAGCAGTTAAAGGTTAGAGGATGACACCAAACTATTCTCCCTACAATTATTCCATTTTATCGGCGTGAGATTGTCTGAAAAACTCGTGCGTCAACATCATTCATAGGATCCTTTTCTACACCCTTTCCTCATCATGGATCAAGTGCACATGTTCCTTTTTCACACTTTCAACGTTTTTACATACTTTCCTTACACACCTTTTTTACATATTTTGATCATATACATGCGTATTTGACTACTTGTTTGACTTCTCTTTTACAGGTCCGTCTGTATGGGAAGTGGTAGTCAAAATCAACAATGAGAACATCAAACACACCAACAATAAAATTGAAATCAACAATAGGTACATCGCAACATCTACACATGCATTTATGCCCTAGGTTAATTTTCATCACTTTTTGCACTTTCTCCTCCTTAACATCCATGCTTCACATTTTTCTATCACTCCACACTTTGTCTTGTCCCTCGTCACACTTTCATCATTGATCTACATGGTTATCAGGTACACATCTCTATCTACTTTATGCTACTGAGCTTTCTACTCACTGGGGGAAAATATAGACACAAAATCATGCACTTTGGGTAATTGTCTAGTCTTGATTGCATACTGTTATTCATATGATTCATAAGTAAGAAAATTACTAATCAATCCACGTCTTTGGCTACCTTTCTTTGCTTTCTATTGTGACTTTCAGTCTTTCAAACTTACTTGCTCAGTCTACCTTTTTACTCTTTGGAATTTGTCATCCTGGACACTAACACCCAGCTAGGACGCCAACGCCAGGTGCCCTCATCCCTTTTGGGTGCCCCTGACCTCTTTGTACTTTACCCACACTTTTTGGGTCCTTTTTAGCCATTTGAACATCTTATATTTTTGGTAGTCGGCATTTTCGGGGTTAATTATGAAATTCAAGCAAAGGAATCATATAAATATAAAGTTATGTGATCATAATAAAGGACCAAACACTAAGCAATAGCTATTACCACCTAAGGTTGCATCCATCAAGGCATCTAAGAGCTCCATTGCATTTATCTAGCTTCATCACAAAGGACACAAGGGCTGGTTTTTTGCATCACACTTCATAGGAGGGAAGTTCATTTTATTCCATGCACACATTTACTACATTCTACATCTAGCTACTTACTCACTATCCAAGTGCGACATGCACAAGAGAAACCTAGGGCACAATTCGACACACACAAAACTACATTAGGTCTGAGATGTAGTGCAACGCTCAGTTGTAAGTTCACCATTGTGCCAACTGAGGACAATCAGAACACTCATTTTGCATCTTTCTTTTTTAGGAGTTGATGTCTATTTGAGGTTTTTGCAGGTTCATTCTTTATTGTAGGTTTCCAATGACCTTGGTGATCTTAGTGCGACCTTAGAGCGATTAAAGGAAAACACCTTGCCACACCTTGGAGGAGGTTTTCTAAGAATTTCCGTAGACCCAAGAACCCAAAAATAGGTCTAGGGTGCCCATAGGCACCTGTGTCCCTCTCTAGGCACCCGAGTCCAGGCTATCTCTCCATATTTGCATTTTTATGTGTTCTAGTGCGACAATCAGTGCTTTGGGTTTCCCAGATTTACAACTGCTTGCATTCTCCAGAACTCTTTGAATCAACTAAGTCTTTTTATCCTTCCTTTGCACCTAGGGTTTTACAATTTATTGCTTAGTTTACTTGGGTAAATTGTTGTACTTAATTTATCATTCATTTACTGCAATCTTGTATTCAGATTAGGCTCTTATTTACATTTTAGCTTAATCACATAAAATGATCATGTATTTTTTTATAATGTCATTGGTATAGATAATAAAGGCAAGTATAATTGAAGGAAATAATTATTTAATTATTTAATATTTTGGGGGAAATGTCTCTTTTTTATGGAGGAATTACTAGGCTTGGTCCAGATACCACTCTTCACACGATGGGAGCCACCTAAGAATTTTAATCACTTTGCAAAAAAATGGTGCTTTGTTTATTTTAAGTCTCATCACCTACTTGATATTGGTAAATAAAATGAGTAACCAAGCTTGTATAAAAAATTGTATTTGTTGTATTCTTAGCACCTTGATCAATAGATTATTACTTGTCCTTATTTGATAATTTTATACGATTTTTTAATTCTTTTTGTATAATAATTTCTCTAAATTAGTGATTTTTTATGATCCTTATGCAAATTCTACAATAATATACATAGTTTTTATTTATTTATTTAATGGGAAAAAATTATTAATTAAAATAATAAAAAAGGGTGTCCACTTCAATTATTGCCTAGTACACTCATACCCTGTAATTCGACTGTATAATGTCTTTCGGTGTAATTGTTTTGTTTAATCAGGGCACAAGGTGTTCATTGTGGAATAGCCATTCCTCGACCACTATCTGTGTTTCCAGCGCCTTTTTCCTGGAAATATTTCTTGACACGAAATTCCAGCATGTAAAACTAGAGCTTTTGATTTCTTCTCCAATTGTAAAAATCTTGTACGGTTTGGTGGATTGCAGAAGCTATTTTTGGTTGAAGAGATACTTGAGTATATGTTTTAATGGTCACCCACCATTACAAAGGTAGGGAAAATATATTTCAATGGGAAATCTATTTTTCATACCCACATGGTGATGTGTTAGTGTTACTCATAGTAGACCAAGAAGGGTCAGTGAAATTGAATGGCTCTAGAGGTAATTGACATAGAAATGGTGTCCACGTCATCAAAAATAGATTTCTCCATTGGCCCCAATAATGTCGATCTACTCACAAATACCTCGAGGTCCGTAGTAGCCTTTGTAAATGGAGCACCTTATCCAGTCGACACGTTCCAATATATTGTGACGTGGCCGGCTGGTCCCACCATTGGTCAAAATAATTCCATCCGTTAACTGTGTCATCCGTTAGTTTGGTGTCCGTCCATGTTGTCATTCACATTAACGTTTACCGTCTACTCTATGTACGTCTCTGTTTCTGTTTGAATTTCAATTACGAATGAGTGAAAATTTCAAAACACATTAAAGATTACAGCATGACAGATAATTGAAATCAATAGAATATTTTTAAAAATATTTATTTTATTACTCGAATTAAGGGTTCTCATAATCTAATTAATGTTTCCCAATAAAAAATTCAATTTTTTTTATTACTTTCATAAAGGATTTGTTATAAAATCTCTTACTATTTTTCAATTGTTACCTTTTTATCTTAAAAAATGAATTTATTTTTTGGTGAATATTAATATGATTTTTTAAATTGAAAGATTAAGAGTACATGTGTTATGTATTCTTATCTTATGACTTATGACTCAGAGGCATTCCATTTTATCAAATTCGTTTATTGTACAATCTCAATCTCATCCTTTTTTATTGACATGTCTTGGAATTTGTAACTTAGTGATTGGGAAACACCTCTTACATCATCATTCTCACCGTTATATATTAATATGATATAAACCCTAAATAGTCATTTTGTAAGTTATTAGTGGAAATATTCATGTACTTGATTGATTCAATTCAATCTAGTCCTTGTTGTGAGATGATAGTCATTTTTTGTTTATCAATACAATAAGTATCTATGTGCTTGATTTATTCAATTCAATCTAATTCTTGTTATGAGTTGTTAGTTATTCTTGGTAATTTTATATAATATATAATCACTAAAAATCTTGCAAAGCTACGCTTATCATTTACTTGCTATGTTTAAATTGAAGTATGGCATAAATCTAGGATTTATTTTATAGGCATTTATTAATTTAAGTATCTTGACAATGGTGGTTATGGTCATCATACTCATCATAAATACCATTTTTTATTTTCAACATTTAATCACGCAAACAATGTGTCTCTTTATTTTTTCTTCTATTACATAGGATACAATGTAATTTAGTGGTTATTGAAATACATGATCTATTGGATGGGGTTTGACCATACACAAATGCCAGGGATTGACATTAAAAAGAGAAACAAATGATATTAGTACAATGTAAAGAAAGGGCATAACATTCATTGCTACATCTAGAGTGAAAGCCCTAGATATTTAAAGAAAGGGCATAACTTTATTAAGAAAATCTATAGTTTTTTGGGAATTTTTTTGTTTAATAAATACCATATATATTTTATTTTATCGTACACTTATTATTTTATTATATAATATCATATATTAATAAGTTCCAATTATATACATGAACACACTAGACACTACTCAAAATATATATTTATTATATTTTTTTATGGATTCCTACGTGCATTATATCCATGATATATTAAGATAATTTTTTTCCTTCCTAATTCTATCATTGAGGGTGGTGCTTGAATTTGCCTCATCTAGGTGGAGAACTTTGGATGTTCTCATTATGAGTTGAACTAAAATTCATATAGGCTTCCTTTCACACAAATAAAAAATCTAAAATTAAAATTGTAATTATTTATATTTTTATTTCTAAAAACATTGAAATGACTATATAGCAGAGTCCTATAGTAAATTTAATGCATTATCAAAAAAATTATATATCTAGTTTTACAATAATAATATCATTATAATATTATATTTTTAAATAATACCCATCTATTAATGGGGCACAATTAGCCCCAACTGCATAACAAATTGAACTAGTCAAATAATTAGTTTAATCTTTCCTCCTCAATTCACTGTAGCCATATTTGAAATCACCCCAAATCAACCTTAAATTCCCAATTTTATTTTAATTGAACACAATCATGTCCTTTTTCACTTGATACAATGAAAATACTCAACATAATAATCCCTTAGTTTTCTTGATGATACTCTTTCTACCCAAATACAGTAATTAATTGGAACAAAAGAAGATAAGTTAGCTTTCACAACATTGGAATGTACATTATATTTAGTTATTTACAATTGATACAAATTAATACTTATTGGCGTGTTTTTCATATTTTCGCAATATACACTCTTTGTGTCGTCTTTTTTTTTTTAATTTTTAAAATAATAATTCATATTCTCATTCTTTTATTATTAAAATTTTATGATACCCAATTTTATTTTTTGATTTATTTTAGTAGTATCAATTTTCAATTTATTGTTTTAGATATCATAGCTTTTCAAGTTTGAATCACAACTAGGTATCTGTATACTTTAATTTGATAAGGATCTTGAAGACATCTTCACCACCATTTCATTTGGTAAACAAGTTTGGGAGTTTTAAATGTTTAACATGATTTTATGCAAGCTTGTATATATTTGTGTACTCGATGGCACACCTTGCCAAAGAATAATTTGGGAGGCATACTATGCCCAATAATCAAGGTACTTTGACAAATTGTTACCAAAACACATTAGACTGTAATGAGGAGACACTTCTATTGGGTGCATATGTGAACACATGATGAGCACCACTTCAAGTGTTGTATTCATTGTTACACCATATATCCCATGACTAGGAAGCCATGTATTTACACACGTATCACAATTCCATCTAGACTACTGGAATTCGTTAACATGGATTTCATGACTAGGATGTCTATGATGACTACCAATTTGATGATTTTAATGGACAAATTTTCAAATATGGCTATCATTGTCTCCTACAAGAAGGGCATTGGTGTTGTTAACAACATTCAAACTTTCTTCAACCATGTGTGGGTTGAATTTGGACTCTCAACATCCATTTTATTTGATCAATATATTCTCTTTGCTACTCATTTTTGGGAAACATTATATGAATTGATGAGTTAAATGGTTCAATCAACAAAATTTAATCCTCAAACATTTACAAAAAATGAAAATTATCAATTGTACATTTGTTTATCTTTCACATATGTATAAACTTACACATGTTTGTGCTTGGGATGGTAACTTAATATATATCTATATATATAGATATAGATATAGATATATATATATATATATGTGTGTGTGTTATATATATATATACATATATAGATATATATATAGATATATACACACACACACACACACAAACACACACAACACAAACACCCACCAGATATATATAGATAGAGCATCTATATCTATAATTAGATCATCCGATATATCTATATCTGTGGGGTGTGTTTGTGTGGGTGTGTGGGTGTGTTGTGTGTGTGGGGTATTTATATATATATGAGGATATCTGTTATAATATATATAACACACACACAGATCTATATATATATAACACCCACACAGATATATATATAGATATGAGATAGTAGATAGATCTGTATAATATATATATATATATATCTCTATATAGATATATCTGTGTGTGTGTGTGTTGTGTGGTGTGTGTGTGTGTGGTGTGTGTGTATATATATAATTATATACGATATATATATTATATTATAGATAGATTATATCTATATCTATATCTGTATATATCTATCTGTGTGCTATATATCTAATATCGTGTATCTCCGGATATATATATACAGATATATATATAGTATATATAATATATATATATCTATATATATATATATATATATATATATATATATATCATGTATATATACAGATTATATATACAGATATATATATTCACATTTCTATAGGGTATATAGCCCATTCCATACATGTATTAGGCCGTTTCAACCTCTATAAATTTTCTATCGCATACTAGTTGGCACTAAGACATGTGCACATGAATAGAAAATGGACAAAGAGTAGAAGTTCCTACAACACATACAATATTTTCATCAACATGTTAAACACATTCTCTCTTGTTCATAACAAAAGTATAAAGAGTGTTACGGCATGCATCACGTACCTCACACATTCGAAGTTGGTTATAATGTGTTTTGGCATATTTGGGTCTTCATGTGTAGTATAAAACATGGAGCTCTTTAATCCTTACTTACCTTACAACAATTTTTTAACATCCTTAAAATTTGGATCTTTTTAGATTTTACTATCTAATAATATAGATTGCTTTTATCACTCATTTGGTTGTGACTTTCACTTTATTTTGTATTGGAAGGTGTAATGCTATCAAATAACATCTTGTTATACCATAATTGTTTGAAATGTCTATAAAATGTATCTAGGAGTATAATTGTTTGTACATTTACCCATATTACCATAATTAAATAAACTTTATATTATAATTTTAGAGAGTTGATTATAAATTTGTTTCCAATCAGATTGTTATCAAACTTAAAACTTATTTTAGGTACCATGGATTTTAGGTTTGAATTTCTTGTTTATTGGTGTCATGATTTAATATGCTTGGATGAATTTTAATATAGTGCATTGTAGAACGTAATGTGATATCCAATGATTTATATATGATTGGGTGAAGTTTAATTTATAAATCAATTTTTATATGACCCTAAATAAAAGAGTGATAAAATTAAAATGTGTAGTGGATAAAAGATAAAATCCCATGACTTTTATATCTATTGTGAAACTAAAAAATAAAAATATGTAAAAATAAAAGGTAATGCTTATTGAATTATTAAAAACATATACAATATTTTGGAAATAACATAACCAATCTCATAGTTGCAAAATAATATAATATAGCCAATCTTGCCATTGATAATGTTAATTATCAATTAGATCCTTTAAAAAAACCCAAGGCCATTTCCCTTATATTTATACAAAAAGTATAATAGACAGACTACATAACTTAAAATAAAATAAATTAGGATACATAATAATATTTATAGGATTTTTCTAATGTTTCCAAATAGACTTTTTATTTTAATATAACACTTTTTTTTTATGTTTTCACAATTAAAAAATCCCACCGCTATGGGCCTTGATGTATTGAGCTTTATGTCTCTTCTTGTTGGTTATCTCATCCATTGGATGTTAGCTTTCATGAGCTCATTGTGAACTCAAAAAAATTCTATAAGAGTGAGGTTGAATGTGTACTAGCAAAATTTATTGTTTCCAAGAGAAAATCCTTGTTAAAAGCAAAAATCATGTATCTATATAATATTCTATAATTTATTAATTTTTATTTGACATTTAAAGAAAAGGATTGAGATACATTTATATATATGGTCCAACATTTACTAGTTATTTTGTACACATTGAAAGATAAGCATTAATAAACTTACATACAATGAACTCACTGTTAATTTTGTGATTTTGTTCAAAACATGAGGGCACTCATAATAATAAAGGGGTACCATATACTCCCATTGACTTTTACAATTTTCTATATTCTAGTCAGCCGCTTATGTTTGATAAAACCATTTTATCTTAATTTAACTTCATTATCACTTAAATATAACTAATTTTACTATTTTTTGGTATTGTAAAACCACTTTCCATATCTATAGATAAGATATTATATAAACACAATTATATGTAACTTAATAATAAAATGAACAAACTAGTTTTCGCGAGAACAAACTAAATTAACTAAATAAATAAGATAAAAAATAAAGATGATTGAGTGCTTGAGTCTTGAATACAAAAAAAATCTCCCATATAAATTATACTACCAAAAATAGAACCATTTGAGATCTCACAAGAAAAACAAATCAATCAGATAAAACCAAATTTTTCTTAAAAACTAAAGCAAAATTATTATTTGAACGCAAGCATTTCTTTATTCACCGGAGGCATCCACTTTGAAGATGCCCTTGTTGGAATGTGTAAAATTCCGGTGGGTCTCTTTATGGGGATATTTCTGTCACCTCTACTTTCTAGGTCAGGTTTACGAAGAATCTCACTAGAAAAATCAAAATATGTAGAGCGTAAGATTCCTATCCTGCAGTTTTGTAGAATTAAAATTTAGGCCAGTTGCCACGTTGCATTTCACTTTCAACAAAAAAAAAATATATATAATTACATGGCGGTGAATAGATCACACGCGGTGGAAATTGATGATCTTTCAGCCCTCTTTTCATGAGATATTTTCCATATGCGGGCGACGTGAGGCGTTTCATTCGACACTGTCTCATTCGACACTGTTTCCTTTGTTGCATATTGAGTGTCTCATTTCTCTTCCCACGTATATACCTACCTCATTAGGACAGGTAGAAACATGTAATCTTCCCTCCCCTTACTGACTCCCTAAGTTGGTATGCATTTATTGACAACTGTTGTAATTGTTCCCACATTAATTACTTAAAAAATCTATCTCCGACTATAAATAGCCTATCATATATTCATTCTCACATGCATCACCTTCAATCATCTGGTTCATTTGGCAACTACATCATCTTTCTCTGTGTTAGTCATGCCACAATTCAACTATTTCCATGGTATGCATCAAACTTGTTATGTTGATTTGCTTTCAAAACTTTCTTATCCTTCTTGTAATATGCTCTAGCCTGCCATCTTCAGCCCAAAAGTTTGATCTATATGATTTATTATTGATGGATGTCGATAAGATCCTACTATTTAGTGACTAAAAAAGGGTTAATTTCTCTAGAGATGGGCATTAACTTCATGCTATTTTTTCTTAGGCTGCAATACTCCTAACAATTCCTTATGTTTGATAGATGATGTTTTTGTAGGTCGAATACTGAGCTAATATAGGAATAGTTGACATAATTTTGAATTTATTAAGTGTTTGTTGATTGAATGTTTCTCAAATATTGATCAAGTATAAATAAATAGTAGATTTTAAGAAATATAAATTGACCCTTTCTTTTTTCCAAACACTTAATTTTAATATGTTTGTATAAAAATTTAAAATCTTAATTGCATGGATGATTATTGTTTAAAAATATTCTCTACCTGTGTTCTAGCCTTTGGAAAAGTGTTAGGGAAAATAGTCACTAAAAGTCCTTTTTGGGCCATCGGATATGTTAATCATTAATAATATAAAATAAAACTTCTTTTATACCTAATATAACATACTTAATTTTAGTGACTATTCATGCAACTCATATTGGATACTCTCTATGGTGTTGATTCCACAAGAGTTTCACTTTTAGTTTAAAACCATACAGTATTGTACAGATAGATTCAACCCCTCTCCATTGTAATTTGCAACTCTTGTGTAATTGCTAATAATAATTTATATTGAACAAAACAACCTTTCCAACTATCAATACTTTTAAGTTTTTCAAATTAAAGATACCATTATACTATGTCAACATTTTGCAAAAAACAAAGATTAAGACAAATATAAACCTTAAACAATTCACTATTCATAATTCAAAGAATGGGCAGTCTTTGGCAGTGGATACCAAATGCAAAATATGTTTGTTTATACTCATTAAGGGCAAATTCTTGGAGGCATGCCACCATGAAAATGTCCTCAGAAGCTTTCCTTTAGGGAAAAGTCCCTTCTCGTACCTCAACACTTTAAAGAAGGAAAATAAAATGTGATTGGGAGATGTTACATATGTAAACACGATAATTCTATTTTAAGGAAATTAATATAATGTTGGGGATGGGCCTATGCGGAAACATTACAACCATTGAATATAAAACTCAAAACATGCAAATACGGATCTAACAATCCCCACAAAATCTACAGTAGTGGAAGTATAAACAAAAATAATCCAAACAACACACAAGTACACACACACAACACAACATATATCATGGTTCATCCAATGTGGGCTATGTCCACCAAAGATAGAGATCTCATATATATAATATAACAAGAGATTAAAAACCAACTCTTCTGCACAAGAGTACATATATCTCTCCAAGTGTATCTCTTCCTCCAGATCTCCAACTGGATCTACCTGAGTACACTAAACCGTGCCTCCATACCACCACCTGTGTCTCCTCCAGATCTCTAACCGGATCTACCTGAGTGCACTACAACCGTGCCTCTGAAATACCACTAGATCTCACATACCTGAAGCTACCCTGCATCTTCCATTGTGCAACCAATCTCTCACTGTACTGTGAATTTGCAAACAAGACCTCTAGAAGGGTCTACCAATGTGCAACAGTAACCATGCACCAAGAAATAAGTCTCTCCATCATCACTGCATCTTCCACTGCAAACAAGAAGACAACCTCCTCTACAATATTTGGATATTATCTGTATCCACAAGCTCTCCAACAAGCTACAATACTAGATTCATATGGATCAACAATACAATATGATCTCATAGATCTACAATACAAGATCTCACAACAACATGTGGATCTACAATACAAGATCTCACAACAACTTGTGGATCCACAAGATGAAATACTATGTGCTTTGCATACTATGTAAGCCATTAGATTTAGACAAGACAATACAAAGTAAATACAGAAGAAGACATAACCACCTTCTCACCATTCATATGTACCTGCTATTTCCTTCTATCCAGCTTCTCTCCATTGAAGCTCTGTCTTCATGCAACCTTTTTCTTCTTTTTCTTTTTCTTCATCTTCAACCAAGGAGAATTAAAATTCTTCCTCTATCCATATGTTCTAACCCTAGTTTTCTAGCTTATATAAGCTTAGACAAACTTAGGGCACCTTAGCTATGCATTTACAATCTTTAGATAAACTTTATAATAAATTTAGATATAATTCCCGTGAGTTAAATACAAACTTTCACACACAGGTAACCGGTGTTGGTTACCCTCACTGATACCGATTACCTTGACACTGACCGATGCCGGTTACCCTGATCGGTGTCGGTTTTTGTGTAAACTAGCAAGGTGTAAATCATGCTATCTATGAAGCAATTCAACTCCACAATCCTAACATATAATATATAAGAAGAAAGAAAATATAAAGAGGAAGGGACATGGTTAGGGTTGTAGACTAATAACTCTTCATGATCACCAAGAGAAACTCCTAGAGGAAGACCTCCCACGTATGCCCATTTCTACACTTGCACAGAGGAATGAGAGTCATGGTTAAGGAAAGAGACTTGAGCTTATCGTTGTAATCCAACACTCCCACCCTTTCTAGAGGTAGAGGAAGGTCAATATGGGTTGGATCTATTGGAGACCTACAGGCGAGGTAGGAGTTATGGGCGACATTGAGGAGGGTGTTTCATAGTTGCAGGTCTTAATGATCACGACAGACCTATCCATAGTTGAGGCACGTGAAGGATACCATTGTGTTTGAATTCCAAGCATAGGTGGACATGGTGACGTCGGTCTCGTCCTCACATAGCCCTACTTCCTTGACCTGCGCTGTGAAGGAGAGGTCGGTAATGCCATGATCCTGGTGGTAAAACAACAAAGAAGAAAGCTTCCTTGGGCCTGCTATAACTCATTGCATACACGTCTAACTGGGAGGAATCCATAGGGAGGGACATTTTCTTCCGGTTGGCGCTACACGTGGTTGCATGGGGCGGAAGATTGTTGTACATTAAGGTTTGGAAAAATGCTGAAACAATGAAAATGAACACTATTTTGTTCTTAGCTAATAACCACGTTGACCCCATGAGCTCACAATTCTGGTTATAAATCCTTCTCGTTCTGTGTGATATTCCATTCACCTCTGCCATTTCATTAACCTATTAACAAAAACCCAGTAATCAGTTAAGTTTACTAATTTTCAACAGTTAGAACACCTAGAATAAGTAGGCGTTCTGCAGGTATCCTGAAGAGCAAGGAAGGGGGGTGAGGTGGTCACATGGTGGGGGTGGTCGGTGACATTCAAGGCTTGCTGGCACGTCAGAAGGCTAATTTGGTGTAGCCAAGTCCCATAGAAACACACCATAAGGTCACAATTGTCGTTAGGCTAGGGAATGCGTATTTTGTGGCTAAGTAAAGCGCTCTGCAAATCATCCACACACTTTTGGCAATCATCTCTTTGTTTGGTGGGTAGAAGAGATTTAGACACCTGCCGATGATACCCAAGATGTTGCAGTGGAAGAGCATCTCCACGCTTCCTATAAACAAGGGTTGCATCTTTATGTTCTTATCCAACCGCTTCTACTCACGCTTTACACATTCATTAGCTTCTACAACCACTAAGGTACAAAGACGCGGTTTCTTGTTTACGTTTTCCAACATACTCCTCGCCTTGTTTCACCGTAAGCAACAAACAGGTCTCCAACCCAACCAATTTAAATTTGCCAGCGTACTCCTAGCATGTGCCAACATAAAAACTCTCGAACAGGGTATGGACAACCATCAAAACATAAAATATAGATGAATTTTGTTAGATGTAGTTGCAAATGTTTTGGTAGACATGTATGCAGAATGTGGGACCTTACATAAAGACATGTGAATTGTTCAGCAGGATGCAACTTATGTTCTTTGCTCAAACATCTACCATAGGTCATAGAATATATTTTACAACAAATAACACCTCCAACAAACTTAATAATGTTATCCTCACCAGCATAAGTTACAACTCATGTACAATTGTTAATAATTTATATTGAACAAAGCAACCTTCCCAACTCTCAATACTTTTTAAGTTTTTAAAATTAAAGATACCATTATACTATGTCAACATTTTGAAAAAATAAAGATTAAGACAAATACAAACCTTAAACAATTCACGATTCATAATTCAAAGGAATGGGTGGTCTTGGCAGTGGATGACACATGCAAATGTGTTTTTGTACTCATTGAGGGCACATTCTTGGAGGCCTGCCACCATGAAAATGTCCTCTGAAGCTTTCCTGTGGGGAAAATTTCCTTCCCGTATCTCGACTCTATAAAGAAGGAAAATAAAACATTGTATTTACTTAAATCGCCCGTCATGTAATATTGAAAATGGTGAAATCCATATACCCACACGCTCTGCTCCTCACTGTTCCAAATTGAACCAATTACCAGATTTCCTTCGTTTTTAATGGATGAGAAATTGGCAATTGGGCTAATAATCTATCAGATCTAATTTGTTTATGACTACGGGCTACACTTAAAAAACCTCAGTATGGATTTATGAAGAAAGTGTAATCCATACTATAAATAAGTACCAACCTATCAGTATCTTCCACAATGCAGAAAATCATGGACAAGCTTCACAACGAGCTTCTAGGCATCTCTGAATCCGTCTGACAAAACTTAAAGAGTTTTTCTCCATGAATAAAATCTTGCTTCCTAGTACAAACTGATTGTAAGTACCCTAATAGCCGGGTCATTTGAAATTTAAATGTGTCTGTACCCTAATAAATACATATGGCATTAACAGCGGGGGAATATACCATGGTAAGATTCGAGGTAGATGGGCAATGGGGAGACGGCAACTGCAAGACAGAAGACAGAAGGAGTGAGACCGACAGAGGGAAGGATGGAAACGGCAGGCGTTGACCATTAACGTCTGCCGTTTCCATCCACAAATGTTGAGCTTAATTAGCTGATGTGTTCTCTCTTGATGCATGGAATGGTGACCATTAATGCATCAACATTCCATGCATCAAGAGAGAACACAACGGCTAGTTACGCTCAACGTTTGTGGATAGAACAACGCTTGCCGTTTCCATCTACAAACGTTGAGCTTAATTAGCTGATGTGTTCTCTCTTGATGCATGGAATGGTGACCATTAATGCATCAACATTCCATGCATCAAGAGAGAACACAACGGCTAGTTATGCTCAACGTTTGTGGATGGAAACGATAGATGTTAGTAGTCAATCCCTGCCTTCCTTTCTTTCTAGCCACATTTTATAGCCAATATATACACACCACATCATATTTTTTTATGTCCCAGACCTGATCATGAATATGATGACAATTACACCTGGAGGCTGGTGCGGTGACCTAATCTTGCCGCACCACCCTTCTTTAAACAAAGTCTACAATTTATGCTTTTTATGAATCTCACACCTTTTTCCATACCATCTCCATTCATAATTTACTCTCTATCTGTATTAATGCCACAATGGTTGCAAAATGCCCATCCATAAATTGTTGGCCCCTTTCAATCATGCATAACAACAAAGCGAAAAGAATTCCACTCCCAATCAGCTTATATATATATATATATATATGATTTCTATTTGTTTTATTCTCCCTCATTGTCGGGTATGATGTTAATGTATTTATGTGCTTGTTGATTATATAGTGTATTTATATGTTTGTTGTTTATATGCACAAAATGAACTTGTTGAAAAGACCTTGAAACCCAACTCTGTACTTTTTGCTAGCATATTCTCAAAATATACAAAACATTATTTCTTATTGTTCAAGGTATTGTGACAAAAAACATGAAGATTATCAGTTTCACCGCTATGTTTTTCCCTCTGGCCATTTACATATCTTCATAAAATAGCTTATCACAACATTCCAATGAAAAAAGAAATTATTTGATTGGTATGAAAATGCATCTAGGGGTCGACATTTCAATTTTACGTGCCTCCTTGATCATATTTAGACTGAAGAGAAAAGTGCATTTGATCAACAAAACACTTGATTCCATTGTCACGAAATCATGAAGGATCTTTGTACTCAATCTCGAAGCCAACATCTCTGAGGGTAACGCTCAATGAGACGACAACCATTAAACCAAAATTATCATCAGAGTGAGTAAATATGATTTGTCTCCAACCAAAATGGCCAAATGTCGCTGCAATGGTTTGCATTTCAAGGTTGTCATTGTTTCATGCTAACAAATTTTTTTTTTTTTTTTTGAAGATAATGGGACTTATTGATGAGAAGGATACAATTGTAGTATTCCTCATCTTGAATACATGATATGATCTCTATGACCCCATATGTTAGTGGCCATGGTATCACTACCAATTCTCTTTCAAAAATATTAATAGCAATATTTATCAACAATACACAACATGAAATATAGATTTCAAAAAACATGATATTAACTTGAAAGTAAGAAAGTTATTTTTATTTTAACTTAATAACATATTAATACCCTCAAGAATTGATTACCCATCACATGGGTGAACCGCTAAGCAAGTGTTGTTGAGTAGTTGGGTATGCTTGTTAATATCATCTATTGCTAACTTTAAAGCATCCTTCGCTACTTTTCCAACACAGTTTGGAATTTACTATATGTTCGTGATGATGATCTAATATTTTTGAAAACAATGTAATCATGCATTATTTAAGCCATACAATAGCCACTTTTCTCACCCATGATTCAAAATCTAGATACAACATACACTTATTATGAATTCATATTTACGAAAAATAATTCAATTATGCATTATTTAAGCCATGCAATATAATTGATATATAATATTTTTGAAAGTATAGAAAATGACATGTAGTAGATGTTAAAGAGGGTAAATAAATTGTAAGGAATTATTAAATGATTTTTTTGGAAGGACATAGATTATTTTAAAAAATTAAATAGCATTTTCTGCATATATATAATAACATAGACATCCTCCTAGCCTCTAACAAAATGGGAGATTTAGAACAAGTCACAATCGGCAGGTATAAGGTGAGACTCCAATATTTGTCAACATCATTTTCAATGCTAAC
Organism: Taxus chinensis; assembly: GCA_019776745.2. Lineage (NCBI taxonomy): Eukaryota > Viridiplantae > Streptophyta > Pinopsida > Cupressales > Taxaceae > Taxus > Taxus chinensis. Next base: position 177,198,287 of record CM034153.1, on the reverse strand, counting down.
GAAGGTGTTAATGTTGGACAATTGGGGCTATGTTGTTTAGTTGTCCTACCAACAGTTTTTGAGTTGCATTTTGTGCATCAACGTACAAAAAATATGGATATCCCCACGAAGCATTGCCACTATTTCATCAAATGCTCCCATTTTAAAGACAGTGCATAATATAAATTTGATCTCATGGACAACGTTAATCACAAGATATGCAATCCAATGCTACGACAAATATACAAAATTAGATGAATTGTCTCGAGAGAAGTGATAACATGTAACTATACAACTCTAGAATGAAAATCTAGTCTAGAAAATATAAGAACAGGAAACACAACTCACTTCACAATGAAACTAAAGCTCCCCAAATTTTATCTCAGAAAGAAAAAATGATAATTAAACATTCACATGTTCCCATCACGAGATAATTTGACATTAAAAATAGACTAGAATTACAATACATCCCATGTGCAACGGCTACTTAAAATTCCAAATACAAGTCATGATTTTCCTAGTTTCCCGTAAATTCTGCGTTTTTCTCCACGCGGCCTTCTAGAAAAAGTTCTACTTTTAATGTTTCGTAATCGTGAGTGCGCATGTCACACGTCTTAATATTGAAACACCTGTCGTAATGCGGCGCGCATATCAAAAATCCTGTCGTCTTCACAAATCAATATCCGTATCTTTTATAAATTAAAAATTGTTTACTTTAGTCTTGGCGCGTCAACTTTTGTTTTTTTATCACAAACTTCTCAACTTTAGTCTTCACGTGTCAATGTTGATAGATTTTGCTATAGACAAATCTCATCATCTTACATTCATAGTAATTTAAAAAATAAAAAAATAATTTTTTTTTTTAAGGAAACCGACAATTTAATATAAATGTGACCATCTTTCTCATGTTTTTATGGCGTATATATATATAATAGATTATATTTGTTGAGTAAGTGTATATCAAAGCTTCTTTTTATCGAAGCAACAATGATTACAAAGCATCTAATTCATCAACGTTCCGTAGGGAAAGATTCTTGTCTTATTCATTTGATTTTTCGTGTTAGATTTCCATAAGATTTTGTAACTTGATTGATGCTATAACAAGCCATCTTTCTCACCATTAAGTTATGACCCATTTGATTCCATAGTAAAATTTTGGTTTTGATGGTTTCACAACAAAATTTAGTAGGTATTAAGTTTTCAATTTATTCTTTAAGTTAATGTACTATTTTCAATTTGTACTTTTGGCCAATGTATTAGTTTGCATCAACTCCACAATTTAGTGTAGACGCCTAATTTTAGTGAGGACTAATTAATGTATCTTTATTGATTAATGGTTTAGGTACATGTTTTTGATTAATGCATCTTTGATTTGTTTTTCATGTGTCTTATGTTTATTCATTACTGGTTTAAGTTAGGCATTTTTCAGAACATGTATTTCTTATCATCCAATCTTCGATTTGTTTCTCATGTCTCTTACGACTTTCAACCCCTTTGACTTAATTTTTCTTTGTGTTTGTACATCCATGTTTTCTCTCTTCTCCCATATTTTTGTCATGGGCTCCATTTTCATGCAATATGAAATTGGTCATGCCATTTCCATACCCAATACAAAAGTGGTCACTACCTTTTTTGTCACTTTTAAAATTATTATTGGCAAATAGTTGTTTGAAAGGGACTATACCCTTGTACAAGAAGGCTCAAAAAGCCAGAATTAATCAATTAAGGTACAACAAAATGATCAAAATCAAGATAAAACGTGAACACCCAACATCAGAAAACAACCTGCTCAAAATAGTACCCAAAATTTGCAACACATCAACAAAAAATAGCTGATGTACAATGACCAAACAATTGCTGCCCAACAAAGAACAACTGAACAACAATGTAAAGCTAACAAGGCGGAGAATCAATATTCTTGGAGATAAATTTGTCTTTTTACGCACCGTTATCCAACCTGTTGAAGCTTCTACAACTGGAGGATTACATAAAGGAGGCGTATTTTCCTTATCATCCATGATTCCAACTGGGACAACAATATTCCTATCCAAAGTTAAATCATTTTTATTTTTCTTACTGTCACCAGCTGAATGAGATACTTTGGCATTTTCCTTGCTGTGAACAACTGGAATTTCCGAAAGAGGGGTTTCCGGGAAAAAATATAAATCATCTTCAATATCTGCATTTGATTCTAGATCCTCTTTGGCTTCGAAAACCAGGTGTTCCGGGAAGGCATCTTTCCACCAGTTGTGTCTCTCATGTTGGTGCTTTGTTATCCCACAATCAGAAGAGGTGTGACCTAGACAGAAACACCTTATACACCAAAATGGTAGGCCTTCATAATCTAAAGGATGTGACCAAGTTCTGTTTTGCACTTTGAGATCATTGGTTGCAGGAAGGTTTTTAGCGGTGTCAAGTTCCACCAGGATCCGGGCATAAGTGGTATGGGTATAATAAGATGTTTAAGAATCTATATACAAGGTAGTTCCCAAGGCATTTCCAATAGAAACAAGACAATCTCGATTCCAAAATTGGAGAGGTAAATGGGTTAGCCTGATCCAAACAAGTTTGCAGGAGAATGATTCAGTGAGCAGGTTAAAGGAGGGGAACCAAGGTTTCATAACCAAGTATCTAGACTAGCAGATCCAGAGCTTGGATGCGATGGTGTTCTTATCAACTATTGAAGAAAAAACAATAATGAAAATACCTTTAGCACATAGGTACAAATCTAACCTTCCAGCTAGTATTGGATTCCAATGCTTAGATATCCACTCGTGAAGTGTAGGAAGGTTGGGCCATAGACCTCCAAATTTGTAGATTAATGTGTGTTCCTCATAGTATTTTTCAGAAGAAATAACCTCTTCCCCAAATGAAACACATGGGGTAATCTTGAACTCCTCAAAGTTTGTGGCTTTTCTTATTGGATTTTGGGGCCACTGTGTGTCAACTTGTGTATTAATAGGGCCCTAACTTGAATTGAAGAAGTATATAAGTATATGACTACATTAATTTATTGAGGACATGAAGGCGCATTCAGAGAATGAATAATTGTTTAACACAAGTGATATTGACCTTGTAAGATCATAATAATTTTATTATTTCTAAGATTCCTCTGGTATAATATTTGCATTCAATCCTTTAGAGAGCATTATAACCTTTGGTAGTTGTTATTGCATGCTTGAAAGATAAGGGTTGGGATATTTCACATACACTGGATTGTTTGTTGACTTATACCAAATTCTAATTATGATTTTATTCAAGACATAATGTCCCTAATAATACTACAAAGGGATGTCATAAGACCCCATTAACATCCCTCATTTTTATGGGTCTTGCAAGGTGTTGAGGTCAAATTAGGGTTTTTATCAAGAAGAGTAAATTCTTAGTGATTCACAACATAGCCAAAGAAAGTGAGCAAGGTTTTTGGCAAACAAAACCAAGGGATTGCATTTTCATAATTATATTTGTATTTGGAAGAGTTGATCATTTTTGTACCCATTGTAAAAGTGGTAAGCTATTTTATACCCATTACCTATTTTAGAAAAGGGCATTATGGTTTTCTAAGTCATGTCTTATGGAGTCTATTTCTCTTATTGTTTGGGGATGTCTTTTGTCACTTATTATTGATAACTGCATTCAGATTAAAACCCTAATTTACTAACACTTGTACTATTTTATATTTTTGTATAATCGAAATAACCCACTATTTTATCTAATTAGATATTATTTACTAATTTATTTGAATTCAACCTTACTGTTGTCCCAGATGTTGTTAGTATAGTGCATTGTTAGGACTAAACCACTTTTCATTTCTATAATTAGCTCACATTTCAATGGATTTGTATAATTTGATCATGTTTATTATATTAGGTTTCCTTCATTTTATGCCAAAATTTCAAAGTGTCTTTTAAGAGTGTAATTCATATTGAAAATAAAATAAAAATTATAAAGAGATACTAAAAAGAGATAATATTGGGTTTGAGTTCCACATATTTGGTGAAATGGATACCCTTTAATCCTTGACACCAAACTAAAGAAGGTCAATTATTTACAAACCCAATACCTTATTGGTTTCAAGTTAAGAGGTTTACAACTTGGAATGCTTAAACATTCAATAAAAATGCAAGACTGACTACTATTTGTGTCGTGGAAAAATTAATATTGTTTCCAATAATATATAAGTAAATGTTATATAAGTGATTTTTTATGAAGGTAATATATAATTAATATTTTTAAGAGGATGGAGACTAGCCATAGTAACGAGACACTGCTTGTAAGGCATTTACATAAGATAAGATAAAATAATAAGTTATCAATGTCCACAAAAGGTCAAAAGTGGCATATGGGACTAGAAAAGGACAATGTAAAGTAAGGAATAGGGAGTGTATGAAAAACTCCAAAAATCCCAAAAGGGAACATAAACTAACGAGGACATGCACCCAAGCAGAAATACATGAAAAAAAAAAAATCTCCAATATCTAATAGATCTCCTCATATCTACAAACTTCTAATATGGTCTCTTCCTGCTCAATATTGAAAGAATCAAGATAAATGAAATAATCAATCCTCTAGGTGTAAAATATTGTGGAAGAAAAGTATACGTCAAGAGATTGGAAAAGATCAAATATTTCTAGAAATAAAAGAGTCAAAATTTATGATCCTTGTGAGCATTTAAGGTATACAAAGTTTTATGAATATATGAAGAGACAAAAGAGTTTCCCTTGATCTCATAGTACAAAAAGCATATATATATAATGGTCTTTGATTTTAGGCTTCGTGGAACAAATTTGATGAATATGATGCACCTGAAGAATATGATGATTTGTCTATGTGTAGAGGTGGTGTGAGTAAACCCTTAATTTTAATGTTGAAAATCTTAAATGGAAGTGTATTTGAAGCTTAATGTCACTTGGATGTTGGATAATCCCATCCTCAAAATTGAAGTTATGAACTAGATTAGGGCTAAAGACTTGAGGAAAGAGGTTCTAAAGGACCTAACCATTTGAGTTGTAGGTACGATATAGATCTCATATATGATAACTCTATTCATATATCTTCTACATACATATGTTGCAAAAATTGAAAATGTATGTATGGAAGTATGTTCATGCCAATATCTACAAGGCATACGAAAGAGGAATCCTTGACATAGTTAGAGTATATCCTTTGTGGTTCTGATTGCATAGATGATTTGAATGCTTGATATGGGTATATGAAGAAATAAACCAAAAAGAACTTATTGTCCTTTAAGCATGTGTATCATAGTTACAACTTAAAATGTCACAATAAAGATGAGAGGGGTTGGACCAAATTCAATAAGAATGATGCCTTTGGGAACTAATCTTGTAATTGGAGATGCTTGGAGTACACAAAGGTAATAAATATTTCAATTCTGCTTCAATACTTTTTCTTAAGGTAAGGACCCCGTGTTTCTACACCATACAAAAGTAAAAAGTGAGTAAAGAGGCATAACTTTGTACATTTTTATTGAAACTAAATCCTAAAGTTTTTATTTTATTTTATTTTATCAAGAGTGGTTAGGGAACGTGCCATTTTCTTAGTTTATACTCAGTAATTTGTGACACCCACATTATGAGTTCATGATAGATTTTATCTTTATGAATCAATAGTATTTGGGTGATGAATTCTCTTTTGGATGCATATGAAATTCATACTTAGTGATGTGGCCATGGTTAGGGATACTAATAAAATGTTACCTTACCCATTCATTATTATAGAATCACATTTCAGAATATCAACAATAACACAATTTATAGCAACAACAATGTATATGTTCAACAATATTAGGTTATACACTCAAGGCTAATCACCAACAATTTTTTCATGGAACACATAATTCTTAAAAGAAAACACTCAACATTGCAATTTTTCCTCTACGATTCAATATCCCTTTTACCTTTCCTATACATGCATGCATATCTTATTCTAGAACTTTTTGTAACTACATATAGGTCATTACTATATGGGATTTCTAATTTAGAACTATATTTAACTAAATCTTATCTAACCCCATATTAGATTGCATCCCCTTTTAAAAATTTAATGATGTGTTTATATAGACATAATCAATTACTTACAATCTAATCCCCAAGACATCGATCCCATAAGCAATGAAACATGTTTCAACTATTAAATGAAAAATACGGCCCAAAGGACCTACACATAGCTAAAATTGATGTAACACAAGAAAACTAAATAAACATAATTTTAAAGTTGATTAACCTTCGATTGCCTTCACTTATGATCATAATATGGTTAATTCAATGATATCTCTATTCGCCCCATCAAGGCATCTTACCTGTCATAACACAATAACTTTCAAGAATTCTTCATGAAAAATATAATTACTTCATAGTTTCATATGTAGGCTCATGTTATCAACACGTGTATTCTTTCCTAACACACACTTTTGTAAATGCTTTGAATAATTCCAAATATGTTTGATATTTTTATGGTTTTGTGTTATAATTCCAACTGGTTGTGTCATCTCGAAAAAAAATTCTGCATTCAAAAAATATTGTGGATCTCCCTGAGACACCGTGACAATGTTGTAAAATATAAATATGTGCAAATACTACACCTACACTAACACATAACAAACATTCCCAAAGAACACGATAGTATATACACGCACAAAAAATGCATAAACACTATGATTCCTAAAAAACTACAAACAACTAAACTCAATTGATTCCTATACTCTAAAATATATTTAGTTGATGCAAGATCGGGCATAAACCCAAATGCTCATACACCACTTACACCTTAGAGTTGCATGTTATTTTCTACTATTATTTAAAGATAACATATATAAAATGTAATTGGAATTTTTTCATTTGCCCCGTTAGTGGCTCAATAATGAGCCCATAAATATATGATTACTGGTTGGTGGAATTATTTGGTATTTCAATTTGGACTAACATATTTTTCTTGAATTTCTAACACTACAATGCATGTCATTTATAAAACAAAATTTATACTTTGTGCCCTAGAATGGTTATAGTATTTTAAACTTAAGGGGGGGTGGGTGAATGACCTTCAAGTTCTTATGTTACAATATTTACTATTATATATATCCTAGTGTATTTAAGGAGCTAAATATGTAGTATAATAATACAATGGGCTTCTAAAGACCATGAAAATGATTTTTGTTTTTATTTTTGAGTAATCATGCAGTCTAATCAAAATGATTTCTAATATATGTGTTCTGTAATAGAACTATAATATAACCATATATATCATCTTGTAGATGTACAAGTGGTTACACAAATTAACAAATGCACTAAACTAACCATGTGCAATCATTTTTAATTTCAATAATCTTAATAAATTCATACATACTTGTATAAAAGAGGCTATCTATAGAATATAAAAATATGGAATAGTAAAGGTACTTGACAAAATAGGTTTAGAGACCTAAATACATTAAATTTCATGAATCGAGAGTCAATTATGAGTGACAAACAGTGGAAAAATGGTCCAAAAGGTGAGAAGAACAAAACACAAAGAAATAAGTCTTGAAAATTGGGTTGACCAATTTCGTAAAGATTAATCAGAATTATGAAGAGAAAAAATCCTTACTTGAAATTTTACATTGAATGGAAATTGATTTTTCTATCCCAAGATGAATCTAACTAGGTGATTATGATCTTTGTTTCTTAATTAGTCCTTTAAGTATGTAAAATGCATAAAGAAAACACTTATTTTGAGGCATAAGTTGAACTAGGGAAAAATTGAGATTCATTGATATTTATCATGACCCTTAATTGCATGAAAATGGAAATCAACAAGAAAGTATAATGTATTCAACAAGTAGCTTTGTGTGATGTAATTTTCCCAAGCCTTATCTTTTCAATGTGTGTGACAACTAGTAGAGTCTATATACCTCTATATGTTTGTAATATGAATTTTTGTACATGGATAATTGAAAAGAAAATAAGTTATTTCCTTACAACTTCAATATAGATGTGTTATGTGTTTCTCATTTGTCCCTAAATGTAATAATTCACCTTTTTTTATTTTCTCAAATTCAAATTTGGACCTTATTGACATACTATATAATACTCAATGGTAAGAAAAACCAAACACCTCGAGGAAATGAAAATTAAGGTTCAAAAGTGTCCCCAAAAGGAAAATGACCACTTTCATGGAGATGGTCCTATAAACATTAGTACGAAACTTGTTGAGCACTATAAAAATGATCATTGACCAAAATCAAGATAAATTTGAGAGTATATCATTAGAGAGAGTGAACTAGAGTAAAATGGAATAAATGAGACAAAACATGGCCCACAAAGAGAAGAATAGGAAGTCAACAAAAGAAAGCAAATTTCTAGGTGTCAAAAACACAAGAAAACAAGTCAAAATTTAAGGATCTTAAAGAGCTTAACTTAGACTAATAATTTATAAACACACAAATACATTAGTACCCATATAAGTAAATATTACTATACTTAAATTAGGTGTGTATATAAGTCCCCACTTTGATGTGTGTGCATGAATACATATCAAAGTAAAATAAACAATCATGTTGATACATAATGAAGGTAGTAAAATCATCACATATAACTCTTGTGTTTGAAAATATGTGACCCTACAGGTAAATATGAGTGCATCAATAATTACATAATCTAGTAAGAAAGGAACTACAAAAAACATTAAAATTATGAGAGAATGAATAGGAATGAATACACCTAAATGTGTTGAAAGTTGTATCTATGTTGAATCTAGATCTAGCATCTTTCACAATGAGACCAAAGTATTATAATATACCATTGGAATGTTTCTTGTGATGCAACTAAGGTGTTTATATTTATTTTGGGAACGTGCACATCATCTCAAGAAGGGAATTTTAAAAAGAATAAATTGGATATTGGAGATAAATAATATAAATATGTAACCCACTTTTGAGTTATATGATGAACTTATTGTTAGGAAATAAGGGATAAAATACGTGGAACAATCCCACACAGAATCGCAATAGTAGAAAATGATATGTAGAAAATATTACAGATTTGAAATAAAAGTGTAGAATAAAAAAGAGCACAACAAAAAGAGACAATATTTAACGTGGTTCACCCAATTTGGGCTACGTCCACCAAGAATCACATGCTCAGATTTTATTACAAACCACCTCTTCTCTCAATATAGTACCCATATTTGTTTGGAGCTATGCTCAAAAAACTCTATAAAATTCACACTTGAACTCACACACATCTGCAATGTTACATCAACCCTACCATATGCAAAAAACCACATAAATAGGCAACTGCTTAAGCAATTTTATAATACTATGGGTACCAAAACCATGGGCCGAAACCGTCCCATAAACCTATGTGTCAAAAATCCCACCCATATGAGAAGAACACGTTTCCCCAGATATCGAGCACATTTTTTTAGGCCATTTTTCAAAACTGTGGATAGTGTACAATAATTTTAGTGTACAGTCTTCAACACTTTCACATATGAAAACAAATTCCACAACATAACACTTATGAATCACACACCTTAAATAAAACCGGATTAAGTGCACCACATTAGGGGAAAAACATTTGATGCTAATGTGTGTGTGTGTGTGTGTGTGTGTGTGTGTGTGTGTGTGTGTGTGTGTGAGAGAGAGAGAGAGAGAGAGAGAGAGAGAGAGAGAGAGAGAGAGAGAGAGAGAGAGAGAGAGTAAACATGTATGTAATTTGTAAATTTCCCTATGTGGGCATAACTATAATCAATGTAAGAATAAAAGTGTATAGGGGAAAGGACCCCATAGTTGTGCATGCACCAAAACATGTACATCTCTTTTCACCATAGGTTGTTGATAAAAGTACCAATAGTTGTTCACTTTTTGGTTAATGACACTTTTAAAGAGCCAATGAAAATGTGACACATAAGGCGCTCGGTCATTGGTCCCTCTTTCAAATGCTTTATATTAATTTTTTTCATATTAAATCAATTCAAAAACTACTTTTCCCTCCAAATAAACACGCAAAATGAAAATGTTGATATGACACGATCATACGCTACACGATGATATAATGTTTTTACTCTACCGACATACCTACATATATCTACGTACCCCTAAAGTTAGGTGCATGGTTATAGGATCCTCTCCCCTAGTCTCACCCCCATGATGGAAAGATATAATATGTGTGGGCTTAAAAAGGTATGATCCTTGAGGTGAGCATGACATATTAATATGTGCTTAAGATTGGAGTAATACCTCAAGGTGGGAAAAATGAAATTGATGTATGCTCGAGTTTAGGATATTTACCTGATGTTGGAAATATATTAAAATATATATTTGAATGTAGGATAATGAACCAAATGTGGGAAAGTGTAATACCCTAATTTTGGTATAGGACACATGGCAACATCAATTTTGATGCCATTTAGGGATCTTGGCTTTTTAAGATATATATTTTTATTTATATTATCTTTTTCTCCATTTTAATTTCCTATGCATCACCATGATTACCTATTTTTTCCCATTCAAACTATCAAGATCATTTTCATCCTGACTAGGAGACTCGTCATACCTATGGAGACAAGTATCATCCTTTTATTGCATTGAATGAACATATATGGTGACACAGACAGGTTTAGGGTGCCCAAAAAAGAAAAACCTTACACTGTGGACCTCAAAATACATGTGTAATAATCAAATATTTTGAAAACTTAAGCAGAAAAAAGACTTTTATTTGTCAACTCAAAGAAATAGCAAAGTTAGACCAATCACAAATGATCCAACCTCATAAAATATACATTATATAATCATTATGCTCTTATGTCATGTCATTCAATATGGAAAATTCTCTATGTATTGTATTACAATTATTGTGTCAAGTGAGATCACTCACTACAAATTATAAATGTTTCTTTGCGCCTTAAGTTCACATCTACACTCTAATCAGAGTTCCTAAAACTCAAACTCCTAAAACTAAGTTCTAAAACTTGAACTATTTTGCTAAGAAAATTAGACTCTACTTATATAGTCGTCGATGCCACCTTTTATTAGGAATTCTAATGTTCAGATAAAATAGTATTATTATTGTACATACCTACAATTATTGTTATAGCTACCTCATTGCTCATAGGATATTCAACTCCTATTTATATGTAATGAGTTTGGTAATAACATTGATCAGAATAACCCCGGAGTATTATTTTCATCTTGTTCGGCCCGTCTTGTATGTTGTCACTGATGTAGCTTTAAATTCTCTGCTTCATTATTGTCGGCGGAGTACTTGGAAATAGTTTTTGGTTGGTTGCTTCTCTGTGTCACCGTACCTGTTGAGGATTTATTTCCATTTATATTACGTTGGGACGGCTTTGCTCCTCTAAAATTCTCGTTCACGAGTTCATTGAATTTGGCCTGAGATCGGACTCAAAGGATGAATAAGAAATAGAAGATCACATTGAACTGGCAGCGAATTAATGCTTGGAGTCAACAAATCCTATCCTGTCATGTTTACTGCAGTCTTGTCATTTAATCATATCCTTTCTAATACTGTTCACAGTCTACATTTGAGGTTGATGTCAACATTTCTGCATTAGAAACATGTCTTCTTATATCGACATATGCCCATCTAAGATTTTTACACGTCTTCTTTTAAACTTGTCCTCATTTGTCTCAAGTTCCAATACAAGTCGTCAAAAGAATCAAAATTTGTATGTCATTTGTGTCATAGGATACATGGTAAGAGTTGAAAAACATTTATAAAAAACATTTACTTTACATATGCATTTTCGGTGGAGACTAACGTTCCGTGTTGTTTGGATGGATATCACATTAGAAAAATTTACTAGTCTCAATTTCCACATTTAGAAAGTAAAAATCCAAACACGGTTAATGAACAAGAATATGTGGAGGATTGTGAATGGACAAGAAATATCACCATCAGATTGAACTAAATTCGCATAACGACAAAGTAGGGATGATAAAGCTAAGGCTGTTATTGGCCTCACTCTTTAAGATTTTGAGATGCATTATGTGGATCTTGAGAAAACATCAAAGGATAAGTGGGAAAACTTAAACAAATTATTTGGAGCAAAAACAGTCAATGCCAAGTTTTCCTTAAAAATCCATTTTTTTAAATTCAAAATGAATGACGGGGTCACCATGTCTAGTCACATTAATGATTTCAGATCTCTCACAAGAAAAAAAAGTAAAAGTTAAAGCTCCAGTTGATGACGAGGATGCAAAATCCATATTGTTAAATAGCTTTCCTTCCAAATATAGCAATGTTGTTTTCACTCTTGGACAGATGCCTTCACAGTCACTGAAAGATATGATATCAACTCTTCTAGCTAAAGAGAAAAGGACTAAAGAAGACAAAATAAGAAACTACATTGTACTTTAGTAAGAAGCACAAGAATATCTCCACCAAGTAAGAAACTCAATGATTTTAGTGGAAGAAAAAGGGATGTATCTCTAAGTATTGCGAAATTTGATCCACTCATCTTCTCAAAGGAAAATTTAAAACAATGAGGGAAATATGATCATAGAAGAGGGCTCAAATTTTGATGATGAAACAATGAATGAAGACATTGGTTATAATTCTGAAGATTTCTTATACCGAGTTAGGAGTAGACCACTACAGAATGGAGGCAACATAGGTAAGAGGTTGAACAATGACCTCTCGTTAGTTAGCAACAACGAGGCCGCACAAAATTCTTGTGGCATTTTTTAGTGCGTATTTTTAGAGTTCCTATTTACCAATGTACTAGTTATTTGAATAAAATACCTTTTAAGAATTTGGAAAAGAATCAAGTTTTTCAGAAAAGTCACTTTTTGGGAGAAGGAAAATATTACAAGGCAAACTCGAGGACAATTATCCAGCTAGTGTTAAGCTTGTGGATCTTCAAGATTCAAAATTTGAGCACCTAGGAGGAAGGAAAAGTCCCATAGGAACCCAAAGAGGTAGGGAGTAGTCCTGCATGATTCGGTTCGTTGTTACGCCTTCACAAGAGTAAAGAGATAACTTATGGAGTTCGTACTTGGTCTAAGCAATGCTTTCATGCGGTGTTCAACTTCTTCAAAATACGGTTCTTCCCCTTGTTCACACTAAGGGGGTGAATGTTAGGAATTCTAGTATTCACATAATATATTTTTGGTGTATTATATATTGAATGCATTAGAAAATAACTTTACAAGAGGTGTATACATAGGAAGTGGGGAAGTGTAACCACCACCTTAAAATGTTAAGCATTACTCTCATATATCCCACTGTCACCTAAGAAATCTGAATTCATGTGTAGAAAAAACCATGCAATGGAAGAAAAAACCTACACTAACGCCCCCTTTAAGTGTAGCTTAATTGGGTAAAAGAAATGGCTCATGACATTAAGGTTTGATGGCGTACATGAGAACATAGAAAATTCATCATTACGTAGGGAAAAGGAGAAAAACCGTAGGAAAAAATCCTCCCCAATAGAGATAAAATAGAAGTGCATAGAAAATCTCTCTCAATAGGTAAGCCTCCTAGAAGAACGTGGAAAATCCCCCACAGAAACAAAGATAGAAAAAAGAGAATAAGAGAGGACTAACCAGACCCCCACAAAATGAAGCCTTGTGAAATCTCAATAGATCCCACACATGAATAATCTTGGTGTGAGTAAGGAAATCAATGAAGACTACATCTTGATAATGAATGCTCGATGCTAAACTAAAATAATCTGGATCGATGGACTAAAAATGGATCCCATCATGATATGAGAATTGAACCAATAACCAAGTACTCTTGAATGAGGTGTCATTATGAATGATGACGGAGGTGAATCATAAGATTCAGGAAGTGCAGGTGGTTTCACCATAAAGCATGCGATGGAGTAGAAAATACATCCAAATAGGTAGAAGAAGTAACTCTATTAGAGTTGACATCAAAGAGAGGACACATATCCTTAATAATGTCATCAATATCTAAAAGGTGAGATTCCACATATAGATATGAAATGTCTAGTAAGAATACCTACCATTGAAGTGAATCCTAAAGACATGAAGAACCCTACTGAAGAGAATCATTGTAATCCCTTAAGAATAAATTAAGAACTTTGATGAAACAACAATGAGAAAGGAATGCCATGTTGTACAAAATTGCTAGAAGCTCTAAAGGAAGCAATTATGAACTCTGATGAAATAACAAATGATGGATGAATGTCCTACTATAGTGAATCACCATAATATATCAACGAGGAAACTCTGAACTCTGATAAAATAAGGTAATGAAGGAATGTCCTAAAAGATGAGGAAAATGTCCTCAATGGTGTCGTATAAATCTAAAATGTGGGAATATATCAACAAATAAGCAATGTCTGATAGGTATGTGTCTAAATGAGTTGAGTCGAGAAGACATATGATCATGTTGCAAAGAATCACTTGAAGTTCTTGACAAAGAGACTCTTGAATCTGAAATAGTATAGGTACAAGGTGAATGACACTATTTTATAGCAAAGATTCACTAAAAGCTCTAAAATAAGTGAATATTGACTCTCGAGTACAACAACAAGAGGAATGTCATGATCCTGCTACAAAGAATTACTAGAAGATATCTTATAAGTGACTCTTGATTCTAAAGAAGAAACATGTACATGGAAATGATGTGATCCAGCTTCAAAGAATAATTTAAAGCTCTCAAAGAAATGAGTCTCGAATTTGAAGTAACAATAGGTATACGATGAATGTCATGATCCTACTACAAAGAATCACTGGAATCTTTTGAAGAAGCGACTCTGGACACTAAAGTAGAAACACAATTCTCCTCAAATATAGATGGGGTGTTAGAAGTAGGAGGGTCAGTATCAATAGTAGTATCATCCACACATGAATAGTTTTATGAGGAAGCGTCAATTTTAGATGGGGAATCATGGTCTCCATACAAATTCCAGATGAATTTCCAAGTATTTAAAGGGAAATTATTTTGCACATTGATGATTTTGAATATCCTCAAGAACAATCAGACATATTGGTCCATAGACCATGTCATTTTTTTCCAGCCACTTTATCTTATTCTTATAGTAATCAGGGAGATGAATGATTCTAAGAAGATAGGGCATTAGATCATGCAATATGCAATGATCCTGTATCCACTCTTTCCAAGACGAATAGTTCTCTGAATTTAGTTGAACAATAGAATGATGGAATTTAATACCAAAACCCATGATAAAAACCCCAAAATGGAACTTTATCTTAGCTCATTATTACATCACCCCAAGATATGACACTTTATAATGTAGTGTGAATACAATATTCTAAGGCTTAAAATTTTCTTATAGAGGCCAAACAAGGAAATGAAAGTACCACTAATACAAAGAGATAAAACACTCTTTCAAAAATGGCACCTCAAACAAAGTTGCCAAAAAAAAATTATGCCTTTTATAAGTTCATTACTCTTGCAAAAATTCAACACTTTCTCCTACACCTAAGAAAAATGTTTACCTTCTATGATAAACCCATGTTACCAAGAACTGAGGCTACAAAAAGTGTTAAGATGCCATAATTCAAACAAGTGCACGTGTGGCATCACCTTTGGTGGGGAGTTGTGAACTTGCTTATCTACTTACCTGATAACCTATCAAATACCACTTATTGAGAGAATGGTGACCCACATATAGCAATGATTTGTTACCTAACACAATACCACCACATCAAACTACGTGCACACAAGTTTCCTTGCAGCACACAAATGTAACTAGCAACTATGCTCCCACATAGGTAAAACCACCTAGTAGCAAACCAAAAACAACAACTACCAAGAGCAACAAAGCACCCACATAGGTATAGTCACATCCTTAACTCTGGGTAGCACTCACGTGTAGTATGGGTTTAGGTAGAGTTAGATCTTCCTCCATGCATTAAGTATAATGTTCAATAGAAGGTCGATACGGCCATCAAGAAAAGTACAACAACCACACTCTGATAGTACAAGAAAAGTACAAGACCTACCTAAAAAGAATGCATCCACTAGATATTGAAAACCAAAAAACACCTACTGAATTTCTAGAAAACCCATAAAACTCAAACTTTGGCATTGTATGAAACTCCACCAAATAGCCCAAAGATGACCATAAAAACCAGAAAAGACTAGATCTGGAATGGCTTAAAGCATACTCAAGTTTACTATCGATCATAGGGTTTTGACATGATCAAGACTCAATGGTGTGGTTTGTTTCTCTATAGAATGTATAGAATGAGTTTTGTCATACAAAACCACCTATTTACTTTGTTCTTTTCTAATTCTCCATATCATCCAAAGATGTAAGATAAGAGCATACTAAGAGATAGAAGGATCTTCAATAACATGCTTAAAAACTCAAGATTCCAAAAAGCACAACAAAACTATGGAGTTCAATTACCAGAACAAGCTTTGATACCATATGATAATGTGGGCCAAGATCGAGCACAGATAAAATATGAATGAAAAAAGAGAGTAAAGTTGTGTGAGAGAGATAAGATCCAAACATGGGCCAAAAGATAGTGTGTATACTAAATTCATTATAAAATAACTTTACAAGAGTTGTATAAATAGGAAGTGGCACAATGTACCCACCATGTACAAAGGTGAAGTGTAACTCCCATCTATCCCATCGACACCTAAGCAAGATAAATACGTGTGTAGGAAAAACTCTGCAATTGAATAAAAAACCTACACCAATACCATCAACATAAAATAATAAAAAAATGCACAACATAATGCAAACACAATCTCACACAAAATGTTTAACTATTTTTAGTATGATATAATATTTCTTGTTAACCAAGATACTCTGACATGGTAATTTAAAAAACTTGAGCTCCTAATCAAGAAACTAGAAGTTCATATTGTATGGCATTTGTAATACTTAGCAAAGTTTCATCTTCAATCTTCGTTCCCTTACACTTTTCTAAATACTATGTATACATCTTTCTCTATGTCTTCTTGATCTATTTGTCTATTACCCCTTCTACCTAAATCATGTTATTTCTCTAGCATATTTCTTATCAAGTATATTCATCCATCTTTGGCTTCAGTATCAACATCGTCTTCATGTACTATGTGGTATGAATGTAGCTCCGCCATGCTAAATATGTTAGAGATATCAATGCCTTATGGTATTTCAATCTCATAAGATTTCTGAGAAAAAATCATGATGATTATGCATGGCCTTATCTTCTTCCACTTAAGCTTATTACATGTTCCCTTTGGAAAATTTTCATTCCACAAATATGCTAAGACTATGTCTCGAATATAATATTCAATTTTTGTCTATTTCTTGTCCATGTGTTGTTTATATTGCACATTCATCTTTTTCAAGTGATTGCACATTTGTTTGTGTACTTCTTTCATATATTTTTCAAAGTATCTTATTTCCACACTCATATCTTCATTATATGGTAATTGTCTTAAATTTTTAACTCCTCTTGGGTTGTTCCCATATACAATTTGGAATGGGGTTTTCCCTATACCCTTAGTAATTGATTTTTTATAGCAAAATTATAGCTATGTTAGATCTGAATATGAAGTTCCTGGAGTATTTGCAACCAAACATCTAATAAAATATCCAAGGATTCTATTTACAAATTTTGTGTGTCCATCGGTTCTTGGATGGTTAGATGAACTGAATCATAACTCTGTATCCAATTTCTTCAACAAAATTCACTAGAAATGACCCAAAATTTTGGTATCTCTATCAGACACTATATTGTGTGGTAATCCATGTAACCTCATAATCTCCTTGAAGAAAGTGTTGTATCCCTAAATTCCCATACATTTTTTTAGATAACTCCCACATTGGGAAAATATTGTTATTCTTTATTCTTTCTTCTTTTCTATTCTTTGGAGAATTCATATTTTAAGAGAAGAACAAGGATACACTATGCACAGGTTGTGGGATAATAAAAGGAAAACACCCCATGAAAATATAGAACATGGAGAAAAATTGAGACACACACATATATAGTAGAAAAGGGACACATGTAGATAGTTGGGTTTGAAGAGTAGTTGCATGGGAAAGAAATTTTGTTGTATCAAAGGATTATAAGGGCTAAAGTAAAAAAAGCAACTACAATTCTTGATGCGTGCATGTTAAGGAATAAAGGAAAAAGTAGTCCAGTCTAAGAATATAGAATCTAAAGATAGCCTAACATCACATGGTTATAATGGTTCATGCACATCTTAGCACGTGTTAGTAGCGAAACTAGATGCAAAACACTTTGGTTATACGAGGACCCATCATTATTATATTGAGATGGTGAAGTCGGAAAAATATGTTATGACTCATTCAAGAGAATAATAAACATTGGTAAGACCAAATTGAAAAATATTTCACATAGAGACATCCGAGTCTAAAGAATTATTATCCCAATTTCCCTCTAAATACTTGGGTGGAAAACAATATGTATGATGAACTCTATGAAACCTTCTTCAATGAACTTCCAAAAATCCTATATGTTTGGTTAGTGGTCTACTATTTGGATAAGAGGTTGAATATGGGAAAGAAGTACACTTAGAATCCAAAGTGAAAAATAATACTTACAAAACATGACACAAATTTTATGTGTGTCGTAGATTACTGGTAGAGAGGTACACTTTGTAGCTACGTTCTTGAATATATGGTGTCAAAATTTTCTTTTACAGGTGAAGCCTATTTCAATTTCATTCATGAGTCATGTGGATTATATTTACAGAAACTCCCATTGGAAATATGGAAGTTTATGTTTGATTTTGGAATCAAGGAATTCCCTATGGATGGACCATTCTCACACACACGTGATCAGTGCACAAGATAAGGGAAATGAAGTAGAAACTTGACCGCATGGATTCCTTAGATGAGCACACATTGATGAAGAATCTTGGTAGAATATGTTAGTTGAAAGGGAACTACTTCAGAGGGAAGATTTAACCTTGGGAACTATTTCACGAAAAATAGAGCATTCAATATGGAAGGAGGGATAAAGGAGAGATGAAGGGTATTAAGAGCATAAAATGACGTGCACTAAGAAAATAATAGCTCAAAATGACGAGGAGGTGTAATATA
Source organism: Taxus chinensis (assembly GCA_019776745.2). Lineage (NCBI taxonomy): Eukaryota > Viridiplantae > Streptophyta > Pinopsida > Cupressales > Taxaceae > Taxus > Taxus chinensis. The sequence continues at coordinate 177,179,282 of CM034153.1, read as the reverse complement.
GTATGGATGGAATCCTTTCCCGAGCTACTGGGCCCACTCATGCAATCAAGTCCCCTAGTATAGAAGACCAAGTACTTATTGAGTAAATAGAAATGAAAAATCAAATACAAAAAATGAAAAGGAAGTTTTAGATAGTATATTTCCATTTGTCTTCCAATAGATTACACCAACACCAAAGAGGATACAGTTAAATCCTATCATCCCCAAAGCATGTCGATTTAGAATGATGAGTGGTAATCAAATAGGTCAAGCTATAGAAGGTGTACAGGGAGGCATGTTAGAACGTGGCATGCCAGTAAGAAAGTTATAATTATTACTGTGTGAATTCTAACAGCGGAGGAAGTGGATCCTCTAAAACACTCCAATGTAGTTAAGGATCACAAGGGTGAGTTATAACAACCATGTAACCAGTACCAACACACAAAATATTGTATGAAATGTCGTTGCGCCTTCCAGAGTATCGCAAAGTTGAGAATGCCAAAAAACATGTGCATAAGTGTGAACTAATTTTTCGTGTGAAAGGAAGTACTTCTCCATAGCATAATTCTAGCTAATTTTCAACAAGTTTTGTATATCAAGCATACACTTGGTATAGAAATCATGATCCACAAACAAGTCATGGATTATGACCAATTGAAGGATGTCTTGTTGAAATAATTTGACATACCTGAGTTTGAGCAACAAAGTATATCAACCCTCAAAGAGATAAAATAGGAGTTCATCAAAAGTGTGTATGCGTATGATGCACATTTAAAAACATTGATCTCAAATATTTCCTATGAGATCTATATGACCCAACATGTAAAATGGTTTTTTGGGGGGTTTTTGTTTTCCATTCAGACATGATTTCTCATACAAGACATTTATAGACCCACTTGAAGCATTGGAAGCAACAATGCACACAAAATCTATTGATAGAGTAGATATTGGAATAAGCTCATTTATGAAAGCACGTATTGCATCTATGTAAAATCAACTAGAAAATTTAATGACAATTATGGATAGGGAAACTTGTGGTGGACTTTGGTCCATCGATTACGAAGTGGAGGGAAATACAAGGACTAACTTCCCTCGTTGTAGTGTCAAGGCATTTTTTATTGCTTCTAAGATTTGTGGGGATGGGCATTGTGTTACAAAATGTACGTTATTATAGTGCATTGTTGAAACAAATTTTTCTTAATATTGTAACATGTACACTCACAAAACCATATATTCTCTCATTATAAACCATATACATGAGCCACAATCATTGGGGTTTAGGTAGGCCATTATAGGCAATAAAAACAAGGATCAAAATGGAAATATACAAGGGATAGGTCATGGAAGAGGTAGAGAGGGAGGAATATTTTTTCCAAAGACTTGTTACAAGTGTGGGTCGAACAAGGAGGAAGATTTTGTAGTCACAAAATCATGCACTTACTATTAATATTACACTGCCAAGTATGTTGTTTTATATATGGATCTTACATAGGAAAAGTATTCATTGATGACCCATCCCATAGTCCAGTCGTCAGTCTTGTTGGTCTTTGTCATTATTTGTCTTGCACATTTGTTACTCACTCGCATAATTCTGGTCAGGTCTCAAGGAGTCTTATCTGTTAGTACTCATTCAGTTGTCGTCACTAGTCTCTGACTAGGGCGCCTAGAGAGGGATTAGGGTGCATGGGATGCTCTAGTCCCTATCACACTTAGTTTGTTTTAGACATTCGAGGTTGGTCTTTTGGGTTTTCCCACTCATCTCCCTAGGTACTAGTTGGCATGTCGAGTCATTAGTGTCAAAATTTGAACAAGAGATCCCTATATGAACACAACATACATACTACCTTATGGGAAAAATAGTTATACTAAGGGATAAATATCTATATATATCAAGGGACTACATTTGGGAACTATTATGCATCACACACTGCATAGGAAAGGGAGTCTATTCTATTCCATCCACCATTTTACATTTTATCTAGCTATTACTTACTATCTTTGCTTCATCGGCGCTAGGGAAACCTAGGCACATTATTTCTTAGACAAACACATAGAACTACATTGGGTCAGAGATGTAGTGCAACAATTAGTTGTAAGTCCACCATTGGGGCCACTAAGGATAGTCCAACCCCTTTATATGCATGTTTATTTATTTAGGCTTTGATGTTTTGTGTGGGGTTCTTCAGATTTATGGTGACACCAGCTAAGCAAATGCGACATTAATGTGACAAAACATGAAGTACTGTAAAGATCTAGTGACCATACTAAGATTAGAATCTGAGTTATTCTGCAGACCAGGGTGCCCTAGCAACCCTCATACTTCCCCAGGCACCCTAATTTGGCCAGATCTACATCTACTGCAATTTTATGAGGTTCGTTACGACGCTCTGCTCCGCCATTTCATCACTCTGTTTAGTCCCATATCACTGTGAGGTAAGTCCAATTTAGGTAAGTACATTTCCCCTTTCAAATAATTTCATTTAAAATATTAAATAAATTACTTAACATTTAGATTTAAGTATAGTTCATTTATTACATTGTTGTACTCTTAGATTCATAATACAATTCAAATTTTATAGAATCATATTGGTGAACCTATAGATTAGAACATTTTCCCCTAGGATCCACTAAAACCCTAATGATTAAGGATAGCTCTTCTCCTTCTTAGCTAATCATGCCTCATGTTAGTGTTAATCCTATCTATGATGAGGCAACAATAGTTGAGCTTATGGCTCTATATCGTGATGTTACTATGTTGGATCATATTTGACAAAAACTCTTAGCTAACGAATGCAATTTACCTATTAGCTTTGAAAATTCTCCACCTAGCATTGTTTTAGATATGACTAGATTTTCTAGATGTCGACCTTGTTATACATTTAGCCATGATCCTCCTTCTGACATTACCAAAAAAAATCTAGATGATTCTCTTATTGATTTTATTCTTGGTCTTGATGATAGTACACATGTGCATACTGATTCTCCTCCTAGTCAGACCACTACTATAGTTGCATCTCATGCTTCTCCTATTTATGATATTGCTTCCCATGATCCATTACATACTAGTTCCCATACTTCTTCATACTATATTGATGATCCAACTGATAATATACTTAATTACAATTTCATATCCGAGTCTCTATCTGATCTCAATGAAAAAATCAATAGTCATGATTCTACTACTTTACATACTGATGAGTGTGAATCTCCTGCTCCATTATCATCTTCTCATGAGGTTATATCTAACACCATTCATGAGTCATCTCCATCCATTAGTCCATCTCCTCCTCTCATCGTATCTCCATCTTTCGATTCATATCGTAGGGTTGTTTCTGATGCTAGTCATATCGCTTCTATGGATGTTCCATGTCCTTCATCTCCTATAACTTCTTTGACACCTACACCTATCATGCCTTTAACATTAGAATATCCTTTATCTCCTCTAGATGTCCCTATGATTACTCATAATGGAAAGTTACAACTGCTTAACACATTGTCAAGACATCTTGTCTCTCATGCATGTTGTGGGTCACTTACAATCTCAAGTTCAATCACTTACATTAGAAAGCAAGGCCTAGTATGCTTCCATTGATAACATTTCATTGCATGAAAATCCTATTCCTAAGAAAATTCATAATTGAACGTTTCCCAAGGATTTTATCATGCATACCTTTTCATGTTTTGATGGTACTGGAAACCCTTATTTGCATCTCAAACATTACCACATGGCTATGGCTACATATTCTAATGATTGGTTATTTCTTTTGGCCTTCCAACATAGTCTTACCGATGATGCTTTACAATGGTATACTCACCTCCCTTTTGGATATATTAGCACTTATTGTGAGATGGAAGAGGATTTTCTCCATCGATTTATCATCAACAATGGCCCTAAAGTTACATATGACCATTTACCTACTTTACATCTTGGAAAAATAGAGCCAATCATGGATTATATCTTACAATTCAATGCTTGTATGCAACAATTAGTCTTCCAACCTATGATTTAGAGAAGCAATTTATCTTCTATCGTGGTTTGATCCCTGCACTAAATCAAAGGTTGCAATATAACACATGTGAATCATTCACACTTGTATGTTATAAAGTCATTGATCTAGAACAAGACCTCATTGCTACACATGTTATAGATTCTCCACCTATTGTTACTACTGTTACTTCATCTAGTTCTTCTCCATTGCCATTAGTTTAGCGTCCTACATCTCCTCCTCACAAGAAAATTCAGCCTACTACATCGTAAAAACATCATTATTCTCCTACTCCGTGGAAGGATACACCTCAATCTTCTACAATTATTTCATGTGAGCCCTATCATTTCTCCCATCATGGTCAACCACATGATGTGCTGTAATATTTTTAGATTTCTCAAAAATCATTTAATTCACTTACCTTCTAACCAGCATTAGACATAACATCAACATGATCAATTGTATTGTAACTATCACCACATCAATGACCATAAGAACAATGATTACTTCGCCCTTCATGATCGGTAACAACATTTAGAGGATAAGGGAATCATTTCCTTTGGATCTTTCTTATGTGAGAGGTCCATATCTCTTCTCCCTCATCACCAAACTACTACTCCAATTAAGTTATCTCCTTCCTCCAGTGTAAGGTCATTATTTGTCCATCGCCATAGGTTATCACTCATGTGTGCTCTCCATCACATCCATAAATCATTGTACCATATCATTCACCTCATCCATCTCATCCATCGCATCATGCTACTGCTCCACTGTAGACACCTAAATTTAGTATCTACACCGTTAATCACCCACATGCACATATTTTATTATTCATCCCCCTTGTTTAATTAAATGCCCCTTTGGTCCTTATTAATTAATTAACCAAAATTAATTAATTAGTCATTTACTATTTTACATGCCCAATTATCCCATCCACATTAATCCTTATTAATTAATTAATAGATATTAATTAATTTATCATTTAGATCCTCACGACCCTAATCAATCTTCTAATTAGGATGCTTTTATCCTACATATAAATCATCCTGCTTTTCTAGCTTTCATCGAATCTATTTTTATGCCCTAACTACCTTGGATTCATCCCTAAGTCATCTAATCCCGCCAATATGCTTTAAAGCATTCAACCAACTCTTTAAAATCACCAAACCCCGAATTAAATAAAAAATCATGCCCATTAGGGAAACTTTCCTCGTGATCGACGTTGACCTAGCTTGGTCGCCATCGACCTGCTTTAAAACAAGTATTTTCTTCCCATTATGAGGGCCATGTAATCACTCGATAATCAAGTAACCAGAGCTTCCTCGTGACTTCTAGAGCTTCCTACAATAGCTAAAGACATCCCATCCATCATCCAATGTGTTTTGCATCACTCACAATATTACTTCATGAGATCTCTTGATTTTATAGTGCTTTTATCAAGTCTTCTATCAAAGCATCTTTATTTTCTTGCAGACTAACCTTTTACAGGTCTAGAGCAACATCCAACCATCACTCAACAACCTTTAGTTCCAGTCCTAGTGCTTGCAGGTTGCCATATTCAGCTATTTCTTTTTGGCCTCATCTCGATCCTGCTACAGTCACCACCAATCCTCCCTGGTCGTCATCGACCAGGGACCTGTCCATCCAATAATCTTCCTATATCATCCTTTCCTTTAATTTTCCCTACCTTTATACCTTTACTCCTCTTCTGATGACCAGGGACCTGTCCATCCAATAATCTTCCTATATCATCCTTTTCATTAATTTTCCCTACCTTTATACCTTTACTCCTCTTATATAGATCATCCTACAGTAGCTATAGGTCATCATTAGCTTCTAGATTTCTTCTAGACCTTGTAGGTTTGCATATTTCATCTACAACTCCGAATCCATCCTCCTAGGTCACCGTCGACCTGCTTGTTCATAGTCTGGGTCATCGTCGACCCAGACCATGTAATATTTACTTTAGAATTATTTTCATCTAAATTGCTTTAGATTAGTTTCTACCATTTTTCAGATTCAGTGATAGCTCTGTTTCTGCTTGCTTTTACTTTTCATCCTTTTATCTAACAAACAAGGTTTAACATCCGCCAAGGAAGCTAACTACTTCGTGGAACCGACATTGTTCGGGAAACTACCGGATATATTTAACTAATCAAAATCATTTTCATTCTTACTTGAAAGTTTGGTAGCAACAACAATTCATCATTCAACGTGCATATCAAGCATCATGCATCTGAGGTAACATAAACCATATATCTTTTTGGAGTTGCTAATTTCTTTAGTAACTAGTGCATTCATTACGTTAAGAACAAGAAATTTGGACAACATTCCTGGCATGCCTGGTGGGACCACCCTTTAGGTTGTTTCTTCCTTTTCTATATTTTTATTTTTCTTACTAACCATGCAACGAGAGGCCTTGCTTTATTACTTTCTCGGTTAGTGGCTTAGATCTCTCATCATTCAAGAAGTGTAGATAAATAGGAAAAATGTTATCCAAGTATTTCACCTTTTTCCCCCTATTTTCTCATCTTTGCACTGTACTTTCCCTTCTTTTTTGTGTACTCATCAAACATTACACCTCGTTTTGGGCTTAAAAGGATTATTATTTTTACATCATGCTTGCCCACATAGTTTAATTAGGGATTTAACCCTCTACATCACATGTCTTATCACACACATCCTAAAAATTCACAAATCAATTAACACATCAAAACATTCCTTTCACATGGTCCACTAATTGGGATTTGATCACCTAATAGGAGACCGTTTCAAACATTTCCCAACCACAACTTACCTGATACCAAACATAGTTTTCCATCTCCTAGGTCCTTTCACATCCCTGCTCTTCACAGTTTCTTAATCAAGACATAAAAATGAATTGTTTTCTTTCTTGATTGTTTAAAAATGGAACCAAAATTTTCCTCGAGTAGTTCTCAACAGTCCTTTATGACCCCATCCAGACCATCAGTTGCTTTTAGGGCTTCCTCTAGCCCTATCTATGACTATCTTTTTTGTAGACCTTCCACGTCTCACCCATATCAATCCGTAGACCATGCTTCACCCTCATTTCCTTATCCATCATCCCCTCTATCTCAATCACCTTATACTCCATTGCCTTATATCTCATAATCTTTAACCCCATCCTAGTACACCATTTCTGTTTCTGCCCCATCAACTTTGACCTCATTTCCTTGTGTCATTCCTATGTCAACCAACATCACCATACCTACTTCTCTTATGGACATTCCTCATGAGAAATCAATGTGTGTCTTGCTTCTCCATAGGTATTGATCAACAGATCTTACTCCATCCTATGACATCTCTCCTCCTCATCTCACCGAGGAATACCTATGAAAATCCTGTCATATTAGATCTCCCCGTTCTTGCCCCATCTCCATCATCTCATTATGATCCCACTTATCACCATGCTCCTTCACGCCCCCAAGCAATCCAATCCTCATTACATGACATCTTTAGACAACCATTTCCTAATCCTCCACTAGATAGTTCATCTTTACCTTCTACATCACACCTATTTGATCCATTCTCAATCAATACCATACATCAGACACCTCTTTCCACACTAGTATCACCTATATCCTCATCTAATTCCATCCTAAATATTTTTCCCTTGGCCCCTTCTAACATTATTCCTACATCTATTACATCTACAATCACCTTGCGTACCTCCCTTACTTCTACCGCTTCTCTTAAAACAACATCCAGTCCTACTTTCACTACATCTGCATCAGTTTTGGCCACACCTATCTCCTCATCTACACCAGTCGCTACATTGACATCCTTATCACATATTTCTTTGTCTTTTCCTGCATCATCTGATACTATATCTACCTCGACACCCCTACCACCTATCTCGTCACTTATGACCACCCCACTTACCTCATATACCACATCTATTTCCAAATCTGTCACACCTCCCCAATTTGTTCATGTGTCTTTTAACACTCATACCTCTTTCATCCCTATCCTAAACCATCCACCATCTTCCCCATCTCACATAGATATCATTAATCGCATAATCCAGATGCCTCTCATCATTACCACACCCCCACCTATTGTGGATCCCACATCTACATCTGTCATATCTACTTCAGTAGATTCAACATCTCCATCTACCTCTACTCAAACAGATCCTATTCCTTTGTATACATCTATTCCACCCTTACATGTCCTACCTTCCGTAGATTCAGTACATGTTCCTCTTTCCATACTCCTTCCTATACATACTGCATCAACCATTGTCACTACATCCCAATTATCTCCCTCTTCATCCAAACCACCTTTATCAGTTGAATAATATTAGAGGGGATCTTCAATTTGCAGCGGCCATAGGCGACCCTCGTGGTCTCATCCACACAACTAGAAATCACCACATCTAGCCAATCTTTACCCTCCCTAGAATCCATCATACAGAAGCTACAATTAGTGCGAAATCACAACACCCCCAAATGAGTTATGGATATGCTTTTCTAAGGCAGGGTCATTTGGTTTGATTTACATAACATTGGATCATTCCCCAAGCTGTTGGACTTGCAAATGGGAATGATCCTCTAGAGAAGGCTTGTTCCTCTTCCTAATCCTAGCACTAAACTACTTGTAAGGAAGGAAATGCGACTATATACTCCTAATCTAACAATTCCAAGGGACCAAGGGGAGAGAGAGAGAGAGAGCATGAAAATAAATAAATCCTACACTACAGAGGTGGTAGCACTGAGAAAACGGAACTACTGATCACAAACCCAACTGCCTGAAATGGAGAGAGGTGAGCAATGGAGAGGATGGACAGATGCATCACAGACCAAGGATGAAGTTCATACAAAAAACCACTTCAAACCCCTTAAACACAACTCCCAAAACCTGTAATGGACATCTGAGATATGCACAGTATACCCTGCAATGGTGAGAGGTGAGAAGAGACAACAAAATGAGAAAAGGATGGACAAAACACATCAAGAAATTTTTTTTTATTGCTCCAGGAGTTCACATAGTACACCATTAATGGGCAAGAGGCAAAAAAATGGCATTACAAAGCCAAGGGAGGAGACTTAAAATCCACATTTGACTCTGGAGAAGAAAGAGAGAGGGGGGCAAGGAAGAAGAATGAACAATCCTTTACAATGAATCCTACCCCTGTATTTATAGATTTGATTGGAGAGAAGAAAGAGAGAGGGAAGCATGAAAAGTGAGTCGAAGCTCAACCACTGCTATTATTGCTTCTGATAACATATGCCCCAAATCCGTCTTTACTACATGATTCCTTGATTCAGTACCTTAAAAGAAGAGGAAACGACAGAAACAAATTGAATCCGATCTGGTTGTTGAGACAGATGGATCCTGCATTGAATGCCCAAAGAAATTTATTCTATTTTCCTTTACCTAACCCCCTCAAAAAATTAAAGTCTCAAATCTCCATGGCATGGGCGAGGCTGAGATCTTTCCAACAACATCAGATTTGTAATATTTTGAGCCATGAGTCGAAAGATATGCCCCCTTGAAGTTTTTATCGGGTTCGTACAGGAGGGTGGGAAAATATCTTGAAAAATGGGTCCCATTTTGATATGGGACATGTGGCAGCCATATTGGAACAAAAATCAGGCCTATAGGTCCACAATTTATCTTTTTCCCTTTCCTTCGATTCCCTGCTTGGCTTTGACTCCGGCCTAAATGCTAACTTTTTCCTTGGGAAGAGTTGTGGGCCATTTTGCAACTTTTACCCCTTTTGAGATAACATGGGGCAAAGAACAAACCTTTTCCCCGATGACCCGCTTTGACCTGGGACACGCAGCAGTCTGGGGCTCATTTAGAAACATTTTCTCTATTCACCCCTTGAATCAGCGCCATACTGACACTTGGCATTCTCCGCTTACACCTTTATACTTAGCTAATTTTGAATCCTTTTCTGTCTGCCTTTTGACATCTGTTTCCCTCTTATGCGGGATCGTGGTCGATCCAATATTTGGCATGGGGGTGAAATATGGATGACAACTACTTCCACCATCAGCCACCATGCCATCACCAAATCCCCCAGTAGAGATTATTGTCATCCCCACCAAGGGTAATCCTCAAAAATCTAAATCTAAAGACCTTGGCGTCATTCCTCAGTAGTCCCTTAAGTGTCCTCACAAGAAGATCAAAATCCCTGCAATCAAGACCAAATCTACATCTTCCATCCTGGGGCTACACCCATCTATCTTATGCCCCCCTCCTTCATCACAATCCAAAACATTTGATTATGTCCCAGGGCCAGCCCCTCCATCAAAAATACCTCTAATTATACAGCCATCCAAGCCTAAAACATCCACCACTTCTTCTTATTCTAGACCACCTAGACCCCGACCTAGTCTACCTTTACCTTCACCATCTACACCATCCTATAGGACTTTTCCTAGTGCTCATATCGAATCATATGTAGATGTCCTCCAACATTTGATTCATACTTCTGACATCACACTTCCACTTATTAGATCCTTTGATTCAAACCATCTAAAGCCCTCATGGTTGAATTCTCATCGCATCTGTGCTTATCATCGTATCTCGGGCCATGACATCGAGCATTGTAAGGCCCTCCAAATTATTTTCCATGATCTTATTAAATGAGAGGACCTCCTCAACGAGTCCCCTTCACCATCCACTGCTTCATCCATAACACATCCGATCCCTTTTATTGCATCTCCATCTGATCAGCCTCTTGACGAGGGTCCTCCCTTGTTTATCGATATATTTTGCCTTGATACACCATCTTCCTTACATCCATATCATTTAACATCCATTATCCTATTTGCATCCCTTTCACTGTGGAAACATCTCACCCCTCGTTTTTGATCTTTTAGCATCCTTCATCTCATCTCCATCGATTCATTCTCCCATGCTAGGGGGACTTCATTCTAGGACTTGTCTTCTCATAGATTAGTCCCTCCTCACATTTGACATCATCTTATCTCATCCGCATTGGTTCATATGATCATGAATTTCATCCTTTCCTCCTATGACTAATTTTGTGGCCATATCTATGCCTCCCTTGGGAAGTACCATGGCTCTCATTTAAGGACTCGCCGTCATGGTGCATCTATTTTATGATATGTATTTAACTTATCTCATTTGGTCCTGACATGTTTTGATCATCATTTTGATCCATCATAAAGTCACATTTCTCTCTCTCTGGGGGGACCTTTCACTCATCTTAGACACATACCTTTTGCTTCCTTGAGGGCTAACACATTCCATTGTTTTCACTTGTTTATTCCATCTTTCAAAATGTGACGGTGATTAGAATGTTGATACTCTAGTTAGGATCCAACGTAGAAAGTTTTCCACTTACTAGATCGGACCATACGGTAAACCAGAAGTGGAATCACTTAACGCTTTGCACTTGAAACCTTTATTTTGTTAGCACGTTTACCAATGTTCCCTTATTCATGTCTTTAGATCATTCCTCCATCTTATCCATTTCCATTTCTCATCATGATGATTTGAAACTATGTGGTCTTCCATCACTTTCTAGATGTGACCTTAAATATGGGCACCATAGCTTTACCCATAACATTTTCCTTATGGATAGGTTCTCCCCTTTGGTGGTAACTCCATGATCATCACATCCATTTCCCTCTTGTTCACCTATAGGAGCCATGCAATGGGTCCAGGGATGTCTCTTATACATTCTATATCCCCTCCTGTGCGGTCTACTTAGCTAATCCCAGCTCTCCCCCATGCAAAATCAACAATCATGGATGCTCAAATAAAAATCAAAGTTATAAAAAATAGATAGATCCCTCAAAGGACAATTGTTCATGCAAAAAAAAAAAAAAAAAAAAAAATAAAAATAAAAAAATAGACCGATCCCTCGAAGGACGACTATCACTTATTCTTGCCATCTATATATTGTAAAAAGTAGACCATACCCATGAAGGATGGCTGCTCCTTATGGCATTTGAAGGATTCCCACATTGAAGAACCTTCCATTTTATCAGCATCTTAAGAAAGCTTCTCGTGTTGATTAGCTTTCTCTTTCCCCTTCTCAAAGCTGGGGCATAGTTTAGGGAATGCCACTTTTGGAGAACCTTCTTTCCTCTGTATAAGTTTCATCTCAAACCCCTTTTGTCATGTCAACATTAGGTATATGAGATCATCTCATTCATCGTTTCCTTATGATTTGTGAAATGACTAACTATACTTGGTTATTTTCTAACATCTGCTTTGGTTGGATGCACCCTGCAATACCTAGATCCCTTTTTGTTTACCTCCAATGCAGTGGAGGCATATTTTCCTCGTACATTCCTTGCTATAATGTAGTGTTGTTAGAGCCTATAAGTGGCTACCATTTTGATGCATCTTTTTTCTCAATCCTATCACATATGTCTTTCAACACATCTTTCTTCATCTCAATCGCCTACATGTTATCTATCTATCCTACAAAACATCCATCATCCATCACATTCATTCTTGATTTTTTCTCACCACATCTTATCCATATACATTTTAAGCATCATGATCAAATTTAAACATGAAACATGTAGTCCTAATCATCACATCACACATTTATATCCATGCTTACATTTGAATCTAAAATCACAATCACATATAATCATCATCATCACATATGATCTAAAATCATTACATGACATAGAATTTAAATCATCACATCATACAATAAACACATGGAAAAATATAACACATAATGATCTACGAATCAAAACTATATGTGTGTGTGTGTGTGTGTGTGTGTGTGTGTGTGTGTGTGTGTGTGTGTGTGTGTGTGTGTGTGTGTGTGTTGTGTGTGTGTGTGTGTGTGTGTGTGCATGTGTGTCAAAAGAGTATCAATACATCACGGTCCTCTAGGGAACTCCTTTAGAGCCAAAATACAATAAAATAAAATAAAATGAATATATGAGTCTCTCAAGTCCTCGTCTCCTAGGACAATCACAACACATGATCCTTGCACATCTCCACCACCCTCGTGGCCTCCCTCTACTCACTATGGCTATGCCACACTAGCCACACTCTTAGATGCCCCAAATCCACCTGTCTCCTGCCTCTCGAGATGCTCCCAGTATCTCAGCATCTGAGGTAGCTTATGAATTACAATATCCTCATAATACTTGGCCTCGACAGCCAATGCTAAGTACATATCCATCCCAATCATGCCAAGGGTTTCCATTTGTAATGATCCTTACAGTACTTCCTGAATACCTTCGGTTGACTCCATAGCTACAATAATAACCAGATCCCCGAAACGGGCCCTGTAGGATTCCCTCTGCTACGGTAGCGGTCTCTCTCCTGAGTAACTAGGTCTCGGTCTTGCGTTACCTCATCCCACTTTTGTAGAGATGTGTCTCACTCTACACGTGTTTCGTATTTCTTGACCCTCATTTGATCCAGCTTGGAATGCAAGCATGTCACTTTAGTAGACTCTCCTACTCCATCACCTCCACCTCCTCCACGAGCCACATAAACATCTACCTCCATCTCCTCTATCTCATCCTCTCCTCCAACCTTAACTACCCGAGATGCCCATGTTACTATGTGCCAATCAGAGTATCTTGATCCTACTCCCACATCATCGTCATCATCCCACAGTGAATCCTCCTCCTCTAGTGGATCTGCCATAACAGGACTTGGTAGCTCTCTTTCTAGCTCCTCCCTTCTATACAAAATCAGATCATGTGACACTTACTGGATGACTCCAAATAGTCATCTCACCCTGTAAAATTGAACAACCTCTATCATCTCTGGCCATCTCCCCTGCACCCATCTCTACCTCCTCATCCCCACTAGCTCTACATCCACACCAAGCCAAATCAGTAGATCTTGATATGACCACCATCTAACCTGATAAATATCTAGCTCTGTAAGCCAATCAACATACCAATCCACCCCTCTCTCACCCCTATCTCCAAAGGCTTTATTGGCCCTCCATCTCAAGAATCCAACCTTGAACTGAATATGGTCACATGTGACCCATGGAATCCTTGGTGGCCTAATCACAACAATATACTTGTACGCCCAATAGTGTATCAAGAAGCCCATATCCAATCTTGACCTCCTACCCTCCTAGTATCTAGATAGCTCATGATAAACATGGGAAAATAGTGTGGTACCAAATGAAAACACTTTCTGATGGTCAACAATTCCGGCCACTATACCAGTTAATGCCCATGGAAACCTAGCGCCTCCCGAGTCCAAAAAATAATAACAGGATACTGCCGTCATAGCCATATAAATCAATTGGTTGTATGCCACCCTAGCCTCATATCTCAACTCATAGGAAAATTCCCCTAAAGAAAATATGATAAGGGGTGCATCAGCTCTAAATAGCTACATCAAAACTGCCAATCTATCATCACTAGTCATGAGAACTATCTGTTCCCCTATATTTCCAGCCTAAGAATCTGATATATATCCTCTAGGGTGATAGTCATCTCCCAAGTCCTAAACCAAAATGTACCATTCTTTCGATCCCATCTCTCCACAAGAGCAATCATAAGCCTTACATCTTGTGGGATCCTCTCATAGTGTATAAATTCACCTAATCCAACTGTGGATAGATGGTCCCAGACAACATCTATCACATCCCCTCTAATATGCTCATATAGAGCAGGCACCGATCTCTTAGATATAAAGTCTCTCTAGCCTACAATCACAAGCAAAAAATACACACATTAGATCCATAATCCAAAAATACATTTAAAATATCTTAATTTTCATCCAAAATCAAATTAGACCCTAGTTATCTAATTTTACCCTAGTCAATGCTGACCCAAGTCAGGTCATTGCATTTCTGGTCAAATCAACACACCTTAAGGCCCAATCGACATTGACCGACCTGTGTCACTGCCAACCTCCACTGGCATCATCAATTTTTTGCAAAAAAATGCAAAAAAAATAAAACATGAAATTAATTTAAAAACCAACATAAGTTTTGTTACTCACCATCCTCCGTACCCTCTGGCGCTTCCTCGCAGATCCAGCAGCCTCCATTTTGTCAATCTCTCTTTTATCACTCTGCTCTTTCTCATCAACTCTACACATGAAAATGAAATTTTTTGGTCGACCATTGGGCTTATATAGCCCACTAACACTTGGTCACCATTGACCCCCTTGGGTCGCCGTTGATTGGCCTTAGACACTGTCGAATGTCCTTACCACCAACCATTTTGGGCTTTCTATCCCCTTTGTGTCATCCCTTCCTAGGGCATTATTTCTTATTGACCTTACATCCACATTTATGGCCATATCTATTTTCCCTTTTGGGCATTTTCATAGAACATTTTCTTCGTCCGGGCATACATATTCTTTAAGTCCACATCCGTGGCCATAATCAGTCTTCCTCCGGGCATACATACTCTTCAAGTCCACATTCGTAACTATATTTTTTTTCCTTCGGGAATGTTAATCATATTTATTTCATAAGTCCACACTCATGTCCATAATCATTCTTCTATTGAGAAATCCTATCCAGTCTGTGTATGAATTCCTCCTTTGAGGCCATACTCATCCTCCCATTTGGGCATTACATTCATTAATTAAATCCTCCTTTGAGGCCATATTATATCAAGTCCTCCTTTGAGGCCACATTATATCAAGTCCACTCTTGTGGCCATATTCATGCCTTCCTTGGGGCACCATTATTGTTTTTCATGAAAGTCCACTATTGTGGCCATATCTATTCTTCGGGCATATAAACTTTTCTAAAGTCCCACTAGGCCATAACTTTTCCCCACTTGGGGCATATTTTACCTTTTCTTTTTTTTTCCTTTACATCCATACTTTCCCCCTTTAGGGCAGATTGATTTGTACTTGCTTTGTCATCTTGCTTTATCAACCATTATTAGTGTCCCATTGGGCACCATATCATGCATCCTCGTCGCTTGTGGATGCATACCTTTTCACTCAATTCCTCGTGTACGAAGGATTTCACATACTTTCTACATATAATTTCACATATTTGATGACTTTCCCATGACTCATTGGTCATCCCAGATTACATCCATAATACAGTGGTCTTCACCCACTCACTGGTCCATAGAACATTGTTGTTTATCTCCATTAGGACTGCCATTGTCCCCTACCGATGTGATATTGGAGTCACCACCATAGTTTTTCATCATTATTGCAATCCTTTTTGCTTGGGGCATTTTTCCTAGGTTATGCTTTCATGCATCTATTTCCTTTGGATATTTTTCATGTGAGCAGTCCATATCTCCTCTCTCTCGTCACGGAGTTGCTATTCCAGTTGATTTATCTCCTTCCTCTATTGCTAAGGTTTTTATTCATCCATCGCCACAGGTTGTCACTCATGCGTACTCTCCATCACATCCATCCATCTCTGCACCATCTCATTCACCTCATCCATCTCATCCATTGCATCATGCTACTGCTCTACATTAGCTTCCATAACCCTCATTATTTGCACCCCCCACTGTTGTTCCCCATGACATTGAGTTTGGTTTATATGTTCACACTACTTTCATTCCACATGTTTTCACCACCTCATGTCATCTCGGTCTTTGGTAGGTGATTACTGTCACCTTACCCCCTAATGACGCATTTGTGTTCTTACAGTTCTTAAATGACTGTTGAGGGATTTGCTACAATATGAACCTCTATTCAGGTGCTTTATCAATTCATCGAGCACACACTACCAAATCATTTCTCGATGACACATTCCTGATTTATGGTTCATTCTTGACTATTGAGGGTTCTTATATAAACGAACCTCATCATCTATACACTGGGGGCATCATTATTCCACCCTCCTCACCTTCATCCTCCTAACTTGTGTCTACATCATACTCTTACACATCATTAATTATTCATCATAATTTCATTTTCAGAATCATATTACATGCATAGTCTATTATGTTATATACTATATCATCATCACATTATTCATTGCTTGAAAACTATGCATTACAAATCACTTCAACATATACAAACAACACTCAACACATCCACCATCATATATAGTAACAAAAATCACATACATCATCATATCAATACACAATGAATACAATCATTATATACCAATAAATCCATCTATATATATCAATTACAATCATAGTTACAAAACATCTCATCACTAGGGGGAAACTCTCGTACATCAATAAGAATCATATCTCATCATCAAAATCACTATCTTGCACTACAAGTGCTCTAGAGCTCGATGCCTCTCCGCTAACGTTACGTCATTGATCAAGACCTCTCTACTTGCCTATGTAATAATGTGTTCTCCATCAAATGCTCCAAAAAACGACTGTAATGCCATGAATTGTGAAAACACATCCTGTGCTAACGACCCACCACCTTCCACCTATCTAGTTCATCATGTCTCCTCGCATGCCTCATCCTTCTCACTTAGTAGAATGGTACACATCACTACTACTATAGCCACTGACTCAAACAAATGGGATGCTCATCTGTAATGTTGTCCACAAGCTCAAACATCCCTCCACCCATAAGTATGTCATTGGTCACATTCTACATCAATGTGTGGATAGATGTGTCCATAATCAAGAACCAATACACATCACCAAAAACCAATAGAACAACACATTAGAAAACCATAACCATCACATAAGAAAGTAATAAATACTATAACATAACTATATAACTACTCACATTTTCGGGGGCATGTCCTTTCCCCTCCAATCCTCCTCACTATGGTAATCTTGATGCATCCAAAAACAATGGGAAAAAAACACCCATCGATTCACTACCCAACATGCACAGTATGCCTCCATACATCTCGCATCATCTACATCAATTGGCTCTATCATTGCATTAACCTTGTCTAGCCTGGGAGGTACTAGCTACTCTCCTATGGGCCCTGGTCTAGCTTTGACCCTTCTCGGTGCTCTAACAACTCTAAACCACATGTATGGCTCTGGGGGCACATCCTAGACCATATCAAACTATCGAGATACCGGCTCTACCTAGAGTAAATCAGTCACACCAAGAAACTGATCCTCCAACTACATCATCCTCCATATGTATCGTAACTCTACCGCATCCTCTGTCCATCCTCCACAATATTAGTATGGCCTCCATGTCACTGCCTCTAGTCCTATCCAATCTACCAAGGATTTATAGGTGTCAGTATCTGTCTTCCACCCACGCACATAAATCCATCTCCTATAAAATATGTTTATCCTAGCCCAATCTTCTTGCGGACCACCAAATGGCCTCAATACTACTATATGCTCATAGGCCCATACATGTAATAGTGTAGTAGCTCCAATCCCACCTCCATGTTCCTCATGTTTAAATATGTATAGATATCTATATAGGTGGGATAACACACATAATGCCCAAGAATACCTTGTACTCTCCTCCTCTATTTGATGGTAAATATCATGCATCTTATATAAGATGCCCACACCACATCCCTCCACTACAATAGATGACACAATAACCATAGTTATAAAATTTTGCAAGTATAGAACCCCTGACATCAAGATCACATTCAATATAATATAAGCCTCGAAAGGTACTTGATTCCCCACAAAATACCACCTAGCGGCTCTCATATATCTCTACATATTATCCATAGCCTTGACGTGTACCCTCTCACCAACAACTAATAATCATAGTTGTGGTATACATCCTCTAGTGTGAGTGTCATCTCACATGTAGGTACCCAAAAGGTAAAAGTGTCCACACACCATCTCTTAAACAACACTATAAACATGGGCATATTATGGGGCACATACCCCATCCTCGCTATGTGTCACAATCCGACATGGTCCATAACCTCCCAATCATTTTCTAACAAACCCAACCTGAGAAACGTACTCAAGTGGCGACCACCAAGGAACTCCCTCGAATAAATATCCCTCTGTACATACAAAAAACAACAAACATCTCATTAGAACACTATACATATGAAAACATAACCACTTATGAAATCACTATATATCAAATTTCATGTTTACATCACTCAGGATAAAAATCATACTTTTTGTACATGGGCACCCAGAAGTAGGACTGGGGTGCCCTAAAACAAGCAACTAGTGCCCATGTCTGAGCACTCATGTCCTAAAGGCCACTAGCACCTTTATTGCTCTTGTCCAGGTCCCAAACAACAAGAAAAAAATAACAATTTTGCAAAAATTCACCAAAAATGACTACTACACATGCATTTTTTGAAAAAAATCACACTTACCAAATCTGTTTTCGTATGCGATGCCACAATAATCACTACCATCTCAAAATGGCTAGGTCACGATGCTCTAACTTGCCATATCCTTACACACTAAGAGTTCACTCTAAAACTAATGCAAAAGACAAATGAGTTGCCTAATCACTTTTTCACTTTACTATTTATATTCACATTTCATTTTTTTAACTTGTTATGGTCATACTTCACATTCATTACCCCACTAATACATATCACATGATTTTGCTAATATCTTGAGCGTTTTTACTATGATTTCAGTCCTGTTTGCAGAATTCTCTTCATAATTATGCCTATTATCGTATCATACACATGAAACACATGATATTTTTCTTCGATGTTGTATTTTACTACATCTATGCATAATTTTTGCGATATCCATCATACAATGTCTATTGACATGTTTACTTTCGGCTCAACATTCGTTCTCATTATTGATTCCCCTTTCGCCAAAAGGAGGGCATACAGCTGGGGCATCATATAATTCCCCTTACACCACTAAGTGATCATTCAACAATTCTAATTCTCCATTTTCGAACATTTACCAATTCACCATGCGACATTTCATCATTTTATATCAATTTCCCCTAATGACCTAACCTGGGGGCAATAAGCATAAAATTTCTATGATTAAAATGATCAAAACAATCAATCAACACGTTTAAGTCTCTAACAATGAAAATCACACCATTTAATCGACACAATAACAACACATTCATCCTCCCAGATGACGTAACTTGGGAGTTACATTTGTTACTTTCCTAGATGACCTAACATGGGAATTTATTCTACATTTTGCGTTACTTCCAGATGACCTAACATGGAAGCCTTCATACATTTCACATTTTCTTCTAGATGACCTAACTTGGAAGCCATCATACACTTTGTGGCGACACCCTTAGAGTGGGAGCAATGAGACATCATTGCCTTGCCTATAATGCTCCTATATGGGTAAACTTATTTTGATCAAAATATTTGGATCTAAAACCACTGAAAATTTGATATGTGTCTGTATGTAGTGGCTAGATCTTTTGAGGATGTAGTTAAAGGTTTGATAATAATACACCTTTCTCCTTACACTCTTCCTCTGGCGGTAGGACACCCAAATCCTCCAGTTTTTCATACACACGTAATCAAGTATGGAATTGATCACTCCCTACCCCATCACATCGTCATCATACAACATTCAAAATCATAAATCATTAAAAATTACAATCATCACTCTCGTTTAGTGTGATTCATCATGGTTTTACATCTCTCGCTACTATGCATGGATCAACACGTTGATCCATGGTTTGTCATACTATATGTTCTCATTTGACACACTCTTATACCACATCTGTGCATTCTTAAACAACATGGGCTTCTATAGATTTATCTTAGGTACGCATCTCTAACTACTTTATGTTACGAAGATTTTTCTAAACAACATAAAGTGGGAGTAAATGTAGTCACACAATCACGCACTTACTACTATTATTACACCACCAAGTATGTTGTTTTATATATGGGTCTTGCATAATAAAATTATTCGTTGATGACCCATCCCTTATTCTAGTCATCAGTCTTATTGGTCTTTTTCATTATTTATCTCACACATTTGTTACTCACTCGTACAATTCTGGTGAGCTCTCATGGAGTCTAATTTGTTAGTACTCATTCAGTCGTCATCACTAGTTTTTGACTAGGGCACTTAGAGAGGGATTAGGGTACTTGGGGTGTCCTGGGCCTGATTTCTAGGTGCACTTGTCAATTTCACACTTGGTTTTGTTTTATACATTCTAGGTCAGCCTTTCAGGTTTTTCGACTCATCTCCCCAGGTACTAGTCGATATGTTGAGTCATTAGCGGTGGACTATTTCTATTAAGAGATAGCTATCTACATAGAGAAAGGGACTACATTTAGGCATTATTCTCCATCACATACTACATTAGAAGGGGAGTCTATTCTACTCCATCAACCATTTTATATTTTATCTAGCTATTTCCCGCTATCTTTGAGTCATCGGCGTCAGGGAAACCTAGGTACATTATTGCACACACAAGCACACATAACTATATTGGGTTTGAGATGTAGTGCAACACTTAGTTAGAATTCCACCATTGTGGCCACTAAGGAAAGTCTGACCCCTTCATATGTATATTTATTTTTTTAGGGTTTGATGATTTGTGTGGGGTTTTGTAGGTAATTCTTCATTGCAGGTTTACGATGACACCAACTAAACAAGTGCAACATTAATGCAACAAAAGGTGAAGTACTGTGAAGACCTAGCGATCATACCAGGATTAGATTATGAGATATTCAATAGACCAAGGTGCTCATATTTCATAACAAGGAGCCCCAGGCACCCTCATACTTCTCTAAGCGCCCAAGTCTAGTCAGATTTTCCTCCACTGTAATTTTTTGAGGTTCGTTACGATGCTCTTCTTTGTGATTTCATCACTCTATTTAGTCCCAAATCATTGCAAGGTAATTCTAATTCAATTAAGTAACTTTCCCCTTTCATTTAATTTCATTTAGAATATCAAATAAATTACTTAACGTTTACATTTTAGTATAGTTAATTCATTACATTGTTGTACTCTTAGATTCATAAAAAATTCAAATTTTATAGAATCATATTTTTTCCAAGGACCTGTTATAAGTGTGACTCACCAAATCACTATCAATAAGATTTCTTAGCATTTCCTATATGTAAGTATTCTGAGAAAGAGCTTAATGTGGAGGACTACCCTATTATTTGTGTGGCCATGTTTGAAAAAGAGTGAGAAGGTTTCAGTAATGATCAAGATCATGCACAACATAATAAAGGGTCTAGAATAAGAAAGCACACCAAAAGTAAACCAACGACCAAAAATATAGATAAATACTAAAGTAGGTGTGGTGCACACGTAAATGCATAAATCCCCATTGGAAAATATTTAGCATAAAAATTCTCATTCTCAAATATGAAATGACTAGCTAGGTGTAAGACAACAAAAAATATTATACAAGAGACTAAGGAATTGGTGCACAAATTGTAGGGAGAAATTAAATTTTTAAGGGAAGAGGCATGTGGCAGAACCAAATCATAGAAAACACCTTACTTTGATAGTGTGGAAAGGAATGATTTTCAGGAAGCATGTAGACTATTGCACATTAAGGGTTTCATTCCTCTACTTATCTAATGGTTGTCACACCAAATCAATAATATGACATTCAAAAAATAATTAGGACACACACAAAGGAAATAAGTTGAGATTGTCTTAGAAAAGAAGAATATGAAAGGGAAATTCTTGTTAACACATTTATAGACAGGTGGAAAATTAAAGATATACTAATGGATACGGGTGCTAAAGTTAATATCTTGATAACAAATGATTGGAATAAGATGAGGCGACCTATGTTCTTCATCCTTCAACTGCATGTTTTGTTCATGGCTCAATAAGAATGCACATCACACCAATTGGAGTTTCGAAGCATTTTATTATTACCATCATGGGGGTAAACTTTCTTGGAGACTTCAAAGTGATTAACATTGGCAGGAGGTGGATAAATTTCCCAACGTGTAACTTGGCAGACCATGGTGTTATACAAACAATGTCTGACTTACGTGCTTCAAAAATTGGTACATAAACTTTGAAAATGGTAAGCAACGTGTGATACTTCCAACGGATCCTAAACATGGACATTCTTGTATGTTGAAAACATGTCAAAAAACATGAAGATTTGGAGCACATATATAAGATTAAGGTTGAACGATTAGAAAATATTTGAGACTAAATCATGATGGAATTTTATAGTGGGATGATGAGGAAATCAATCGTCAGATACAACAAGTGTAAGCATGTGAACAACTGGGTACATGACTCGTACAAATTGATTAGGTGCATGATTGTGGCACAATAAAATGAAGCCTTGAAACAATGGATGAATGTTACTTCTCATCTCAACATGTAGGGGTATGTCGGAAAAATCAAGAAAGGAAAACAAAGCCTCCCAGGACCAAGTTATCGAGGTCAGGGGAAATGTCCAAGGAGTATCTTCAAGAACATGGAGACATACATGCCCACATAACAAAGTGTGCATATATTATATGGTATATATAGTTAGGGGTACCACAGACAAGATGATGGGATAACTTATCTAGCCATAACTTAAAGGCATGGGAAACAAGTAAGTGAGGCTCATATGCATTAGATTTGAACAAGGAAATTACACATAAAGGATTCATAACTATACATTGGACTAACAAAATCTAGAGGACCACCTAAGGTAATGAGTGAAGAAACTTGGAATTTAGAGCACCATAGGTTTAAAACAAGAGATATGGGATCACATTCCTTCTACCACACCTTACAAATTCGGGTGCATATGTGGTATATAGATTGTGAAGTGCACAAGGGAACATCCAACTAGGAGGACTTAAAAGATAATGTTTGTGCATACATTCTCCTTTACATCTTAAGATGTCTGGGCTAAATCCCTCGTTATGAGAGTATCAAGAATGTAATCTTATGGCAATGAATCCATGGAATGAAAGAAAGGAATGTTAAGACTTCACAACATGAAGGGAATGATGGCTACTAAAAATGTTATGAATAATGAAGGAAATGAAAATAATTATAGTGATGAAGACGTGGCTATTTGGGTGGATACACAACTAATCAAACAAAGGGGAAAATAAAATATGGTTTTCCATAATTGATGAAGAAACATGTAAATGCAAACCATTTAGATTTTGAAACTTCATATGGATCTAGGGATGTTATCAACATAAAGGGTATAAATAGCACACCATGTAGTGAACCATTAAAATTTAAGTAGGTAAATATCGGAACAAAAGAATCAATGAAGGTTGCCAAATATTTGAGATTATTGGTCAGAGGCTAAAATCACTAAAATTGTAGCGACTTTTATGCCACTATGCAAGACAATTTATTACCAAGGAAGCTACCAAGGGATTAAAGGTATTATATCCATTCACTAGGTAAAATGCACATAAAGTTAGTTGAGGGGTGCAAAAATAATGTACGTAAAAGGCCATATCAAATGAATCTAAACTTTTTTGCCAAGGTCAAGGAAGAAATAGATGGAATGTTTGTCATGTAGGAGTCATTGTAGCCATTGAGGAATCAGAATGGGTAATCCTAATTATCATAAGTATTAAGAAGGATGAGACAATAAGAATTTGTGTTGATTATCACATGTTGAATGCCATATATGTGTAGTAGATCCATTCCCAACACCTTTTACATATGAGATTCTAAAAGGAGTTGGAAGAAGGGAAATCTACACATTTACTTATGGGTTTTCCAGATATCATCAATTAAAGATAACTAAAGAGGGTCAGCATGCAAAAACAAACTTTGCAAGGTAAATAGGGGTATTTTACATACATAAGTAATGCCATTTGGACTAAAGAATGCACCAATGGTTTTCTCATGCACATGGTTATGGATTTCATCATGAAGTTTTCATTCTAGGTAAATTTATAGTGATTGTGACTATCTACTGGATTGGTTAAGGACCATTGTGAATGTCTAGTGCCTTATGTTTGAGCACTTGGTGGGAATTTTCAAATCTCGTTCAAACCTAAAGATAATGTGTGTTTGTGACTCTATTTTGGGACGTTACTATGGGCCATATAATTTGTAAATATGGGCTACTTATCTGATCCAACAAAGATAGCAATAATTCTATAATCTAGAGATCCCAAAAAACACAAAGGGACATGCACACATTCCTTATACATTCTAGATACTATCAAAAATTCATTTGCAGGATATGCAAAATTAGCCATGTCTTTGGGGAATAGGTTTTGAAGAAACAAGGGACCATTTGAGTGGGGCACAGAATCAATAAACAACGTTCGATGAATTAAAAGAGTGACTATTCAAGTGCATGCATTTATTACGATTACCCTAATGTAGAATAAAACCTTTTATATACACGTGGATGCATTAGGGATGAGTAGTGGGAGATCAATACTTAGTGCTCATCTAGGGGAAGAAAAATGTAGAGTATTTGATCTTCTTTGACAAGTGACGAAGTTGATGCACACGAAAGAAAACTCTACAGAACTATATAGAGAGATGGGATTTCAATGGTACATGCACTCTAAAAATTTAGATAGTATCTTCGTGTGAATCACCCTTTATCTTTTACACTGATCATATGGAGATAAAAAATGTGGTAAATAAAGCAGTATTACATGGGCATATATGCACGTGGATAATCTTATTTCAAGAACTCAAATTCTCAGTAGTAGTAAAATTGGGTAAGAATAGTTCAAGACTTGATTATCTCTCACACATAATTACTGGATAGGAGGAAGACACAACTGAAGATGGAATGAAATATGCATATTTATTACAAATCAAGAGCACGTTGAAACAACTCAATGATGTGGCATTATTCCTTAAAAAAGGAATTGCGGCGGATAATTGGAACATGTAGGAAAAGAAACAAATTGTTTCTAGGTCTACACAATGTCAGATCATTATTGGAGTTCTTTAAAAAATAGGGTGAGATGAAGTACTAAGGCATTGTGTGTTAGAACATGATAAGAAATAAATATTATGTGAAGTGTGTGAGGGAATAGAAGGTGGGAACTATGTCATTGATATAACAACGTGTAAATTTTTACCAACATGTTTATGGTGGAAAAATCTATTCCAGAACAAAATAGAGTATGCACACACATGATATTTGTCAACATGTTAGAAAACTTAATAAAAGAGATTAAATGACTTTGCATCTATTTATTGCACAAGACCCTTTCAAAAAATAGGTCATTGACTTTGTGGGGTCATAAATCTTGTCATGCACAAAAGTGATGTGTGTTTCCTCATCATAATAACAATTTATTTGAAAACATGTGTTGAATTCGTATTAACAAAATAATGTACAAAAACCAAAACATCAAGGTTAATTTGGTATAATATCATAAGTAGGTATGGGTTCCCTTTAATTCTTATCAGTTATAGGGGAACCCCTTTTCACAATGATACAATGCACATACTTTAATAGGAATTTATGGTCATACACCATAAGATCACTCCATATCATCCACATGTAAATGGGAAGCCAAATAATTCAATAAGATATTGAGAAATCCCTTGAAAAATATATGCGATGTGGGTTGGAAAGACTCGGATGATAATATTTCAATGTGCTATGGCTGTACAAAACCACATATAAAAGGTTAAATTGAGTAACACATTTCTAATAAGTGTTTAGAAAATAAGCAGTACTTCTTATTGAGTTCATTGCTCTATTAATTAAGATAACACATGTTGTAAACTTGGATGATGAGACATCAATAACATAATGCCTTACTAAAATATTATATTTAGATAAAAGAAGAGTGCATGCAAGATGGAGCTAAGGGATAAATAAAGTGCACTAGAAAGCATATCATGATAGACATATAAGAAACAAAACTTTAACTATAAGCGTGGAAAAATTACTTTATGACTAAAAGTTTGTGCAAATATTCAGATGCTAGCTAATTCCATATGACATACATGAGATATTTCCTACTAGGGCATGTAAGTTGAAGCACATAAAAGGGGAATTTCTACTGTACCACTTTAATGGGGGTAGGATTAAACCCTACTTCTAGCAAGGGTACTATTTATAATCAAATAAGGTATATGTGATTAGAATATATGTCATTTCAATTCTTAGGATAGTTTCCTTCTTTCACTTTGGAAAATTTATTTTAAAGTTTTTTTTTGTAATAAGTGTGCATATTTTTTGCAATAGAATTTGGATAATCTATTGTCTCATTCTATGTACTTGATATAAAAAATGGATAGAGCACCACACACATAATTAAATTAGGGAGGATAAAATATTTGTACTCACTAAGTGTAAAAATATCATGTAAAAAGAGTACAACAATGTGCATCATGCGGAAGGTATCGATATAGTGGAAAGAGCAGAGGTTAAAAATAAACCTCTAAAATGTGTGGAGAGCAGAAGAACTAATTAATTCCATGTTTTTTTCATCATGGATTCACACAACAAAAAACTAGAAACATTTTGGAGGACATAAAAAACTAATGCTCTCTAAGTTTCATTCATCGACATCTTTTAAAGAGCGAAGACAAAACTAGTAGAAGGTTGCAAAAAGTGGTGAAATTGATGTTCTCCACGTGTCACAAATAGGAAAAAGGAAAAACATCATGGTTTAAGGCTTGTGGTATTTATGAGCATGTAAAGTAGGATTAAGGATCTTATTATATGGTCATACACCCAAAAATTGGAGTGTCATTTTAGTGTGGATTACACAAGAAAATAGTAGGAAGTATGCGTTAAAAATTAACAAAGTGCTTGTAACTTACAAAATTTTGGGGAAAGGAAAGGTAGTGTGCTTGATCTGCAAGAACTAACAAGGTAGGAGATAATTGGTTACACAAGAAAAAATGTGAATTAAAAACTCAACAAGTAAAGGTGAACAAAGAAAAGGGGAAGTGAAGCATGCGAAAAGATGGAAGTGGAAATGGTAAAGTGATTGCAAGAAATCTATACGGTGAGGAGGCACACAAGAAAAGGAAAGTGCATAGGGGAATGTGATGTGGCCTAGGAACGTAACATACCTATTATAGCTAAAGGAAAAGGGAAAAATCAGCATAGGTTGACAAATTTCACGACATAAATGTAATTGTGTGAGTCATTAAGTTAAGTTTAAATTGAGAAAAAAACATAAATAGAAAAAGAGGAGAAAATATGTTAACCACTTGGTATAGAATGTAGTTAATAAGTAAGTGATATTTCACACATGCGGATGGTGTAAATGCAGCCTTAGTTCCAAATTAGAGGGGTGTAAATGGAGGGAAATAACTCATTTCAAAGTTACATTGCATTCATATGAACAAAATATCCAATTTAAAAAATGATAACTGAGTTAAAATTTGATATAAATCACACAAAAATGTATACCTTTCCACCATTAAAGAATATTTCAAGATATTATAGGTCTTAGGGTAGAGAAAAGAGGTGGAAAAATATAAAAATTAACAAATTACGATGAATGAAATAAGTTATTCAAGATTTGCAAACACTCTTGACTGCCATTAATGTGGAGGTCAAAGATTTCGTAGCATAAGTAAAGGAAATTTGAGGTCTTAAACCACCAAGAGTGAATCAAAGAGGGTTCCAAAATAGGTACACAAAAAGAACAAGATGGAAGGAGATGCATGAGATTAGGGATTTGCATTAGTCAAGTTCTTCAAGCAAAGCTAGTTCAAGTCATTCAAAGGAATTGATGTTGGGAGGAGGACATGATAATACCATTATAAAGGATATTGAAGAAGAATAATAAGAAGTAGAGCAACAAATAGTAGAGTAACTAAAGGAGATTGAATCCAGAGCTAAATTAACACTTCCACGTGAACAAACAATAATGGCACAAAAACCATGATCTTTAGCAGAAATGAAATTGCTAAAAACAAAGTTCCTATGCCACTATTACCCCTAAGTATGGAGATGCAGTACTTAGAAAATGTTTTGGAAGGAGAAATTTAGAGGACTAAAGTGAACATGTGTAAGATAACATATTTTAACCATCAAACACCTATATTAGAGGGAAACTTGTTGCAAGATTATCTTTGACAATCATATAAGAAGACCGTTTATGGAGAT
This sequence comes from Taxus chinensis, assembly GCA_019776745.2. Taxonomy (NCBI): domain Eukaryota; kingdom Viridiplantae; phylum Streptophyta; class Pinopsida; order Cupressales; family Taxaceae; genus Taxus; species Taxus chinensis. Next base: position 177,150,494 of record CM034153.1, on the reverse strand, counting down.
GTGATATTTGATGATAACATGAACCATATGCTAGAGAAGGTTTGGTTCTTACAACTCTATGAGTTTCCCTACTTCAACAAGCTAATGGAGTTGGAGTAATATTTAATCTCACACATATATTATGGGTATTTCTACTTCATGGGAAAGTGCATGAGAATAATTTTTGCACTCATCAGTAAGGTGACTGGACTAGTCAACAGTGGCAAAGAATTGGGGTTAAAGCTATGTGATGATGGTGAGATAGAGAATATTTTTGATCTTCTGAATTAAAAGAAAATATGGAACACATTGCCCATTTCTAACATTGAAGACCTAAGAACAAGGGTTGTGACATGCCTTCTAAATTCTAAGCTAGCTAATGCAGAAAGATGGGTGAATATTAATAAGATTTTTTTGTACATTGCCCACAAGATGGTGAAGCGGGAAAATTATAACCTCTCCAGATACATAGAAAAAAATATTGAGAAAGGCATGAAGAATACACAAAGAAATGGAGGAAAAATTATCTGGGGCATGATCCTCTTGATATTAATATTCAATGAAATAGATGTGATAGAAGGGAGTGGGAAACCAATGTGGGTATATCTCGTGGACAAGAAATCACCTACTAAGTGATATAAGGAATTCTTGGATCCTACCACCTTGAAAAATACATGTAAAGCTAGACTCCACAACTAGCTAAGGAATATCAGATATGTCATTGAAGAAGAATGGAGAATAACGTGATGATTTCTATAAGAACTAGAAGGGGAAGTAAAATTTTCTATAATGAAAAATTATTCTTTAACACGATTTAAAATGAAAATTGTAGAGATATCACCTCGGGCAAAATTTCCATTCACCTACATTGTTGATTACTTTGTGTGATCCATAACTAGATCAGGGATGTGAAGAAGTTAAAAATTTATCTGTTGAATATTGATGTAGATATGCATACCATCTCCACTAAATATAGGCATGGAAGTAAGAGTAAGTGTATAGAGACACAATAAACAAACATATGCATGATAAATCATGAGGAGACAATAGTAGTAGATAAACAAGAAGTAAATTTTTTCTACTACTAAAAGCCTAAGAAAAATAATACTAGTCAGACATGAAGTTAAGGAGGCATATGAATAGATGCACACACCTCCAAGGTAAGAGAATAAAATTCCTAAGATAGGGAAGGGAACATGGGAATTAAATATTCTTCCAACTATTCAAGGGCATCGTGTAGTGGGTGAGGAGGAAGAGATGGAACATGCCACTGATAATGTGGCTTTGGAAAGAATAACAAGGAAAATGCTGAACATAGTAGGAAATTTTATGCCTGACACAATGTTAAATAGCAACATAAGGCCAGAGAAGGGACCAATTGAAATATTAATGCCAAAGAAAATGGAAACTTCCATTGAATCCAGTCACAAAGATTCATACCTCTGAAGAAGGAGAAAAGATAGGAATAGGCACACCCACTATTTCTACTTCTCCAAGGGAGCCATTCCCTACAATAAGTCTTATAAAATTTAGTCTAAGAAGAAGTAAAGAACCTAAGGAATCTAGTGCATAAACATTTGTACCTCCAAAGACCTCTCCATAAATCATCAATGTCGAAGATGAAAGTGAAAAAGAAAAATATGGTGATGAAGAAGAGGTAACTAAGAATGAAGAGGAGGAAAATAGGATGAAGAAGAAGAAGGAATATACGATATGACACCAATAATTAATAATAAGATTCATAGTTTCACATGGAAAAAGGGAAGGACGTGCAAGAAGAGGAAAAAGAGGAAGAGGATGAAGAAATGAATTACTACAATCCATTTGTTGAAGATTCCATAAGGGTAAGACCAAAGTGTGATTGTTCTATTGGAATTACCTAAAGGATATAGTCATGAAAAAAAAAAATCCTTTACTCGGGGTGCTTGCATAGACAAGCCCCAATTCAAAATCCATTACTTCATCATACACAAAGTCCCAAATTAATTCAAGAAAGGAGTGGGATTGGCCCTTGCTGACACTTTCCAAATGTTAGAGACATAGGCTATAGACATGTTTCTAAAGATCGTAGGGGATTTTTTGTAGAAAAACATCTTCAATAGCTCAGATGACCACTTATAAAGGGAAAAAGTGTAAGAATTTACCAAGGATATCCAAGTTACAAAGAAAAATCTAGAGAAGCTCGCTAAGGATCATAAGGAGCTAATTGAGAGGCATACACGTGATAACTTAAAAGTGATTAACTTATGTCAAAGGATTGTCACCAATGAAACTTGGTTAGCCAATGAACTACCACAAGCTCAGGTGGGAGTGTGGATAAGTTATGAAATTTGGTCACTACGATCCTAAAGTTGAGGGAAATAAAAGAGGAAAACCAAACACAACAAAGAAAGTTAGAGAAGGAAATATAAAGAGCTCTATGTGCAAAAATATTAAGGATTTGCACGGATTTGGTTGCTAAGCTTGAGGAAAAGGTTTCATGTGCAAATAGTGTGGTCAAATTATTCTTCAAGTAATCCAATATTATTGATGTGTGGATTCTCACTGAGGTCCAAAAGTAAAATGCCTTAGAAATGCAGATGGAGAACAATGACACCAAAAAGGAAATATATGAAAAGCTTCTACAAGATATTAAAAACTTGTAAGAGGAGATTAACATGAAAAAGGATAATATCAAGTAGCAATTGGGAGAGCTAAGGAAGAGGGCACACTTGAAGCAAAAAAAAATGAGGCAGAGAAAACCTTACAAAAATTTTAGGATGATGCATAACATCTAAATAAAAGTACCAAATCCCTAAAGGACCTTACTGCGTGTGCTAAAAATATGGCCCCTTTATTCAGAAAGCTTTAAATCAATGGAAGGTGGATGAAGATATAATAAGGTAAGATGTTCTAGAATTATTTGAAGAAGCAAATAAAGGGTTACACAACGGGGAAAAAAATTTGGTGTGGTGTGTTGTTGGGCCCCTAAATTATTATACATTCTTTTTTCTAAGTCCCGCATTGGTAAAATAATGTTATTCTTTATTATTTTCTATTCCTTGGAGCACACATGGGATAAGAATAAGGAAAAATTGTGCACATTTTGTGAGTAAGAAAAGGAAAAGTCCACATGTAAATATAAAACATGGAGACAAATTGAGATCCATAGATATAGTAGAAAAAGTGACACATGCAAATAGTTAGGTTTAAAGAGTACCTGCATGGGTGATAAATTTTAGTGCATTAGAGTATCATATGGGATAAAGATAAAAAAGTAACTACAATTCTTAACACGTGCACAAGGAAGAGAAGACATTGTGTGGAAAAGTAGTTAAGCCTAAGAATAGAGAATCCAAATATAGTTAATCCTAAGGAGTGAACACCTAGAAGTCAAAATACTTCCATCAACAAAGAAAGTATTCCATGCAAAGTAATAATGTGATATTTGGTGACATGTGGAATAAATTCCATCTCTATGTAATAATTATTTACTAAAGATAGAACCTACGTGCTATTTATAACCCATATTCGACTAGTAAAGGGAAAGTCCCCACTAGAATATATAGCCCTTAGGGGATCATTGTAAGGCATTATTATGAAAAGGATTAGTATCATCAGAGATAGAGAGAGAATTTGAATGAGATCTATAGTTTGACTATGAATATAGAGTGAACTATTATGGAGATATTATTTTCGTGATTATGTGTTTAGTATTTATGTTCTTGTTGTTATAGTTTATGTTTTTGTTGTATTATTTCTAAAAATACTTCATATCAACATACCAAACATGATAGGAACTAAAAATCTCTTGTGTCATGGGTGAGTGTGCTAATTTTTTTACCTTAATATAATTTGAAAAAGTGAGGTGATAATACTTCTGTGTGGGTTAAGGTGATAAAAGTTTATGCGCATCTTAGAGTGAGTTACTAGTGAAACTAGACACGCAGATTTTTTTGTAAAATGCATTGAAAAATTGGTCTTCCTACAAGCAATAAAATGTGTCATATTTGAAAATGTATCCGCCACTACAAAAATGTAATTTATACCCATATGTTTCCTAGGAATACCCAAAACAAACTACATATTTATATCTCTCTAAAGAGTCTTTGGAATTAGAAAATTTTAATATAAATTTATGTTTTACCATATACCTTTAGCTAGTAGATAGATGTAACATTCATGTCCAAAATTTCTCGCATATCCTCTAGTTGTGTTAAGGTTTTATTTAAGGTAAATTCCCCTGCTAATCCTTTGTAATTTTTATCCCTTACAACATTCTTCTACATTTACCCTCATGGTATGGATAATTATTTTCCTATAAATATAGTCCAACCTACAAAAAGTAGTCTGACTAATGTGTCATATCAGAGATTAGGAGTATTGTACATGCTTCCCATACTTTATAAAATATTCATCATGTGCATATATCTTCCTCAAGGATTCCTAATCCAAAACTTCTAATTTCATCTCTATCAACAAACAACTACACCTACTGAGTGTATCAACCACCGTATTTGACTTTCTACTCATGTTCTTTAACAAAAATGTCTATCATTATAAGTAATCCACTTTCTTCATATGCATATTATTCAGCTTTCCTTTTCTATTAAAAATGTATTTATTTTAAGGTCTGTGTATGACACAAAGTCCTTTGGTAATAGGTAATTCCTCAATGCCTACAAATTGTGCCATAATATTGATCATAAACACTATAATTCCTCCTCACACCATTAATAATTTTAGTGAAATATTAAAAAACTCTACCTTCTTGACTCAACCTTACACCAATGAATATACTGCTAGAATCACAATCAACCTGAAATACTTTTATGAAATATGGAAATTCCTTAGGAAAAAACATTCATAGTAATATCTTTGGAAAAAAAATAAAACCAAAGAAGACTTGGCCAAAATTGAGGAAATAATTGTGGAGAAAGGTATGGGTGTGAATGATTATTGTTTAGAAAAATACCTTCTTGTTGAATTTCATACCATTAACTCTCATGAAGAAACTATCTAGGGAAATAAATCCCAAGCCCTTTGGTTGAAGGAAGGAGACCACAACACCAAATTATTTCATATGACCATTCTCCATCATAGAATCCATAATAGAATTTCTAAGATTACTACTAAGGATGGTACAGTCAGCAACAATATGGATATTATCAGGGAGGAGGCTATCTCATTCTACAAAATGCTTCTTAATGGGGAATCCTCTCATGAGGATGAGGAAAATTCCACTAGATCCCAACTTGGTAGATCATAACATATTTAAAAAGGTAATGGATAAAGCTTCAATGGAGGAACGTCAAAAGACAATATTTTCAATGAAAGGAGATAAATCTACGATTCTTGATGGTTTCTCGACCAGTTTTTTCAGAAATATTCAAAAAATTACAAAGATGATCTCCTTAGGGCCATTAATGAATTTCTCAGAACAGGTAGTCTCCTAAGGGAAATCAAAAATACCTTTATTATTTTGGTCCCCAAAAACAAAGGTGTTAAAGATTTATAAGATTTTAGACCCATAAGCCTTTCTAATGTGTTATACAAAATATTCATGAAAACTATTGATTCGAGATTGCATCCTTTACTCCCAAATCTCATCTCACATCAGTAAGGATGATTTGTTAAGGGAAGGATTATTTAAGATGAAATCACATTGTTTCATGAAACTATACACTCCATGGAAAAGAGTAAACAAAAATGTATGATTATTAAGATGTATATGAATAAAGCCTTTGACCGAGTCTCCTGGAGGTTTCTAGATAAAGTTTTGGAGAAGTTTGATTTTGACAAGCACTTCAGGAAGGTTATAAGGAATTATATCTCCTCCCCAATGTTCTCGATGTTGGAAAATAGATGGAATGAATAATTAACACATTATAGATCAATAAATAAACTAATGATTATAGATTATAATGTGTAGACATTAATTAGATGTTTACATATTAATATAACAAATAACATATCATAAATGAAATCAAGAGATGAAAGTAAAAGAGATAAGAGAAGACATAGATAACACCATATTTAAGTGGAGAAACCCAAAGGGGAAAACTCCACTGAAAATCACTGTCTTATATTAAGAATTTATGAATTCAACCCAACACTTCCACTTCACTCCTTGGTCTCACAGTAAACACTCACAAACTTATGCCTCGTTGTTAACATCTCACATAAGTTGCTTGAGCTTAGATCAATTGGTGTGTATGTTCATTAAAAAAAGTAATATAATCCAGTTGTTCAATCCCGTGAGGGATCATCCTATTTATATACGATGGGTGAGCGGTTATACCACTTCACTCTTTTCTAAGCTGTGAAGACTGACTAAGATTATTAAAATTAATCTTTAAGACAAGGGGCTATCTAAGTGGTTATCCTCGCTTGACATTAACACCCCAACACTCCCCCTTAATGTTAAGTGGGGAAGATAAAAAAAAGACATGCCAAGTTTACCTTTTTCTACAAAAGGATTTACAAATCCTTGAATTAGAGATAATGATTCAGGCTAACATGCAAACATGGAAATTAGATGATCTTACCATATATAAATTCTTAAGAACAAGTGCTTTATTGTATGAAGACTTACATCAGATTATGGAGCCTTTTATAAACCAAGGCATACTCATAACTAAAGCTTCACTAGGATTTATAAGTAACTTCACATAGAGTGACACATTTGCTTTTTACAAAATGGAGGAAGTATTGGAAGTTTACAACAAACTTCCTTATGAATTTTATAGTTCACATACAATGTTACAACCATGTGTAACAAATCCTTACAGGATCAATTTGTTACATACAAAGTGGGTGGTCATGATCCACTTTTAACAGTTAACTTGGGTCTTTTATAATAAGTCATTAAGAGGTGGCATTGTTATGCACAGTCCCCCTCAATGGAAACTCTGATAGGCCCAACAAGGCACAAAAATTGAAAAAATTAATAGCACATCATGGCTTCATGAATATATCTATAACATAATCTTTGATGTTGAACTGGATTTTTTATCAAGAGTAATTTGGCCTTCACATTGAGGGGGAACACTCCCTTTAGCTCCTACGTGTATCACTACCAGCAGCCTCTTTAACCACATGTCTCTTTTTCTGCTCCAATTAATGGCACATGCATCAAAATTTGACCATAAATCCAATTGAATATCTAACACAACATCAACATGGCTAAATTCATGATAAACAACATAATAGGCATATCAACTAACATAATGATATGCTTAAACAACTAACCATGTTACATTACAAATATATCAAAAAAATTCAACATATTAAACTACTAAATCATTAATTAGATGGAATCCGTATTGGACGTCTCCAATACAAACACAAAGGCATCCCCAAGTGTCATTTGATATGCATATGATTAATATTTTAGTAATCACATATAATGTTTTTCCAAAAATCATATAGATAATTAAATCTAAACAGATAATCAGATCATACAAGAATAATCACAGTATTCATTGAAACCATGATCCACTCAATGGATACTTTCCATGGATTTTTGTGGAATTTTCTTTAAAAAATGACCATTTAAGAACCTTGAAAAATATTTTCATAGGTATAAAATTTAAGCTTAAACATGTCATATATGATCAGTTTTGCATGACATAAAAATGACCAATAGCTCTATTTGAAGAAATGACTAGAAATAAATACACAAAAAATAATTTAAATTCAGTACAATGTATTTAGAGGTGAAAGATGAAGTTTATATAGCTACTACATTAGCTCTATGATCATTTTCTTCATCTTCATCTTGATTTTGATCTGATCTATTCCATTTCCTATTTCTGAAATTTGACTTCTTTTATTTACAATCCTCTTTCTTATGGCCAAATTTTCCACAGTTGTGACATCTACCATAAAAAATTACTCTTAAATTTCTTGATTTCTTGTCTTTACAAGGGGTTTTAAGAGATGGTTTTTGATTTTTGAATCTAGAAGGCTTATTTTTTTATTCTTGAGTGAGAAGTGCCTAAGTAGCATCTTCTTTGTATCAAAATTTTCCATAACATGCTCTTCTTGAATTAACAACGAAGATAGAGTGTCTAGATTAGGTAGATCATTCTCATTCTGACACTTAGAGTTAAGAATTGAAATGAAATTTCTAAAATTTTCACTAATGTTTTAATCTGGATTATAAATTACTGAAGCTTGTCTTAAAATAATTCATAGTTGTATCCATATAGTTGAGGTTTAATGTTCTTAATTTTAGCTAAATAGTTGACAATTTTCTCATCCCCTTTCATGGGTGATGTAAACAGCTCTAAAACTAGTTTAATTATTTTAGATAGTATACTATCTTCATGCATGGTCTTTAGTTGTTTCCATGCATCTGCATGCGAGTCCATATGACCTATATGCATCAAGAATTCATCTCTAATGCTTTGCAATAGGATGGGCATGGCTTCTTGAGGTCTCTAAGAAAAGAAGCTAAGGTTTTTAGGGGTAGATTGTCACCTTGTGGGATGTTTTTCAATACCAGTCACAAGATCCCAAATATTTCTAGCCATGAAACAAGCTTTTAACCTTACCCTCCAAATACTATAGTTCATTCCATTCAAAAGTTGAGACTTATCCAACGAAAAACTGGTAGAAGTGGCCATTTTTAATGCTCAGATGATAATGAAAAAAATTATAGTTTAAAAATGAGTCAAGGATGCCAAACATGGACAAAATACTTGCTACAGATCTTTTTAATAGCTATACGAGAGAAAATTTCTCAAATTTAGACAAAAAAAAAAATAACTCGATTTGGTCTAATTTAGATCAAATTTACATAGCATAGAGTCAAGGTCGAGTTGTAAGAGCTCGATGAGTTCTTTTGCAACTCAGCTTGGTGAGCTAAAGAATGAGCTACTTGAGCTCAAACTAAGTCGGGGTTGGTTATCTCGATGAGATAAAGGACAAGCTACATCAAGGAGAGCTTAAAATGAGCTTCTTTAACAAATTAAATAAGTTAAAAATAGATAAGGCACTCAGATGAGGGTTTACACGTGGCACAAAGATCAACAATACCAAGAAAGAGGCACATGTGTCGGATTTAAAATAGATCCATTGGGTGGATAGCACATGCTTTAAAAAATTAAAGTTAAAGCTTCTTTCTAGTCTCGAAACTGATTCAAAGAAACTACAATAAAAGATAAATAGACACGTGTCAAAACATGTAGCTTTAACAAGTTTGATTACAATATACACGTGTCACTTTTTAATAAGCTCACATTTCACAAATACAGCTAATAAGAAAGACTGACAATTAATTAAAAGATATAGCCATATACACGTTTCTTAAATTAATTAGATCACATTTCACATTCTAACATAATGTGATAGATAAAGTATCAATTTCAAACAAACCACTTGTAGAAAAAATTAATGGCTAAGTTAAAGCAAAGACTAACACCTTAACACTTGATACATGTCAAAAGACAGTTGGATCATGTTTCACAAGTCTGACAAATGTGATAAGTGCGAAAAAGAAAAATACATGTCATTTTTCAATTAAATTAGGCTTCGCAGTTCACAGACTTAAAAATCCCATGGAATGAAGATTTTTTTTTCAGAAGCCACGGTATAAAGAAAACAATGGTAAAACCATGAACAAAATAGAATACAACATGATGAGAGCTAAAAAACGTGTCAACAAATGAGTGGTTCATACTTTGCAAGTCTACAAAAAACTAACAGAAATATACTTGTCCAAATGCTATTAAATCTCACTTTACAGTGCAATAAAAAAGACAAAGTCAAAAGAGATACGTGGAGCCTTTTAATTGGCTTGTATTTCACAAATCTGAAAAATGCGACAAGGTGGTAAATTTTAATTGGATAACAACTGCCACAAATAAACGACTGATAAATGTGAAATGTGGATCAATTCTATTGGCTCCAATTTTGTGAATCTAAAAAATGCAATAAGAAGAGATACTTGGAGCAATTTTATTGGTTTACCCTTCACAAATGAAAAAAGATGATAAATTCTTAAATATTTGGCTACTTGGAGCTATTTGATTGGGTCATATTTCACAAATGACAAAGGATAGCTAAGCCAATTCTGACAATAAGAAGACACGCGTAAATCCTTTATTGGCTTGCAGACCGCAAATGACAATTAGATAAACAATATTCTGACACCACGAAGCAAGATGGAGCTTTTTTATTAGCTCAGGCTTCGTAAAAATTGACAAATGCAAAGCTAGATGGAGCAATATGATTGTCTCAAGCTTTGTAGTCAACAGAGGTCAAAAAATACTAACATGAAAAAGCTAGATGGCACAAAATTAGTAGCTTAAGCTTTGTAAAGATATAGAAAGATATGTCATATTGAACCCACTTAGGCACTCAATGACGACTGAGGCATGGCTTTGTAAACAGTAAAAAAAGATAGAGAAGCTAGTTGGAGCAATTTTATTGGTCCAAACTTCACAAAACTTACAAAATAAAGCTAGATGGATTAGATTGAGCTTCAAAAAAGTAGATCTGGTGACAAATAAAGATTAAAATAAAAGGAACGGATTTAAACACCCCAAACTAACTAGATATAAAGAGATCTTTTGGGTCCAAATTTAAAAACTAAGTAGAACGGCTATAAATGGCACAAAAACTCAAAATAAGCTTGCAAAAAATGGTTTTAAACAGAAAATGGATAAAATAAGATGTAGAAGCAAAGATCAAACATACAAATAGCTCTAACAAGATTTAAATAGTCAATCGACCAATATCCAAGTAATTTGGGGACGAAAATTAGAACTTTACACTTGATTTAGCTTGAAGTTGTTAGCTGAAGTTTTAGGGTTTCAAAGATCAAACGAACTTCAAGCTTCTTCGCTCTTGCAAGCCAGAAAACATCCAAATCTAGCTCTACACACACATAATCACAAGCTCTGATACCATGTTGGAAAATAGATGGAATGAATAATTAACGAATTATAGATCCACAAATAAACAACTGAGGATTATAGATTATAATGTGCAGACATTAATCAGATGTTTACATATTAATATAACAGATAATAGATCATAAATGAAAGCAAGAGTTGAAAGTAAATGAGACAAGAGAAGACACAGATAACACCAGATTTAAGTGGAAAAACCCAAAGGGAAAAACTCCACTGAAAAGCATTGTCTTATATTAAGAATTTATCAATTTAACCTAGCACTTCCACTTCACTCCTCGGTCTCACAGTAAACACTCACAGAATTCTGCCTCGATGTATAACATCTCACATAAGTGGCTTAATCTTAGATCAATTGGTCTGTATGCTCATTAACAAAAGTAAGATCATCCAGTCATTCAATCTCGTGAGGGATCATCCTATTTATATAGGATGGGTGAGCGGTTATACCACTTCACTCTTTTCTAAGTTGTGAAGACTGACTAAGATTATTAAAAATAATCTTTAAGACAAGGGGTTGTCTAAGTGGCTATCCCCACTTGACATTAAAACCCCAAGACTCGATCTTTATAAATGGATCCCCAATGGTTTTCTTTAAAAGCAACTGTGGAATCAGGAAAGGTGACCCTCTTTCCCCTCTTATTTTCATTATGATGGCCGAGAGTCTGAGTAGAAGAACTATTGAAGTTGTCTCCTCTAGCCTTCTCAAGGGTTTTAAACTTCCTTCGAAGGAGATCAAGGATTCTAATCAAAAATTTATATATGACACTATCTTTATCATGATGGAATCAGTTGTGGAAGCCAATATATTTAACATATATTCTTAGTGATTAAAAATATTTCTTGGGGAAACCAATCAACTTTGATAAGAGCTTGATGTTCTTCCTCAATACCCCTATCATAGGCAGTTTAAGATTTTAAAAAAAATTGGTCTGTTGTATCAATAACCTTCCTTATTATTATCTTGGCATGCCTCTCTTCATAGGTAAAGGTCCTTAATGAATTGTTCAAACTATTTCTACTAGAAATATTTAAGAGAAAGATGGACTTGATTTGAAAGATACAATTATTTCTCAAGCTAGTTAAGTGCCTTATTCATCAAGAGTAATATGGACCAAACCTTCCAGTATACTTGATTGTCTCTCTTCAAGATACATAATTTTATCATTAAAAAAGGAAAATAATCCAATAAAATATTTCTGTAGGCAGTGGTTGAAGGAAAGATAAAATGATTTCTCTTGTGGCATGGGAAAAATTATGCCTTCCTAAATATTTTATGGGGACTTAGGGATCAAAAACATAAAATTGATGAATAAATCTATAATAAATAAAATCAGATGGATACTTATTAAATAATACCTTACAAGGAACTACTCTTATCCAATAAAAATATCTTGATTCCTACTAATAATTTATGCATTAGTTCAATCAAGATAGGATATCCCTTATGGTTCATCCTTGTGGAATTCCTTGACTAAATGCAGACTCCTTCTTGTAAAACACAACAGGTAGAAATTAGGAAATGGCATAAATATATCCTTTTGTGATGATAAATGGATTCCTCTTCCCCTATTAAATATACATCGAATTATGGAATCAACTCTGGTTATTCATTTCTAAAATGAAAGATTGATGAAAAATTCAATGAATATATTATGAATTTAAATTCCAATAAAGATTGGATCTTGCTTCTCCAGTATATGAGACCATCCCCTAAAACTCTCTATAGAATAAAAAATCTTCAATATATTCTAAGTACTCAACATTTGGGTCACTCTTAAGGTTCATGACGAGGTCATTTGGGAAAAATAATTTGATAGTATCTTACTGTGTTATGACTTGGTTACCTTGCTCCTTTCTTTTGCTCAACCTTCATCATTTCAGTGGAACAAGATTTGGATGAAATAGTTAACTCAGAAAGTAATATCTCTTACGTTGGTTATTTGTCCAAAATAGATTTTTTGACTATTAATAATTGGGTTGAGAGGGAACATCACTTTCCTAATAGGTGTGTGATATGTAATAACTTGAGAAGAATCTGTTAACCAAATCTTTCTTCAGTTCTCTTTCGACTACATATTGTTTGGAATATATTATTTAATTTTATGGGTGTCAATTGGATTTTTCCTACTTCTTTAGTCTCTTCTTGGGAGCAATGGATGTCTTTCATTTAAACATCTAGTCATCAAGAAAAATTTGGATTCTCTCCTTCCCTCATATCCTATTGGAATATGTGGAAAGATTGTAACTCTAATATTTTTGAGGATAAAGAAACCTTCTTTGGCCAAAACTTTTCAATCAGATGTTTAAAGACATCTAACAAAAAGTGCTTAATTTTAGACCCCAAAAAATTTCCACTAGAGAACTAAAGATGTCAAAATCTTAGAAAAATGGAAAATTCACATTATTCGTCAAAATTATTCCTAGAACCTCCATGGAAAAAACTCGGATCACTTTGAACCCCCTACTCCTATAAGGTGTTTTCAGCTCAAATTCTGATGCAGCTTCTTAGGGGAATCCCAATAGGTATTTTTGGAGGGGGTGGATACATTTGTAATGAAAATGGTCATATTATTTTTCTATTTGTTGGGCCTATGGGGGTAAAATATAACCATTACTTAGAGGCTTTGGAGACTCTATGGGAGCTGAGACTTACCAAATCCCTCAACATTTATAATTTACTCATTGAAGGGGAATCCATGAACATCATTAAATACCTTACAGGAATTTCCCCTGTCATAGCTGGACTATTAGTATGATCAAATATGTAGGCCATTCAATTTTCCAAATCTTTCCCTATGATTGTTTCTATACATCACATGTATAGAGAAGGAAACAATATTGATGGATTTGATGGAAAATATAAGTGTTTTAGCATAAGGATTTTTAAGTATGGTTCCATGGTGAGCCAAATCATCTGATATTTCTATAAGCATACTTCATAGAATTAACAAAAGATATAGAAATACTTTCTCCGTGCGTAATATTTCTACATTATTTCAATATTGTGAATTAGCTCTCCTTTTTTAATAAACTTCTGACTCTATCTTCGAGGGCATTAGAAAGTGGAAAATAAATCGATCATTATTCCTTTGGGGAAAGAGTCTTCAGATTTTTTTTGGCTTCAAATAATAACATGGGAGGATAAGTTTTGTAGGGTTGAACCTGTGATCAATGATGAATGGAAACAAGATGTTGAACTATGGGATATTTTGGGAAATTGAGGTTTCAATAGATTCATTGATAGAGTTCGTGGGCATGGTATGCAACTCTCATAGGATTTTTCAAAAAAATGGAAAGATAAAAAATATCATGTAAAATCAAAGATATTTTGAGATTACAGAGTATCTCATCACTCTTTTCATGGTTCTTCATATGAAAGGGGTTAAATTTTATAAAAAAAAAATTGACATAGAGGAAAAAGAGAAGAAATTAATATATTCAAAGGAAATAATTAATCATACCAAATGTGGCTTCCTAAAAGAGTCACTGCCATATACTTCTGATAGAGTGGATCTCCTACTGAGGAAATTCATCACTTTATATGTGACATATACAAGTGGTAGGGTAGCTATTTTCATCCTTGTTATCCTGAATCATTTTCGCATAAATGCTCTTGTTAGTTTCCCCTTTTTATTTTACTATTCGTTTAATAGCTCTATCAATTTTCTTAATTGGGGAAATGAAGGTTCATCCCTCTCCATCATTATTGTCATTATTATGATTTGTAAGTACTATGGAGCACCTCATTCTCTATCCTTAATGCCTATCCTTGTCCCTAACATGCTCCCTGGTCTGGGGATTCTCTTCCCTCCAACTCCACCCTATGTCTCCTATTACCTCCTCTGTCTCCTTCATCCTCCAAGAAATCACATGTGCCCCTACCTATGATTGCATTATCCTTATAGAATAAGTTTTCCAAGGGTATTCTATGGGAGTGGTTTCCCTTCTACTCATCCCTTTCAAGGTGATGGTGAGGGTTCTCTGAGCCTAATCATCCATTTTTAAGAATAACGTGGACCCCCTTATATCTTCTACTGGTGAACATACGGATACTGAGGTGGAGATTTATAATGATATACTCAATTGGATTCATAAATAAGCTTACATACATCAAGGATAAAATTAGAGGATGCACTATTGTGGTGGAAAGTTGTAAAATGGATATACAAGCTATTGGAGGATATAAATAAATAGGGTCTTTAAAATTGAAGACGAATAGGAAAACATCAAGATTAAACATTTTTGATATGTTTATATATTATCAAAAGACCAACATTGACCTCCTCACTCATATCACCCATCAGTCTGGAGGATACCAAGGGCACAAGAGAAAAACAAGAAATATAACAATATTAAATATATTAAAAATGACTTAGAAAGAATCAAGAAGGCCTTCCTAAAATCCATGAAGTAAATCCTATTGTTGGTGCATATTCGTTGTGTTTTTGTTGGGTTTTGGTTGTGTTTTTTTTATGTATTTGTTGTGGTTTGGCTGAGATTTTTCTACAACCTTGTTTCTATTTGATTTTCAATTTCTCTGAGCTCTATTTATTTTTGTTAGATTTGGCCTTTTTGTATCTGGGTAGTGGCCCAGTCAAAAAACCTTTTATCCTTAATAAATGCCAAAAATGTATTTTCTATCACCTTTTTATTCAATTCTACAAAACTCCTCTCTACACCTATGTGATTAAGCTAAAATGTAAATAAAGAGCCTAATCTGAATGTTATAGCAGCATTAAATGAGTAACAATGAAATACATAAATTACACCCAGGCAAATAAGCAATATATAATGAAACCCTAATGTGCAAAGATGGTGTAATAAACCGTAGTTGATACGTAGTAAAATCTGAACTATGTTGGAGTTATGACCAGGTGAACGGAATGACAGGAGCATCGTATAAAGACCTAGAAAAGTGCATATCTAACACAACATGCTGGACAAGGGTGCCTGAAGAAGGATAGGGACACTTGTGGGCACCTAGGTCCTAATTTTTGGCACTTAGGTTTACAAAAAGGCTCAGAAAACCACCTCCAAGGTGTCGCAAGGTGTTTGCTTTTATTCACCTTTGGTTGCTCTGAGGTCGCACCAAGATCGTTGAAGTCGCTATAAATATGTATAGAAGAATAAACCTACAAAACCCTCAAATAGACATCAAATCCTAATAATGAAAGATGAAAATTGAGGGTTCAGACTATCCTCAACTATCATAATAGTGAACTTACGAATTTGTGTTTCACTACATCTCAGACCCAATGCAGTTATGTGTGCATGTGTGCAAAATAGTTCCCTAGGTTGTTCTTGTGCATGTAACACTTAGTTAACAAGAAAGTAACTAGACATAAAATGTAATAAATGTGTGCATGGAATAAAATGAACTTACCTCCTATGAAGTGTATACAGATGAACCAACCCTTGTGTCCTTTTTGATGGTGCTAGATAGATGGAAATGGAGCTCTTAGATGCTTGATGGATGTAACCTTAGGTGGTGATAGGTAATGCTTAGTGTTTGGTCCTTTATTATGATCACATAACTTTATATTTATATGATTCCCTTGCTCAAATTTCATAATTAACCTTGAAAAGGTTGACTACCAAAAAAATAAGATGTTCAAATGGCTAGAAAGGACCAAAAAAGTGTGAGTAAAGTACAAAGAGTACGGGAATGACCAAAGGGGATGAGGGTGCATAGCGTTGACATCCTAGCTAGGAACTGGTGTCCGGGATGAAAAATACTGAGTTGTAAAAATACAGACTGAGAAAGGGTGCAAGACTGAAAGTAGCAACAAAAAGCAAGGAAAGGTGGTCAAAGATATGGGTTAATCAGTACTTTTTTACTTAGGGATCATATGAATAGTAGCATGCAACCCAGAATAGATAATTACCCAAAGTGCATGATTTTCTATCTACACTATGTTCTAGGTTAAATACTTCTTCTCTCCTACCATGGTCTCTATAATTTTTTCATGCAAAGCCTTGAAATTTGTGATGAACCTAGATTAGAAAGTAGTTAACCCATAAATTCTACATGCCTTATAAGTACTCATAGGTGATGGCTAATCCATGATTATGTAAAAAAATTTAGGTCCCGTCTTCAATCCTTGTTCTGAAATAAAAAATCCTTGATATATTGATCCCTCCTTTTAAAAATACATTTCTTCACTTTAATCAATAGTTATCTCTTCTCAAAATATATGTCACATTTACATGATATGTAGTAAATGATTTTCACATGTCCTGCTGAAATGTAGACTATCATCTAGGTACACAATCACAAATTTACCTAAAAATGAATTTATTACTTGATTCATTAACCTCGTGAGATTACTTGGTGTGTTTCTCAATATTAATGACATTTAAGCCACTCATATATCCCTTCTTGAGTTTTAAAGGTTGTATTCCATTCATCTCAATATCTTGTGAAAATTTGATTCCATCCGCTCTTCAAATGAACCTTGTTGAAATACTTTTCTCCACTCAAGAAATACATGATGTAATCTATGCATGCAAATGGAAACCTACACTTTATGGTGATATTATTTATGGCTCTTGAATCAATACACATATGCCACTCACCACCCGTCTTTAGTGTTATAACTATTCGAACTACGCACATACTTAGACTCTCTTTGATGAATCTTGTATCTAAAAAATATGTGCTTTCCTTTTTATCTCCACATTTTCTTTGTTTGAAAACCTCAATCGTAAAATTAAATCCATGTGGTGAATAATGCATCTCAATTCTGGTAATGCTTTAGGTAACCCACTATACATTGTATTTAGGTGAATAATGTATCTTACAACATCTCTTTCACCTCCTACGACATTGTATTTTCTTTCTTAGATACCTATTCGATACATTCTTCATGTGTGGTATGCACTATGTACATAACATGCACTGTCATACTTTACTTCACTTAGAAACTTCTTTCCCAAGAGTAGTGTTAGAATGGTATTGAGGCCTGAAAGTTAACATGGTGTATTTTTTATATTTCAAAATACCTAATGTATGTGCAAATTCTATATAAGATAAACTAATATACATATAATGCTTCTCTAGTTTAGGAAGATAATGCAAAAATTTCCTCTAGTCTGTAGACAAAAAATCACACATATATTACTATTACACTTTGCCACCAGTATTTTGTTATATGCATGAATCTTAAGTAAGAAATGTATTCACTAGTGACATTATCTCTTGTCCATCTATGTTCTTTGATTCATTTCTATTTTGACCATATTCTACATCTCTCATTTCTATATCCACTTCTAGTTAGGTCACACGGATCCTTATCTATCTATCTTTTCACATTTTTCATTATTTGTATCAGGACACTAGCACTCAAGCGCTTGTGTCCATTTTGGGTGCTTCTATATTGTTTATTCTTTTTACACATTTTGACATTTTTGGTCTACCTTGTTACTGATTTAACAAAAATAGATTTTGTAAAACCCTAAATGTAGAGTCACATATGATAATAAATGTTAAAATATAGATTTGACACAAGTAATAAGCTAATAAAATATAAAACACTAAGTGTAAGAGAGAGATAAACGGACTTATATTATTTTACACTTTGTCTAGGACTGGTCTGAGATGGGAAAATTGCCGAATAGGAAGTGGCCTATGTCGTAATCACTCAAGATAAATTACAAAATGTAGGAATATGGCCAAACATGGGTTCCCACAATTGGATAGGGGTTCCTGGGTGTTGAAGATCTCTACTAGGCATTTGTGACTACAAAAATGGTCAGAACTTGATCTTCATTGTATCACACAAGTGTCAAAAATATTCTGTGTTGATCGCATGTATGTCACAATATTATCGTCAAAGTACCTGCGACCTGCAAAATAAAGATTCACTTGCAAAACCCACAATACCACATCAAATTCAAAAAAAGAAAGACACAATATGGGGAGTCAGACTGATCCCGACAGTCACCCAATAGAGTGAGCTTACAACCGATTGTTGCACTACATCTCAGACTCCATGTAGTTTTGGCGTGTGTGTAAAAATCATGCCCTAGGATGCCCTTGTGTGAGTGCACTTGATAACAAGCTAGATAGATATAGCGATGTAAATAGAATTTGTAAATGGAAAAATGAACTTTCCCTTCCTATGTTGTGCATGTAGAAAATGCAGTCCCTTGATTGAATGCCAAATGGACGCTTTGAAGTTCTTTAGGTGCCTTTTGAGTGTAAGCTTAGGTGATAGTAATAATGCTTAGAGCTTGGTCCTTTATTTTATTTTTGGTCACATAACTATGTATTTATATGATTCCCTTATTTGAATTTCATAATTGACAACTAGAAGGCCAACTCATAAGTAGAAAAGATGGCCAAAAGATAAACGAGACCCAAAAGAAGTGAGTAAGGTGGGAAAGGGTCGAGGGCACCTAGAGGGGACAGGGGTGTCAGGGCACTCTTGTCCTGGCTAAGCGCTGGTGTTTAGATCCATAAAATATAAACAAGTAAAATATTAACTAGGAAGTAGGGTGTGCATGACTAGATAGACAACAAGAAACAAAGAAAAAAGGCCAAAGATAGTAATCAATTACAATTTTTCTTGCTTAGGAATCATATGAATGCTAGTATGTGTTTATGGACCTATAAATCTACCCAAGTGCATAAATTTGTGTCTATAGTTACTTTTCTTATCCTTATCCCATATTCTTAGTCAATCTTTTGTGTCACAAGTGTTAAAGTTCAAACAATTGACTCATATATATACACAACATGCAAACTATTGTTCTAGTTGGAAATTCAAAAGGGTTATCAAATCTACATACTAATACTATTATCAAAGGGATTACATTTTTGGGCTACATACACTACATAGGAAAGGTAAGTGTTAAATTCCATACCACACAATTGCATCAAATCTAGCTATAGCTTGCTATCTTCGCATAATTCGCGCGAGGGTGAACCTAAGGAAACTATTTCACACATAAGCAAACATAACTACATGGTTTTTGAAATGTAGTGTATTTCTTGATACTAAGTTCACTCATCGGGTGACTGCCGAGGTCAGTCTGACTTCACATATTACATATTTTATTCAGATATAATGTTTTTGTGAGCTTATGTAGATAACTAGGGTTTTTTTTACATGTTACAAGTGTGATCAAAGCCCTAATAGTGAAGTTTGAGTGAAAAAGAAGATATTGGAATGAAAGCCCTTAGACCCAGAAAGAGATCAGGTCCTGATTATTCACACAAACACTAGCACCTAGAATAGACACTAGCACTTGGGTGCTCCTTTCCTCATGTGGGTGCTTCTGTCCAACACAGTAAAAAGTCCCATAACTATGTGCCAACCACTATGACATCATTCTCATTCATATCTAGTAGATACACGGTCCCGACTACCTCCAGGTTGCATAGAAATCCGCTAATTCATTTATATCTCTCATTTGCTTGGATTTCTTCACTGTTGAATAATAAGCATTTTTGTATATCACTATATATCATTAGTTACATATCACTTTTTATATTAGTTAATTTGAAATAAAGATTTAATTCAATCTATATTAAAAAATTTGGTAAACCTGCTTCTCCCTCGAACCTCTTGCCTTGGGATCCAAATCCCTTATGGCTAAAAGAAGGTACCCATCCCTAAATCACCCTCTGACCTATATGAACATGCAACCAATTTTTTCCAATGCCTCTAAAGAATCTAAATTTTCTGACCTCGTGTAAAATCCTCAATATGATACAAAATTCCTTGAATAAGTCCTTGCATTCCAAGCATCTCCTCCTATTGGTTTCCAAAGCCCCGATTTTTTCAACGTTTCCCTTGTCCAAAACCTTGAAAAATATTCTGTCTCATATATAATAGCCATGAATGATGCTCCATCCTCTTCTCCTTGTATTATGAAAAATGCTAGCCTTAATATAGAATCTTTGCATGATGAGGTTCTTGCTTGTGAAAATATAGATGATAATGACTCTTATTTTGATAATGCAAATGCACATTTGAATGACGATGATTCCACTACTTACCATGTTCCATCCAATTATCAAACTAATGTAGATTATTTGTATGCCGATGATTTTTTTAATGAACTTATTCATTACAAAAATTATATATGACAGTGAATTTTATTCTTATAACGATACTACACATGTTAATGATGATGTTTCTTCCATTAAGATTTTTGAATGTGAATCTATACCTCCTCTCTCTTCTACTTCTGAAGTTTTTTTCAATGATGGGTATGTTGACACCAATGCTACTCCTCATGCACCTATTACTAAACCTCATGATCCTACACCTAGTACATTTGTAAAGATTCCAAGTTCATCACCCCCTTCCACATCCCCTCCCCCCTCTCAGGGTCACATGATCACTCACAATGGAAAGATTCAACCCCTCAATGTGCCTGTCACAACCCAAACCATCCCTCCACAAGATATCCTCGTTCTCATGTATGTTGTTGGTAATTTACAGAATCAAGTTTACACCCTTACCCTCAAGAGTAAATCCTATTATGCCTCCATTGACAATAATACCCTTCCAAGTAATCCCATTCCTAAGAATATTCAACATTATGTTTTCCATAAGGGTTTCATTATTCCTACCTATTATCAATTTTCACTCCCCCTTTGATGAAATGGACAACTGGGAAATCCTAGACTTGGACAATGGGCAAAACCATCAGGGGTGAATCTAAATTTGTAGATATTTTTCCATGTCTTAAGGGAATTTACATTTTTTTGGGGAGATTTAGTGTTAGAGGAAATATTTTTTCCTCTTCTGGGATTCAAATCCTTAGAGCTCAATTGAATAAAGTAAGAATAGGCTCCGACGGGCCCACATGTGACAAAAATGGGTAAAATTTGAAAAAATTACCCCAAGGAATTTCAAAATACCCTACATGTCCTATTGACTCAAGAAAACCCCATAAATTCTAAAAAAATAAAAAAATGCTTAGAAAACGAGCAGGGGGTCGGAAGTTCTCATTAAGCTCCCCAACAACTCGTCGAGCTGTTAAGCAAGTTGGTTATCCGAGATGGTAAGTTTCATGTTGAAGCAGCCTGGAATGATTACAGAGGGATGGCTCGATGCAGGGGTGGAGCGTTGAGTAACTTGGAAAGCCGAGTTGTCCATCAGAGGTTGGAGATAGGGGACACGCAGGGTGGCTCGCCGAGAGGAGTTAAGTGAGTCCAGGAGAAGGTTGATAAGGGAGGTCAAAGGTGAGAAAGCTATTGGTGGAGCTTGCAAATGAGGAAAAATTAAGAAGTGTCAATGAGGTTATTATCGAGCTAGGGTCATGATCAATCCCACCACATGGAATAAGGTGAAAGTGTTAGGGAGAAATGAAGGGAGCCCAGTGAGCCAATAAGAGAGTGGTGGTGTGTGGAGTGAGTCTGAGGCAATGGAGGCGAAGGATTGGGAAAAGCTAAGCTAAAAGAACATTGAGCAAGCTAAGGTGCTAGGTTGAGTCAACTGAAAGGCTGACACAGGAGACAAAGTTAAGCCCAGGTGTAGCTCAAATGGGTGAGCTCACGACATGGCCAGGTGTAACTTGGTGAGGAGTTGTTTGGGGCATCTTGGGGAAGTAGAGTAGGGAGTCGCGGTGTTCATTAGCGGGATTAATTATAAGTAATACCCCCAAAAATGAACGCAGGCACAATTCAATGAAAAAAAATCAATGATTGGGGGATTCAAAGTGTTTACGGGGTGTGTTAATGAAGTAACGGTGTTCACGGGGTGGATTACTTATGAGTAATTCACCCCCTGTTTAACACAAGCACAAGACATTGCGAGGACTGAAAAAGGGTGACCCAGTTTATTTGAACAAAATAAATACTCGGGAAGGTGGAGAATCAAAGTGGGGACCCTACATAATGACGAGTTCAAGTAATGTGGAAGCTCTATATGAAGGCGAGCCAAAAAGTGAGTTTAGCAGTGATCGGGGCAGTGAAGTCTTAAGCAGTGAATGCTCGAGCAAGTTAAATTTGTTACAAATCCCTATAGTGAAAGAAAATGGAAAATCAAGCTAAATACCAAGCTAGCTAATTGCAAGGTCCCAATGTAACATGGAACGAGTTGTGCAATTGAGCTATAGGGCAAGTTGGCTCACCTCCCCAAGCAACGGTGATCTCCCCAAGCTCCGCAAAGCAAGTACGAAAAAGTTGAAGTAATGAGGGAATTTAACATTACTTTACTTCTTTAAAACATGAAGTAAAGAAATTTGAAAGTTCTGATGGGCAAGTAGAAGTAATTGGGGGTCAGATTCCCGTAAAGAAGGAGAAGTAACAAGCAGTGACCCCCTGGTTTCGCACAAAATTGAGGATCTTCAAATGGCTGTAAAGTTTGACTAGGAGCTCTGTTTTGCACAAAATTGGACTCTTCAGAAAGGTCTCAAAGCCCTCTACATTGAAAAAAAAAATAATTTTAAATCTTGGTGAGGTAAAGCTGATAAAAAATGGGAAAAATTATTTTACACTCTAATGCACTGTACAACCAACCACCACTATTAATGAAGTATGGAGGCCAATTTCATCTCTAAAAGGCAAGAGTACAAGATGGAATGGGATTTGTAGGTGTCCCATGATGCATTCACATTAGTAATTTCATTTTGAGTGTAAATGAAGGCAAGAATTTGGGATTCTTATTTTCTCTCTCTGTAAATTGTAAGGGGGGCCTCATTTGTAAAGAGTTGGACATTTTTCAGTGTTGCCCTCCCTTATTTTTCTTTGCAAGAATGTTAGTGGAGCTTCAAGCCTCCATGTTTGAGATATGTAATGATGAATCTTACCTCTCCATGTTATAATGATGTATTGTGCATACTCTTGGAGCAATAAAACTAATGTGTTGTGATTATTTATCTATCCTTCCACTAGTTTCTATTGTTTTTCTTGCCTTTCTTCATGCTTGCAGGTGACTGTGCATTTCCTTGTTCCCATTGCATGTTTAAATCTTGTTGTGCTTATCTAAAAATTGCGTATTGTGTGTAATATTGGTCTATGATGCTTCTCTATCCTCTCTATCCTCACCTTTGTCCATTCTCAGGCATTGAGGATTGTTCAACACATCCCTTTTCTTGGTGTTATCACCTTTGTAGTGTAGGATTTCTCCCTTTCACCCTTTCTCCTTCTCCATATTTCCTTAGAATTTTTAGGATAGGTTTAGATAGGTGTTTTTCTGGCAGTATGAGTAGTTGTAGCATAGGATTAGGAAGAGGAATCCGACCTTCTTCAAAGGACCATCTCAAGTTTACAAGTCCTATAGCTTGAGTGATGGTCCAATGTTAGCAAAAAGTAGGGATCTACAAAGCAATATCCTAGGGTGTAAATTTTGTAGTGATAACACTACCTTCTCATGTTTCAATGACAAGGGAAATACCTATTTACACCTAAAACATTTTCTATTATCTATGGTCTCTTATTCTAATGATCGGTTGTTACTCAAATCTTTTTGTCATAGTCTTTTCAATGTTGCTCTTCATTGGTATACGCATCTCCCTACTCGATCTATTAGTACTTACTACGATATGGAGGATGCATTTCTTACACATTTTGTTTCTAATAACAGATCTAAAGTTACACATGAACGCTTTACTTCTTTGCATCAAGGAATGTTAGATCCAATTTTAGATTACATTTTATGCTTTAATTCTTGCATGCACCATTTAATTTTCCAGCTAATTGATTTAGAAATGTAATATATATTTTTTCATGGCTTAATTCCTCCATTAAAAGAAAATATATTATATGATACATTTCATTCATTTTCTCTTCTTTATTATAAGCCTATTGATTTAGAACAAGACTTAATTGCAGATCATGTTATAACACCTCCTTCTACTTCTTCTACTCCTCGTTTGACCACTAAATCTTCTCCTCTCCCATTTATTGAACCCCCTGCACAGTCAATATCTCCTCCTCCGCGTAAGTTTCCTTCTTCCCCACCTCCCACCCATGAACCATTATATTTTTCACATGCTGCTAAACCACATTATGTCTTGCATACATTGCTTGATAAGAGGTTGATCCATCTACCTTCCGACCAACATCATCCCTCTCACCACTTGCATCGCTATCATGACCACCCTTTTTGTAATGTTCACCCTATTAATGGTCATCATGACAATGACTTCTATGCTCTCCATGATAGACTCTAACAATAAGAAGATAAGGGTGTCATTACATTTCGCACCCATTCTCGCGAGAGCTCTCTTGCCTATTCCACATCAGCAAGCCTCTACCACTATTATCTTGTCTCACTCACCTCCTCCTAATGTTATTATTCATCCACCTCTTAAGGTCGTCATTCAGCCACCTCCTCCAGTTGTTCCTCCTCTTTCCACAACCTCTCACCCTACCAACATTGTTATTACATCTCATAGGATTCCTAACCAGACCAATTTTTTATTTCCCACCATCACACCTCTCATTGTTGGCACAGTCTCCTATGATATCCAACTTGGCACCTATACACATACTTCCGTTATTTCACACACTCCTAATGAGCATCACTGACCTCTTCACCTATGCTAGATGATATTCATCTCCATCTCATTACCTGATGATGCACTTGTGTTATTAACATTCATACATGATTGTTGAGGTAATTGTTACTTAAATGAACCTCACTATTACACTGGGGGGTAATTATTCTTCTTCCCCCCTCATTCTCATCACACTCAATCATATATGTCATTACATGTCTCATTATCATACAATTCTCAAGGCATCATTACTTTATTCTCCTACAATATCTAATCACATTACCATATCTATTTATCTGACATATTGCATCATATATATACATATCTATTTACCATATGTTATATTATTCACTCTTATCTAAAAGCAATTCATATATAATTCACCACTTAGCAATTCTTTCCACATCATAACACATTTTAACAATCAATAATGTGTGTGTGTGTGTGTGTGTGTGTGTGTGTGTGTGTGTGTGTGTGTGTGTGTGTGTGTGTGTGTGTGTGTCACATCAACCATACCAACATTACATATAACATCCAACAAACTATACAATCGTCACCGAGTGAAAAACACAATCATTGCATAGTATATTATGAACATCAAAAATAAATATGATAGCAACATGTGTGTGTGTGTGGGTGTGTGTGTATATATATATATGTATGTATACACACACACACACAGATATATCATCCAAAATCATAGTTACAAAATACAATCATTGGGGGGAAAGCCCCCATGCCTCAATACATTACATCATATATCATCATTACAATCACTATCTAAAATCGTGGGAACTCTCAAAATCAAATCTTCACCGATCACTCTACGTCACTGATCTCAACCTTTGTATCTATCAATCTGGATCCATAATATAGAAATTTATGTCATCTACTTTACATATCGTCCCTAGATCTAGGTCATTCTCTCCCATAATTTGTTTTGTTCGCTTTGTCTTTGTACAACCCTCATCTTGCTCGTTCAACAAAATTATCACCATAGGTTCAAATAAATGGGCATACTTGCCTGTAATCACATCCACCCACTCTAGCATACCTCCTCCCAGGAGCACATTTGGGGGCACATTCTGAGTCAATGTGTGTATGGAAGTATATATGATCACGTCAAATAGGAATCACCTATAATAACATTACAAATACCTCACATTAACACTTACACAATGTTGTATTCACTTACCAAATTAATAAAATAAACCAATCACAATATACGCTACTTATGTTCTACTCGCGCTGTTGCTATATCATCTACCTTGGGGGTGGATGCCTGCCCATCAAATCCTCCAAGTTCTGGCCCACCTACCACATCGAAGACTATTATAAATAACAACATCCATCGGTGTTTCGCCCACCACTAACTATACGCCTAAGTTCACCCCACATCATCTACCTATAATGGCCCTATGGTCAGATCTACCTCATGTGGACCAGGGGGCACTAGTTGTGCTCCTGTTGGACCTGGCCTAAACCCTGGTTGTCTCATTGCCCTAGTAGACTGATGCCACATATATGACTCATGGGGCACATTTTGGGCCATTCCAAATCGTCAAGACACCTACTCACCCTAAAAAAAACTCCATTACTCCTATAAATTGATCTTTTAACCATGTGGTGTGTCGAATACACTGAAAACTCCACTCATCCCCTAGAATATTTATATAGCCTCCATATAATAACCCTAGGGGCCAGTTGATCTAATATCGACCTAGATGTGGTCATACCCATCCTCCTATTATGAGTACCCACCCACCTCTTCGTAAATATCTCTAGGCAAGCCCAATCAACCCGTGGCCCACTGAGTGACCTCACTATAGCTATAGGAACATACATCCAAACATGTAACAAAGTAGTGGCTCCTAATCCACCTCCATAATCCTCTTGAGTAAACATGTACAATTCCATGTATAAATGGGCCAACACACATCATTACCATGCATATCTAGTATTGTGCTCCTCTATACTCCATAAAATATCATGCATCCTTTAAAAAAATCCCAACTCCACCACCCTCAACTGCCACTGACAAAGCTAGAACTACTACAATAAATTTCCACAATCACGGAACCCTGATCTCACAATCACGTCCAAGCTTATATGTCTCATCTTATACTCGATACCCTACAAAATATCACCGAGATTCCCTCATATGGCCACGAGCATCTACTACCACTATCACCCGCACCCTCTCTCCAACAATAGGCAACCACATTATCATATATACATCCTCTAATGTCACCATGGTCTCGCCTATCAGTAACTAGATATTATCTTGGTTCAGATCTACACAATAACAAATATAATGAAAACACCGAATAATGATGTATAAAATTAAAACATTCAAGATTTATTATTCATAAAGAGATTACAATATATAGAGATTTACCTTCCTATTATGTTGGAGTCAAATCTCATCTTGAATCCAGTTATCTCTCCACAAATCTCTCAACTTATCCCTAGGATAACTCACTCAACTCTATCTGTGAGTTGTTTATTACAACTTCACACTATATTATTATTAAATGAGTTTCACATCTCATTTAAATAATAATACACACAATACAATAATGTTACACAATATATAATATATATTTGCACACACACAAATATATAAATATCTAATGTTCACAATAACAAGCTAATTCCTAACATTCACCCCCTTAGTGTGAACATGCGAAAAACATACACACTCTTATTTGCAGTATGCTCTCCTCTATGGAGCATGTCAAACTCTATGACTCACGACCTTGATACTAATGAAGGGAGAAATGCTCAACCTTCTATGGTTTTATAGGTTTACCACAAACCTTGACATGTAACAAATCCATCGCTTGTCCACCTCGTGTGGTTTTTTGGATCTTCCACAAACCTTTTCAAGATCCATGAATTGTCTTACACTGGTGCTTTTTCTCACCTATTTCATTACATCGGGAGTTACATTCAGGGATGTTTATACATTACTTTTGAACAATCATTTGTTCTTATTCTCACAAATGTACACTGAAAGCAAACACACAACTTAAAAACTTAGCCACCAGTTCAGTTTCACAGCCTCGTCGATGGTGCCTGACGAGAGGTCGCTGATCAACCTCCTTCCTTCGTTGCCTCCAGCCTCCATCAATGTCCTTGTTAACTTAGCAGAAAGTATAGTCAAGGATGATACATGTTCCCTATCGTGATACAGGGCGGGGTTGAGGGGCAGAGCCCCCGAAGCTAGGAACGGTTTTCATTTTCATTTTCCCTTAAAAATTGAGTGTTGGATTACACCGAAAATGCACTCATTTGTCCTTTTTTTTTAACAATTTTTAGACTCTGACACGAATATCCTAAAACACCTATTTGATTGACAATGACTTAATATTATTTTTAAACAAGAGACTATTTGACTCTATAAAATCAAAATTTATTGCTAAAAAAGTAATATTTAATTACTTTCTAAAGTGAGTGATTTACAAATTCCAAATATCATATTATGATATTGACCATTAAAACAATTTAGTCACACTCAATTACAATAATATGTTTAAGCGACTAGATCAAAGCTCGCAAAGTAGAGATCTTCAGAATTCTACGTACTGAGCATCAACAACTGATAGATGTAGGAGTTGGCGTGATAGGTGGAGTTGCGTTCAGGAATTTCATATACGTATGTAAAAAACAAAGCATAGACTATGCCTTGAAGTTGTTTTAGATGGACTTTCATTAAATGATGAAAGTAGGTGAATACTTAATTGATGAAGACACTCCCTCCACGTGGCTGTAGACTGTGAATTGAAGTTTTTTCACCGAACAGGATTCAAAGAGTTCACAGGATCTAGTGAGATAGATCTGACATGAGATAAATTGTATGTCATGTTCAGGCACCAAATCCGCTTCTATCTTATTATCGTGAATGATGGAGATTCAATCTCACTATTTGAATAAAATGATATCCTTTTTGATCTGTTACGTCCTAGCCGTATAGAACTAATGATTATCATGGATCTAGAAGATGTCGTTGCCGCTTGACAATCCAAAATGTTGATTGAGATCACCTATGCATGGTAATTGGACTTAACAGATCCCAAATTGTTGTATGTGAATTGATAAGCACCAAAACAATATATCTCCTCACAAAACACAAAGTTACATTCACAAATAATTCTACCTAAAACGAAAAACTATTCATAGAGTTATCATCGATCAGGGTAAATAAAAACATGTCTTCCCCTAAAAAATAATAATTAAGCTTCCATTTGACAGAGGATCAGACACAGCTCTGATACCAAATATCATCTAAGTTTAGATCTACACAATAACAAATATAATGAAAAAACTGAATAATGATGTATAAAATTAAAACATTCAGGATTTATTATTCATAAAGAGATTACAATATATAGAGATTGACCTTCCTATTATGGTGGAATCAAATCTCATCTTGAATCCACTTATCTCTCCACAAATCTCTAAACTTATCCCTAGGATAACTCACTCAACTCTATCTGTGAGTTGTTTATTACAACTTCACACTATATTATTATTAAATGAGTTTCACATCTCATTTAAATAATAATACACACAATACAATAATGTTACACAATATATAATATATATTTGCACACACACAAATATATAAATATATAATGTTCATAATAACAAGCTAATTCCTAACACTAGAATGTATAATTATTCATGCACCATCTCTCGCATAAGGCAGTCAACAAAGGCATGCTATGGGGTGTCTCCCACAATCTAGTAATGTGTCATAGGCCAGCACAGTCCAATATCTCCCACTCATATTTTTTCAACCCTAAACCAAGTAACGTGCTCAAGTGATAACTTGCATGAAACTCCCTCGAATGGATATCCCTCTGCACAACACAAAAATTGACAATACACAATATTCACACACTAACATCATTCGTAATTAGCTATAATACTAACAAAAAACCGTTAAATACCCAAACCATGCCAAAAGATTGGTCATGGACACTAGCACCTAGGACCTAGACACTAACACCCAGAAACATGTCACTAGTGCCAAGAATTGGGCGCTAGTGTCCCAAATGCTAGAAACACCCTATCCACTTTTGTTCTGGTCAGAAATGTCAAATACTACAAAATTTCAAACATTACTAAAACTAATAAAAATGAGAATATTTGACAAAAATTCCAAATTTGGTCATACATACCAGGTCCATGGTCATCTACGTAGCCACAACCGCCATCCTCACAGCTTAGAGCTCAAACCTCAATCACTTTCAGTTCAAATGAAATTACTATTCACACTTTTCATATTACTATATATAGTAATTCAATGTTTTATCTATACTTTTTGGTGAGAAAATTTTTCAGTGTACTAATTGGTTGGTATTCTCCAACACTCTGGGAATCTACATCCCTTTACTTGAATGGTACAACTCCATATTATTATTATGCGTGTTTGAAATTTAATTATGTGGTGGCCTTAATGACGGGTTCCAACAGGGACACTCTAGTGAACCTGTAGAAAAATCTTACAATTTCCTGCAAGGGAGGAATTTTCTGAGACAATAGGAATGAGAGTGGGAAAAAAGAGGGGGATTAATATTGTAGGTAGAAAATCAGATTCCTACAACCTATAATTAGAATACTTCAATACACATAGATTTAGAATAAAAATAATTTTGTAATTGGCAATAAGAAAAGATAAGATTAGGAACACAAAGTTTCAATAATATCCTCATCAAAGAAGGCAAGAAACTCCTTCCTTCATTGATTCTTTGGTAAAATTGTACATAGTGAGAAAAAAAGAACACAGAGAGGGGGAAAAGAGGAAATAACTCTCTCTTTTGTTTCTTAACAAGTAGTAATCTCTCATGAGCATACAAAATTGACAACCCCTAAGAATGAGGGTGCCATTACAATTTATAGGCTTGAGAATAATTATTTTCCTACCTCCCAGACAACTTTTCATATGTTCCCTTACAACATGTGCCTTTTCATATTCCTGCGTGTAGGGTTGAGTCCTATTTTATTAATTAAGGGTGACTTATTACATTACAAGCTAAGATCAAATTTAAATGAATAAGACAAAATAGGAATAGGACAAAATGAAAAAGTGCAACCCCTCAACAAAAGAAAATAACATGGAGAAAGAGGGGGAGAGGGGAAAGGGAATAAAGAGAGAGAGGGAAGGAGAGAAACCTATGCCGATGAAGAAGTTGCTTCTACTGATTCTTCCTTTGCACATGATTGATCCTGATCGAGCTCTAGTAGACAGATTTCCACTCCCTTGAACTCTTTGTTGTATTGGGCTACTGCAGGTGCTACCTTATCTACTTGAGGAATGCGAACACAAATTAGGGATTCGCGCCAACCATATGAGATATCATTGATGTTGTTGCTCTTTTTGAACAACGATGAATGTTTTTCTACAATATTTTAGGTTGTGGCTCAGATTTTAGGTAGAGACTGCAATGCATGTTCGTTAAATTAAAAGGGATCCCTAAACTTTTTCTAAACATGCTCCTCAAATAGTCTTATCAACTCATCTGCAATGGTGTTTTCATCAAGAGTAGACACTCCAAGTTTTAATATTATGATATTGATTTTCTATTTCATCTTGAAGGCACGCTCCTCATTTGAATCTAGCTCACCAACGGCCCAATGTAATATTGTGTAACTAGAGGCAAGGGTTCTTTCCCACACACATGGAAAGTCCTCAGATGGAGAATTAAATACTTTCTTGATCACCAACACCTAGAATTTAACATCTCCCATCTCCATCACCAATGGATGAACTTGGTCCCAATGTTCTTTATTCTTTTTCAATCCTTCCCTTGTCATTTGGACTTTGTCTGTGGTGGCACACATGTACTTATACAATGTGATCAACTCTAGAAGAAGTAATATTCCTTTCTCGATGATCATACTCATCCACTTCATTTTCTCATCCCAGCATGTTGAAAGCATATGTATTATTAATGGACTATAGGTAGAAGCTATTGATTTGGGTAACTTATTCAATCGGGAGTGATGATGAAGCATTAAGGTCCATGAAGTGTTGCACATACGAAGGGAGTGTTTGCACTTGGTCTTCCAAATGATCAATTTTCACCTTATACTCTTGAATCCTCATGAGGATGGGAGTGAAAGACTCCTGAAACATGTGAGAATATCCTTCATGAGTGGTCAGGCTTAGGGTAATGGTTCTCATTTCATAATTAGTTGGTGTCATCTCTTTAACAAGATTGATTACTTTTGGTCTGAATACCTCTACATATTTATTTCCTGTGGTACCACTGAAGAAGTGTGAGGCCACTTCTACATAATTTTTCTTCTTTCCTTTGGCTAATACTTATATTTCTAAAAAATCAAGGACAATTACCTATTAGACTATACAAGCTTCTTTAGTGATCATTTCCTTCATCCATGGAAAAATATCATTTGCTTCTGGCTCGGAAACTGATGTGACTATTGTCTCTTGCTCTGGATGAGATGGTAAATATTACACGTGGGAAGTAAGAGTGGCCATGGAAGGTGAAAAATTTTGAGCTTGCTAAGAAGTTGATGGGTGAACCACTTCATTTTCTTCAAGATCTATTTTGACCACACGATCCTCTGTTGATCTAACATTTTTATGAAATATCTTGTAGTAAGGGGCATCTATCTCCACTACTTTATGATTTTAACTCTCTCCAGAATGGATTGAGATCGAGATATTTTCCACAAAATTTGATGAAGAATGATGTGATTCCTATATTTAAAGGGTTTGGAAACTTCCTGATGAGATGGAGACAACCCTTTTCTTCTTGAACCATTATTTTGATCTTCTGATCACTACTTTAGTCTGCTCACTTACTTCTCTCGAATAATGAGCATTCCATGTTTCTTGTGGCAAAGGTGAAGCCTTCATTTATTTGTATTTAGGATCGTACAATTATGTTCCATCATCCTAAATTCTTTCTTCATACTAGTCAAATTTTAATCTTCTCATTTGTCCCGATTTCATTTGCATATAGTCTCCTTCCCTAATGTTAAATTTATATATGCAATTTACCAAATAGTCTTCCATCTACATGACATGATATGATTACGAAAGCTGGAAAGTGTATGGATTTCATCGGATGTCAAATATTTCCCTCGGTGTATATGAGTACAAGCTTAGGGGTGCGAAGGTGGCTTCAAGGTGTGATGCATCATTGACATTTCTGTAGGTGAAGAATCAAAGAGAAATGGGGAAAGAGACATTCTTTCTCATCCAATTCTCAAGCTTCTTGTGAAAAAGTGCCAATTGCTTGCAAATATTGAAAAATACAATCTTCTCGCTTAGCTCTTGAGGTATTATAAATGGGGAAATATCGTAACTAGAGACTTAGATGTATGTGAAGGTAGAGAATTGTGTGAATTATGACCCGTACTTATTTATCATGAAGCTGCTTGTGGCGATATCCTCGAGTGAAGGTTTCCCTCCAATGTCCTAATGATGAACATGGTGAAGGCATCATTTACCCTCGTGAAGTTCCAATTACTCTCCTTTAAAACCAACTAAGGATATTTCTCGAATGTTGGGGCCTTGGGAGAGATGTTTTGAGCAAGTGTTAATCCTTTAAAAGGTATCAAGATTGTGAGAGTGTACACCAAATATGAAGTCATTATGAAGTTCTTTGTGACTGGTACCTGAAGCAACTGGTGGTGCATATTTTCACTTATGATTTTTCCCCAATCAATCTTTGGTTTGTCTTCCACGATCGTGAATATGAATAGAGCCATCTAGTCTTGAAATTACTTCAAGGTCTCTTCACCCATCTCCTGACTGAAGAGTATGATTTCATCTAAATATCCTTCATGAAATTCACATCGCAAGAAGGACTTGGGCACCCGTGAAGATTTTCTCACCTGTTTCAACCATGAGCCAAGAGCAAGGCCTTGAAGGTATGAATATGTTTTGGTCCATTATCTTGCCACCACTTACTTTGAAATGATAGCCATATTATTCCAAATTGGTATTTGCATTGATTTGGATATAGGTCTTAGATAAAGTACTTTTATAGCTAATTCATCATCTACTCTAATGGTCCTAGTCTCGAGCTCAAAGTGTTGCGAACAAGCCAACACCAATTCCACACTCTACATTGAGACTGAATGTCCACCTACCACATATAGTTTGCTCATGAAAACCTTGTCTTCCATTGGCTCTCTTGGTTCTCCAAAAATTTGGCTCTTCAGATATTCTAGGTCCATGCGTGTGACATTATTTTCCCTCGCAACTCTATACTTAAAAGAGAGAGAAGGGACTGGTTCAATGCCCACAAATTTAAACTTCATCTTTGACACCAAAACTTCTCTGTGTCCAGAATGGGGACTTAATTTTTTTAGTAAATTTAATTATTCACCTTTTTTGACTCGAATCACTTTCCTCAGTCCTCTGAATTCTCACTGAAAACTCATCCTTTGTGAAAACTGCATTATATGAAGGTTTATTATTTATAGTAAACTCTTGTGTAAAGACTTAATTTTTTGGAAATTAGGTCTCACGGCCTCATATTTGGATGAAATCAACTTTATTGATATGGTTTTTTCCTTTTTATCTCATGTATGAAATTTCATCTCAATCTAATCTCTGGAATAGGAGAAATTAAATTTCAAAAAATTGGGGGTGGGAAACTAGGGTTTTCTCATTGCAAAACATTTGTGTTGTGCATGTAAAATATTCCGCTTGAGTCTTCAAGGTTCCTATAAATATGAATGAATATAAAAATCCCCATGTTGATTCAAGCATTGGTTTTCAAGATATGAACAATCTCACTTTGCGGGTTACAAAGTTCTTCTGGTGAAAAATCTTGCTCGGAGCCTTTAAAAATTTGTGCTTTTTGATAGATTTATATCGTTTAGATCACGAGAACATGTGTGGAATGGATGGAAATGGAAAATGGAAAAGGATGAATTCTGGAAAAAAAAAATCCAGAGTTCTGGGTGAAAATGGAGAAATGTGGGGGGAGTGAGAAAAAATGGCAAAGTGCAGTATTTAAAGGTGTGAGATTGAGAGAGGAAAAGGGGGTGCATTTTTTCCTCCCTTTTCCCCTTGAGAATGGTAATGGGGGACATGATGTAGAAACCTTGAATGATGCAGATGCACTGCATACATGCTTGGATCACCCAAAAAAAATTCTTAAAAGTCATGAAAACATCTTTAACATCCACTTTTCTCTATAGTTCTCACTTTGCAAATGCTAGTTCAATATGCCAAAAAGGCTTAAATTGCATTAAAAGAAAAAAATTTCACCTTAGAAGGTAGAATATAACCCAAAAATTTGTATCAAAACTCTCAAACAATGTCCTTCTTGCTATCAAAATGTTCCTTGACTAAGAAAACAATCACTTCTTCAGTTATTCCAAGACTTACACTTTCACTTTCTCATTAACTCTTTCATCATAAAACCAAGCATTCTTACTTTTTCGCCTCGCTAGTGTCCTTCAAGACATTTTTCTTGTTGCACCACTTCATATTAGTGTTATATTCAATGAAGAAAAACATTCAAACCTTTAAAATTCCACTTACTCTTCCTTTCCACAAAAACTGCCTCCTATATATTCTCAAGAGCTCATTTCTTTCTCTAACCATGATTTCTCCATTTCACAATTCCTCACAATGGAACACCCCATTACTTAATTTCATTTTAATACTTTATATATGTTTACAAAATATCAAGACTCAATTCTTTAGGCAATTCCTTATAGGTATCTTTTTGTAAATTTGCCTTCAAACCCTTGATTAGGTCTTCCTCGAGGTACTGTTAACCGTATTTTCCTTTTTATGGAGTTTCAATGGATAATAAATATGTATTTGAGTACCCTTTAATGGATTATTAATTTTTTTCCAAATTTCATCCTTTTATTCCAAGGAAAAATGCTACTTCCTTACCGAACTACCTCTTTAGACTAGTTTTCTTGACTATATTTGCATACCTAGGCTTAGACTATCATAAAAATAGAAACCTTGACCCATAATTTTTCCAAATTTCCTTCACAATATTTTGGTACACCTAATTAATATCATTAGCACCAAGCTTTAGGATAAAATAACTTTATTTTCTGTTTTTAATCTCTTTCCCTAGCTTTGTCTTACTGTGCATTTCTCAGAAGGCCCGAGAACCAAAATCTTACTTTAAAAATTTCTATATGTTGACTCAAGGTCCCAAGATTCATATGAATGGTTGTATCTATAATGCGAAAGGTTTGATTTTACTAGAATGCTTTAATGAACACGTGCAATCATTATTTCATGGCCTTAATATTATCCTATGTTTTGTAGGTACACAGTTTACCACACATCCTTTCAAACCTCTCTTCCTATAAACACAATCACAAACCCTATAATAGATGATCACCTTCAATAACTCTAAAATAATGTATCTTGACAATGGAATTAACCAGGAAGCCACTAAATTACTCCTATCATTCTTTCTCAATCAAAATCAACCTTCACAGTCATGCTTAATCACAATTTTCAAGGACTAGACTTGTATCTTGATGGTAAGATTCTTCTTCTCTCTTTGAATATAACTTCAACTTACTTTCTCAGTTCCTTCTATAATCTTATGGAATGATCTTTATTGATGCTTACATTAATTAATCTATAAAACTCTTACTAAACTTCCCAGATTGTGGTTTTTGACATATAACCCCCAAAGACAGGGTACATTGACATATTTTACACTTTCTTTGGAATGTTCCACACTTGTAGAGAACTAGAACAATTCTCATAATCTCCTCACAACTTGACATTGTTCATATATGCCCTAATCTCTACATTCTCCAATGAACTCGAATACACTCCTTTCCTAAAGTAAACCTGGACTGTGCATGTGAAATTTATGCATACAAACAGTGGATTCAAGCAATAAGTAACCTATGATCATTAGCAATGGCTTATTCCATTCTTCCTCAGGGTTTTCAATTATAAAATGACATTTTAAAAACTATTTCCAAGCACTCAACATCACATAAGTCTTCCTTCATTTGAATATATGACTGAGATAGAGTATTCTTATCACAACAAATTGAGTCCATACAATATTATCATGCTTCCAGAGAGTTACCTAATCTATTTACCTCACTCAGTCTCCACCATGACTTATTTCATGCATGCAACACCTCTTCTTCTAGTTAAGAAATTGGAGATACCTTCTTCTAAGATAAGATAGATGCATCATGTTTTAACTCATATTTAAATATATTAACACTCTCCAAAACAAGATTATGAGATTACCAACTCTTAATGTTCCTTCTTGACCCTGAGATGACATTAAATACCAACATTCATGATATTCTTGGCTAACTTCTCAAAATACAATACATTTCATTCATATATACAATCCAACATAGATTTAAACAAGAAATAAGTTTTATTTTATAAACCTTGATTATACACAAGCTTCATGAGCCCTTATAGGCCGTCTCACAGAGATCTTTTTTCTCAAACCTTACTCTACTTTTCCAGCCCCCTTTTCATTCGAATCCTCCAAAAATTTTAAGAGCATGAAAGCTTAGTTAGGTTTTAATTAACTAACCATACATGCTTATATTAACTCCATGTGAGTTTTCATCTTAGTTAAGGATAAGAGAATAGGTTATTAGCAAGAACACCTCTTTACATTTATCTTAGGCCTTCACTGACTCCTAAAAGTCTAACTTGCTAACACCTAGGCCTAATTCACTAACACCTAGGCTAGATTACACAACTTAGAAAATTTGAATATTTCAATATGGAATTTGGAGGGAAACCTCTAAAATGTCATTTATTACATCAAGAAGGGTCCACAAGGACTAAAACAACTAGGAAACACTAAAGACACCCTACCAAAACCAACCGAGCCAAAATTTGAGCTAAACACCTGATTCTCCTACATCAGGAAACCAAAAGTGCACCTTATCCCTAGGGTGACACATGGCACACATGCAAAAAAGAGGGAAAATGAGAAAAGTGTTTAATTTTAGCTCCCGAGTTCAATTTTTGGTTACATGAGTGTCTTCGTGGAAACATGGAAGGGGGGCACATTTTTTGGAACCCCTTGTCCTCTTGGAATGGAACAAGGGGACACCAAAATTACACCTCATCCTAGAGGTGACACTTGGAAAGTATTTTTTGTGAGGAGAGGGGGCGCAAAATTTGGCCAAAAGTGCGTAATGGAGGTCTCTGGGGTCACATGGTGGAACCAAAAGGCCTAAGGTGGGGGGGCACATTTTTTTACCCCCCTTGTCCCCTTGGAACATGACATGAGGGCAAGAAAAAATGTGCCTCAGCCTAGTGAGGATAAGTGGCACATGTGCAGAAGTTAGAGTGGGGCTAGAAATTTGAGGAAAGGTGCTTATCCAGGCTCTCCAGGGTCATGTTAACAGTCCATGAGGCCTAAGGTAGGCGTGGCACATTTTTTTGCCCCCCTTGTCCCCTTGGAGAGGGACACAAAAATTTTGCCTCATCCCCATGCTGCCATGTGGCAACAGAGAAAATGACCTTCGGCAGTGACTTGGAAATGACATATCTCAAGCTCCCGGATGAAGTTTTTAACGTTCATATCATGAAAACTAAAACTTTAACTCTAAAAATTGAAATTGACAAATAGATAAAGAAAGAAAGGATTTATATTATTTTGATTGGAAATGAAATTTTGAGAAGGATGGGAGGTGTCTCAAGGTTTTATTCTTCTTGAAACTTTCTCAAAAATTATCTTTTTCATCATGACTGCCAGTTATACCTGCAAAGAATGAGTTGTGAAAAATAAGGTATGGGTGTTATGAAAAACCTAAAATTACCACCATATAGGGATTTGAATTATATTTCTATTGATATATTTTTTGTCCTCCAACTCATTCTAGGTCTCCCAGAATCATCTCCCAAATCTCAAGTGCTATTTCACAGTGCAAGCTCCTTCAGCCTCAAAATCCCACTTTTGCTAAATTAGTTCCAAAATCTATAGATCTTTCCAAAATATTCTTAAATAAGTTGAAAAATTATCATGGCTCATTCCTTGATTAATTTGGTACTTTAACTCAGCTCCAAAGAATGTGTACCCACTTGAGAAAGGCTAGAAATAGCCATACCAAATCCTGTTGAAAAATCCACCTTAAAATGCACTATCTTGAAAGACTCATTTAGACTTATTTTCTCTTTTTTGACACGTGGTAAGGGATAAGCTTGGCATAGGGGATGGAAAAACCTAGAGAGGTTTCAAGGAAGGGTTAAAATGAAATTTTTCGACACTAGGATAAAGTTGTCTTGTTTTCAAGTGAAATTTTCCCTTGCAAAAACACATGAAAACAATACTATAATCAATATTTTATCACATTCCTAAAAATAATACAAGCACATTGTTTGGCTCATATATTATGCCTTGTTACATAGTTCCTCTCTCCATTTTTACCATCTGGATGATGATCTCGTCTAATTTCGTAGTATATAATTTTGAAACACTACATCTTCAATTCTGACACACACATTACTCCATTTCTATACATACTTTGTCAAACACTACTATATCTCTCATACTATATTATGGTTACTATTACAATCCTTCATGACCTTGATTTTGGCTTAGTTCTCATATATTCACCCTTCACCCTTTCGTTGAAAGGGGGCATACGATCGGGATCATCTTATAATCCCTTTGAGCATTGAAAGTATAATCAATAGGTATTCCTAATACATTACTATCACATTTTATTTTATCTTAGTCAAACATGGTTATAATTATTCTATACGACAGTCAATACTTTTTTCTATTTCAAATCTATTTTCTCCTAAATGACCCAATCTGGGGGCAACGTAAAAAAAACCTCTCCGTGATTAATCTCCTAAATACATCATTATTCAAACCAACTCCTATCACTCAAATCAATCAATCAATGCAATAATCATAGTTTCTATCGCTTCCATATGACCTAAATTAGGATTCAAATCACATCACCATCACTTCCAGATGACCTAACTTGGAATCCATGTAATACTGTTCAAATCATAACACCCATTACTATAGGATTGGGGGTAATGAGACGTCATTTATTTTCTTGTACTACTCCTACATGGGTTCTTTAATTAGGAAAAAATAAGTTATAATTAGAACTAAACAAGTAACAATTTAGTATTTATCCATCTGTACTGGTTTGAACTTTTGGGGAAGCGTCATTAAAGGAGGAAAAAAGAGATCTCTCTCCCCAAAACTCTTCCTTTAGCGGTAGGACGTCCAAATCCTTCAATTATCAATAAATAAGGTTGGGAATTGATCACTCCCTACCTCTTCTATCACATTTGAAAACAATCCAATATCTCCAATATCATCATAATAAATTCTCCAAGTTTCTCCTATCAACGGTTTGTTATCTCCTCATACGCCACATAGGTCAAAACATTGATCCATGGCTCACCATGCCATAAGTTTTTATATTCTACACACACTCTACAATATAACTTCTTTGGATCCTATACATGTATGTTCCTTACTTCCTTTACAAAACTTGAATTTCATTCAAATAACATAAATGGGGGAAAATGTAGACACAAAATCATGCACATATTAATATCATACTATGTCATCAATATGTTGTTAAATGCATGCATCTTAAGTAAGAAAAGTATTCATTGGTGACATTGTTTCTTGTTGATCATTGTTATTTGATTCATTTCTATTGTGACTCTCTTCTAAATCTCTCTCATTTATATATCTACTTCTAGCCAGGTCATAAGGATCATGTTAACGTGAAATCACAACACCCCTAAATGAGCTCTAAAGGATTTGCTTTTCTAAGGCAGACTCATTTAGTGTGATTGCGTAACATTGAACTTTCCCCAAGGTGTGGGACCTCGCAAAATGGGAAAGCTCTCCAGATTGAAGGTTGGTTCCTTGATCCTCTGTTTAGGTGCATATGTAGAAACTTGTAGAGGATCTGTTCTTAATCCTAATCTAAACTTTACCAAGGAGACATGGATAGAAGGAATACATAAATTAAAAAAAATCTAAACTATGAGGTGATGCACCAAAGGAATGATGAACACTTATTTTGCTAATAGACACAAACCAACAAAATGCATACAATAAACAAACAGAGATAGCCAGATATATAATGGGAGACCAGATGAAAGAAAAAGAGACAAGAGAGGATCCCAAATCGATCACAAACATGTTTTATTGCTTTTTAGTTTGATACATTCCATTATAAAGTAGCCAAGAGGTGGAAACGTAATGCAATTTTGAAGGAAGGCTTGAACCCCATAGATCCCTTTGCTAGAAGAAAAGAGAGAGAAGTGGGAAAAACAGGTTACTGTTCAACCACCGTTGTTAATGCCTCTAATGAAATCTCTCACCAAATCAGTCTTTACTGGATCAATCCTTGGTTTGGCACCTTGAAGGAAGAGGAAACGACAAAACATATCAAATCTTAAATGGTTGTTGAGGCAAGAAGATCTTGCATTAAAATCCCGAAGACGTTTCCTCCATTTCTCTTCACCTAACCTCCTCAAAATTAAAGTTTCAGACCCCATGGCATGGGTGAGACCGAGATCTTTCCAACAGCATTAGATTTGCAATATTTTGAGCTCTGAGTTGAAAGATGTGCCCCTCCAAAGTTTGTATCGGGTTCGTCTAGGAGGGCAGGGAAACAACTCAAAAAATGGGTCCCCTTTTGATATGGGACACTTGGCAGCCAGATTGGAACAAAAATCAGGCCTACGGGTTTGCAAAATTTATCTTTTTCCCCCTTCTTCTTCCAATTCCTGCTTTGGCTTTGACTCGGGCTCAGATGCTGACTTTTTCCTTAGGTGGAGTTGCGGCCCATTTTACAACTTTTACCCCTTTTGATATAACAAGGGGCAAAGAACCAAATTTTTCCCTGACGGTCCGCTTTCCCCTGGGGCACACGGTGGTCTAGCACTCATCTAAAAAACTTTTCTCTATTCACCCTTTGAAATAGTGTCATACTGACACTTGGCAGTATCCGCTTACACCTTTATACTTATCCAATTTTGAGGCCCTTTTATGTCCACCTTTTGACTCTATTTTCTATTATGCGGGATCGTGGTCTGTCCAATATTTGGCACGTGGGTGAAATACGGATAACAATTTGGTGACTCATAGGGGTATCTTCTTGCTAGATGAAAAGACCAATTGCCTTGTCATATCCATTGGGCATGGAGTCATGAGTGATAGCCTACTGCTGATCTGATCTTTGAAAACTGACCCTTGGGCCACTTGGAAACCCATTAGAACCAAAACAGATCTTGACCAAATGCTGAGTCCAAACACTGCATGAGAGCAAAAAAAACACACCACACTATATACAAAATTTGAAATCATAAATGCTCCAAATGGAACATGCAGAGCGTGTAAAGAACTTAGGAGAAAATCAATCTACACTACAATAAGACAATGTGCATAAGCACTCAGAGGAAAGAGAAAACGAAACTAATACGTATAGGGTGAGAACTCCCCTTTTAGTAGCAGTGCTTAAGATAGATCCCATTTACTGGAATATGCAACTCTTCACCCTCCAATCTAGACAATTGGAAGGCATTGCTACTTTTGCATCTTGTGATCATATAGGGGCCACTCCAGATGGCATCAAATTTGGAATGCCTTCCTGGTTTTGCTTGATCTGCATCCCATTTCAAAACCAGGCCTCCTTCGAGGAAGGTCCTTCCTTTTGTCTTCTTATCAAAGTATTTCTTGATTGAAGCCTGATTCTTCTCTATTGCTTGTAGAGCATGCTCTCTAGTTTATTCTAATTATATCAACTCCACATACCTGACCTCCATTGGTCCAAATTCAGACATCTCTAGTTGCTTCATGAGCTCTAATGTTGGTAA
This sequence comes from Taxus chinensis, assembly GCA_019776745.2. Lineage (NCBI taxonomy): Eukaryota > Viridiplantae > Streptophyta > Pinopsida > Cupressales > Taxaceae > Taxus > Taxus chinensis. Next base: position 177,107,324 of record CM034153.1, on the reverse strand, counting down.
CTCAAGTGATATAGACAACATTACCTCTTTCCCATAGACGAGCTTGAATGGAGAGCTACCTGTAGATCTCTTGGGCATTATTCTATCATCCCATAAGGCTATTTTGAGCTTTGTGTGCTAGGTCCTTTGATTCTCATCAAGAGTTCTTCTGATGATCTTTAGCAAGTTCTTGTTTGTGGACTCAACCTGGCCATTACCTTGAGGCTAATAGTTTGATGAAGTACTCAAATAAGTCCCATTCTTGACGGCCCATCCCATGATCTTGGAACCTATAAATGATAACGCATTGTCTGATATGAAGGTGGCTGGCACTCCAAATCTAGTCACTGGCACTCCAAATCTGGTTGCTACCCATTCATAGAAATCCAAGATACTAGACTCATTTGCTTTCTTGAGTGCCACTTCCTCGGTCCATTTGGTGAAATAATCTGTCGCTGTCAAGATCTATTTATGACCTTGGCTTGAGTTTGGATTGATGACTCCATTGAAGTCTAATCCCCATTGCATAAAAGGTTAGTCAACTGAGATTGGGTGCAATGGAAGTGCTACTAGCCTTTCATTGCCTTTGAAGAATGCACAATTCTTGCTCCTTTTGATCCATGTGTAGTAGCCACTAAACACTCTGGGCCAATAATATCCTACTTTCATGATTTTGAGTGCTATCACTCTTGGAGCAAAATGGCCTCCAATGGCTCCAACATGGAACTCTTGTAGCACTCTCTCCACCTGATCTATCCCAATGCATCTCAACAAAATGCCATTGATGTCCCTCTTGAACAAGACACCATCAATAAGAACATATAGGATGGTCTATAGCCAGAAATGCATTCTTTTTGCTTTACTCATCCCATGAGGACACATGCCTGTTCAAAGGAAGTGCACCATATCTTACGTCCAACAAGGAGCAGGTACATCATCTCTCCCTTCTTTTTGATCATTTTGTAGAACAAAAACAACCTCCTTTTCAATGTCTCTTTCATCTTGTTGACCTGAGGCTAGTTGTTTACATAACTCCTTCCCATGGACTAACTTGGTGACCTTAATCTCAATGTCATATTCCATAACACGAGTGATCCATCCTACACACTTCTCATTCAGGTCCTTGCTGAGAAGGATTTCTTTAACTACAACATGGCAGACCAATATTTGGATTTTTTTGTTTGAAACTAGATGCTTAAACTTCTTCAATCCTCTGATTACCGCCAGGACATGCCTCTCAATGAAGGAGTACCTTACCTCATAATCTTCCAGAATCTGGCTGAAGAAAGCAATTGGTTGTTCTGTAATTTCTTTGTTATGCTGCACCAAGATTGTAGAAATTGTGTCTTTGCCACCAAAGGCATACAAAATGAAGTCTTTGGAAAAATCTGGGTTCACAAGAGTTGGGGCTTGTGATATGGCTTCTTTGATAGCCTGAAAACTTGCTTTTCCTTCAGCTGTCCACATGAATGTTAAGCTCTTCTTCAGCATCAACGTTATTGGCTTAACAAGGGTAACAAAGTTTGGAACAAACCTGTAGACAAAATTGATTTTCCCCAAGAAGCTTTGAAGAGCCTTCTTGTGACTTGGCAATGGCAATGCTCTTATTGCTTAAACTCTTTCTGGGTCAATTTCCAATCCTTCCTTTGATACGATATGGCCTAGAAGCTTGCCTTCATGGGCCAAGAATATGCATTTTTTGGGGTTCAGTGACACCCCAAAAATCCTGCATCTTTGGAACACCTGTCGTAGATAGAAAAGTTGGTCTACTGCATTCTTGGAAAACACTGTAATGTCATCCAGATAGATCAACACTATTTTATTGATTAGCCCCTTAAATTCCATATTCATTGCCTTTTGAAAAGTGGCTCCAACATTGGATAATCCAAAAGGAATTTTCCTGTAGGCATAGGTGCCCCATTTGGTAGTGAAAGCTATTTTGAATTGATAATATTCTTTCACCATGATCTGGTTGTATCTTGAGTAGCCATCTAAGAGGGAGAACCTTTCTGACCTAAACACTACTTGCAAGATCCACTCCATTGAAGGGAGTGGGTAGTGGTCTTTGAGGGGGCTCTGTTCAAATCCCTGAAGTCAAAACACAACTTGATTTCTCCATTTTTCTTCCTGAAAAAGACCAGATTTGCAACCCAACTTGAGTGTTTGATTGGAAATATGATGCTTTCCTCTCTCAACTTGTTTAGCTCCTTATTCATCAGAGGATCTATATGTGGGTTGACTGGTCTCTACTTTTGCCTGATGGGATGAGCAGCTGGATCTAGTTCTATTGTGTGTTGTGCTAGCTTTGGATTGAACCCCCTTAGGTCTTCATAACTCCAAGAAAACACATCAGGGATTTCTTGGCAAAGTTATCTGAATTCATACCTTCTTGTTTGGTAGCCACTTTGCCAATTTGAAGTGTTTTGTCTTCTTCAACTGGGAATGAATCTGAATCTTCTCTTTTGATTTGCATGTTAGCCTTCTCTTTTCTAAACTGATCATCAGGATTGAAAATAGATTCCAGTGTCACTAAGCCTTTGGGAATCTTGTTTGTATGCAGTTGTACTATCTGATTCCCGTATTGTTGCTCTAGTCTGCTCTATTTTATAGCTGAGAATTCAGCTTCTTCTTGTAGAAAGTTAATGGTCTATTGATCATTCTCAAACACCTGCCAACATGTATTATTATCTGGCACTTTTGGCCTCACAACCACATGGATATGCAGTTTTTCTTTGTCCCTCTTGATGTTGTCAACCACATCAAACGTTGCTCCAACTGCTGTAATTCTATTAGCAACTTCATTCTCCTTCCTAGGTATGGACACAATACTGAAGTCCTCGAAATCCTCCATGAGATCCAATACCCTACTCTTGTAGTTTTTGAGCATGTCATTTTCAACAGAATTAAGTCCTCTGACCTGATTGGCAACCAGTTCATTGTCACTGAATACTTACAAGTTCTTGATTCCCATCTTCCTTGCCTAATGAAGACCTTGGACTAAAGCCTCATATTTAGCAGTGTTATTTGAGCTAGCGAACTAAAATCTGAAGGCTGAATAATATCTCATACCTCTGGGGGACACAATCATGGCTCCTCCTCCAGCTCCTTGTCTACTCCTTGAGCCATCGAAGAACAATTGTCATACCTCATTTTCATCCTTGCATTCTGGCTTAATCAGGTCAGGAAGAGGGTGGTTCTCTTCATGTACATAGTAGACACCTAGCTCAGATTCTTCCATCTCCCTATAGGGGTCAAAAGCATGGATTTTATCGGCCCAATCATTAAGAGTCAAGTCTAGGATATATCCCACCTTGGTATTTGCTTCAAAAGTGCTTAGGAGGTCATCTTGATCAAAATTTGAGGAATTAGCATTGATTAGGATAGGCATATAGGATTTAATATGATATTAAGCAATAGGTTCAGATCTGATTGTGTCCTTCACTCCATACCTTGTCCCAAAGATCATATGTGACCAATCAGTAAATAGGTAGCCTCTAATTTTTGTAGTGAAGTCCCTGGAAAGACATAGAGCAAAATGTGGTGGCAAATATATGATTGACACATTTTGCAAAATAGTCACATTAGGGCAAGCATGTAGAGTGAGACTCAGATCCTTGATGATTCCCACAGTAGTCAATGTTGTCCCATCTAATTGGACTACTCCTCTAGAGATGACCTCATATTGGAGACCCAATTGATCAGCTATTTGTTTGGGCATCACAGAACTAATAGCCCCATAATCAATCATACAATTGTGCACCAATTTGTATCCAATAATAAATGAGACATAGAAGGGAGGAGGTCTCAAGTTTTTACCTCGTTGTTCTCCATGGTTTCTCCTTGGTTGAACTTCATTGACAAGTAATTTCTCTTGTTGGTTAGGGGGGTGATTTGAACTTGACCAATCCTGCACGACAGTCTGTAACAGATCCCTCTACCGGGGAATGGCCAATGACTCCCATAGTAATATGTTCACACTTTTCCTTTTCATCTACTCAATAATATTGAATGTGTTTTCCTTTTGCTGCCCCTTCCCAGACACATTTCTTTCTTGTACATGGGTTGTTAAAACCGGTGCTTGATTGGGTTTGGGAGGTGGCTTGGATTGGTTATGTATGTTTGGATTTGTACTTGAAACACCAGGACCTTGTGGAGTGATGTAAGATTGAGGGTCACCTGAATTCAGTGGCCAGCCCTCTCCAATACTTCTCTTTTTGGACCGTGTATTGGTAGCTACACTTTGAGAAGGGAAATGATTAATCCCACATAAGTCTTCGGCCTGCCAGTTAACAAGCATAGTCTCGTTTGGGGGGCCACCTTGTTTCTGATCTTCCTCTTGGCCAGGTTCTTGCAGCATCATACTAGTTTTCACCATCAAGTCATTATTTAGAGCACCATTAAAGCACGTTGATTGGTTATGTGGCTGATCGCATGGAAAACACCAATCATATTCATGTGCCATATTGTTCTGTGTTAGGACCAATGCTCTTGATGTTTAAGCTGTGTTAGGATTATACGGCCTCAAAGGTCTAACATCTTAAGGCTTTCCTTGGTTCTAGCTCTAGTTTACAATATGAGGTGGTCTCCTATTCTGTCGATACTGGGTCTAGCTTGATATTGAGCCTGGGGTTGGTATGGCCTGGAACTCTGAGCTTGTTGTCTTTTGATGGTCACTAGTTCATTCCCAAAGTTCTGAAGTTGCTTCATCACCGCGTCTTGAAACTCTTTAGAGGTATTAGATGATGAATTGGAGGCTTCAACTGAGCTTTGACTCATGGGGGTGGGTATAGGAGCTAATGTAGGTACTTGGCTAGTATCTGGGCTTCCTAACTCAGGGTACAGAGGCATGGATGGCCTAGGAGTGATTTTTCCAACTTGAATCAAATTGTTCTAGCCGATATGGAGAGGCTATAGGCTGTAGGTAATGTAATTCCCCCCATTGACTGAATCATCAGATAAATATCAAAATTTAAACCCCTAAGAAAGTATAAGAAGGCACCTTCGTTAGTGGGCTTTACTGCTGTTGGAATCCTATCTCAGGTTTGTTGGAATCTGAGGTTGAAGTCTGTCAGCTGCTCATTTGGGGCTCTCTTGATTATTGTTAGTTTCTCCAACAAAGATAAGTTATCACCTTTTTCCCTAAATTGATTGTGAAGGGCCGTGCACAGCTTGTTCTAGTTCTAGATAGAGCTTGCTTCAAGACTCCTGAACCATTGTGAAGCTTTATATTTGAATGAAGAGGCAAGCTAATTGACTGCAATGTCCATCTCATGGATCTCATGGATTGTACAGACATTTGCAATATCTTGGACATGGTCACTAGAAGAAGTTTGATTTTCCCCAATAAAATGTGGGATGCTCTTTAATGCTGCAATTGAAACTGGGTTTTGTGCAATCAAGGTGAGTGGAATACTATCGGTTAAGTTGACATATGGGTTTGTTGTGCCATTTTAATTAGCATAAGAATCCTTACAGACTGAAAAAAAGGCCTTGCAGGTGGAGGTGTTGACAAGGTTTTGCTTGGTGAAGATGGAGACCTCTGAATTCTTCTTCATTTCCTTTCTCTATCTGGGGATAGACGCAAGTATTAAAAAATAGATTCTTTCCTTACTCTAGACCAAGTATTTCTCATGAATCTCCCAAGCTTGGGCTACTGAAACCAGTAGATTTGTTTCTTTTGGAGTCGCCAGATGTATAATTTTAATGCTTCTTAAAGCCATAATCACAACAAGTGTACATCAATCCTTACCGTAATAAGATGGAGACTTCTTAGTCCCACCGGGCATGCCAAAATTGTTAAAGTGAAATCACAACACCCCCAAATAAGCTCTAAAGGATCTGATTTTCTATGGCAGGCTCATTTTGTGTGACTGCGTAACATTGAACTTTCCCCAAGGTGTGGTACCTTGCAAAATGGGAAATATCTCTAGATTAAAGGTTGGTTCTTTATTCCTCTATTTAGGTGCATACGTAGAAACTTATAGAAGGTCCATTCTTTATCCTAATCTAAACTTTACTAAAGAGACAGGGATAGAAGGAATACAAAAATTAAAACAAAGCTAAACTATGAGGTGATGCACCAAAGGAATGATGAACACTTATTTTGCTAATAAACACAAATAAACAAAATACATATAATAAATAAGCACAGATAGCTAGATATATAATCAGAGACCAGATGAAAGAAAAAGAGACAAAAGAGGATCTAAAATTGATCATAGACATGTTTTATTGCTCTGTAGATTGATACAGTCCATTACAAAGTAGCCAAGAGGCAAAAACGTAATGTAATTTTGATAGAAGGCCTAAACCCCACAAATCCCTTTGCTAGAAGGAGAAGGGAGCCTGCAAAACAAAGAATGTCCAACCCTTGACAATGAACCCTACCCTCGTATTTATAAATTTAACCTGAAAGAAGAAAAGAGAGAGAAACGGGAAAATTAGGTTGAAGTTCAACCACCACTGTTAATTCCTCTGATGAAATATCTCCCCAAATCCATCTTTACTACATCAATCCTTGGTTTGGCACCTTGAAGGAAGAGGAAACGGTGAAACAGATCAAATCTAATTTGGTTGTTGAGGCAAGAAGATCCTTCATTAAAATCCTGAAGACGTTTCCTCCATTTCTCTTCACCTAACCTCCTCAAAATTAAAGTTTTCAAACCCCATGGCATGGGTGAGGCCGAGATATTTCAAACGACATTAGATTTACACTATTTCGAGCTCTGAGTCAAAAGATATGCCCCTTTGAATTTTGTATTGGGTCTGTATAGGAGGGTGGGAAAACAGCTCAAAAAATGGGTCCATTTTCGATATGGAACACGTGTTAGCCAAATTGGAACAAAAATCGGGCCTACGAGTCCACAATTTATATTTTCCCCCTTTCTTCCAATTCTCGCTTTGGCCTTGACTCGGGCCTAGATGTTGACTTTTTCCTTGGGCGGAGTTGTGGGCCATTTTGCAACTTTTACCCCTTTTGATATAACAAGGGGCAAAGAACCAACTTTTTCCCCGACAATCCTCTTTCCATTGGGACATGTGGTAGTATGGCACTCATTTAGAAACCTTTTCTCTATTCACCCTTTGAAACAATGCCATACTGACACTTGGCATTCTCTGCATACACCTTTATACTTAGCCAATTTTGAGGCCCTTTTTTGTCTGCCTTTTGACTCTGTTTTCATTTATGCGGGATCATGGTCGATCCAATATTTGGCATGAGGGCGAAATATGGATAATAGATCCTTTTCTATCTATCTTTTCACATCTTTCGTTATTTGTCTCAGGACAATAGCACCCACTCTAGAAACTAACACGCATGCGTTTATGTCCATTATAGGCACTTCTGTCCTATTTATTATTTTTACTCATTTTGACATTTTTGTCAGAGTTGTTACTTTTCTTATCCTTATCATGTATTCTTACTTAGACTTTTGTGTCACTAGTTTCAAAGTTTAAACAAGAGACTCATATATATACACAACATACACACTATTATTTTGGCTAGCAATTCAAGAGGAATATCACATCTACACATCATCACTTTATCAAGGGGACTACATTTTTTGGCTGCATACACTGCATAGGAAAGGGAAGTGTTGAATAAAATACCACACATTTGCATGAAAGCTAGCTATAGATTGATATATTGGTTTCATTGGCATGAGGGAAAAATTAAGGACATTATTTCACGCAAGCAAACAAAACTACATGGAAGCTAAAATGTAATGCAGTACTCGGTGCTAAGTTCACTCATTGGGTGACTATCGGGGTCAGTTTGACTTCACATAATGCATATTTTATTTAGATCTAATGTGTTTTTGAACTTATGCAGATATCTAGGGTTTTTTTAAAGGTTACAGGTATGATTTAAACCCAAACAGTGAAGTCAGATCCATAAAGTAGATATTCAAATGAAGGCCCTCAAACCCAGAAAGAGATCAGGTCCTAATTATTCACACAGACACTAGTTCCTAGAATGGACACTAGCGCACGTTCACTCCTGTCCTCATGTGGGAACTTCTATAAAACATAATAAAGAGTCCCAAAACTCTTTGTGTGCCACTGTGACATCATTTCTAGTCAAGTACACAGTCTCAACTACCTCCAAGTTGCATCGAAAACATTTAAGTCATATATATCTCATTTTCTTGGGCTTTTACATTGTTGAATACTTAGATTTTTTATATGTTACTATATATCATCAGTTACATATCACTTATTATATTAGTAACTCTTAAATAAAAATTTAATTCAATCTAGATTAAATCATAGTCATAAAAGAGAATATTAATGAATTGGAAGGCCAAAAATTACCTTGATAGTTATAAAACTATGTAAATGTGTTGTGTAGAAGGTTGGATTGATATTGAGTTGTAAGTCTTAATATATTAGTATTTTTGGCTCCTACGATAATCTAATTCCAGTTATGTGAAGTATATCTCTCCATCTTGCATGTTTTCCCTTTTCTTATTTCTAGTTTTGTAACTACTACGCAATATAGTTATTTTTCCATAGTTGTTCTTTAACCTATTTTAGAGGTTTGATATAGATCATCTATGCGAAATATCCTAGACTAGTATTGAGGCATGTCTTGACGAGTGATTCCAGGGACCATTATTTATAGTGTGTTTAATCCTTAATTAAATTTTAGGTCAATTTAATTAGGTTTTATATTATATTAGAGTTTATTATGGGTCTTATAAAGATGTTACAATAGAAATAATAACTTAGATTTGTAACTCAAATCAGATAAAAAATATAACATACATAAATAAACCTAACACGTAATTAAAAAAGTAAAACAGATGAATAGACACACTTAGTTGATTATAAATTACTTCTGGAGATATATCTAGGATTGTGCAACAGTGAAACTAGAGGTCAAAACATGAATCATCCTTGTAATAGAGGATGGAACTATGAATCAACCTAGAGCAGGGCCATACCAAATTGCCAAGACCATACCATACGGTCTTGAGCCTATCGTATAGTCTTGGACATGCTCTTCTTTAGCTTATATAAATTTCTATGGTGCTCACTTTCTTGTATTTGTCTATAACTTTCAAACCCTAGTTGTCACACACGTAGTGAGGATCTTTGAATAGATTAGACTTCATCTCAAACCCTAGCCACATATGAATATTCTTGTAAAACAAACATTAGAAGGGTTGTGGACACCCTTGTGCACTACCAATGTTAGCACTACTTTGAAGAGACCTTAAATTGCACATCGTTTTCCACATAGTAGGGTAATTTCATGGAAATGGGGGCCAAAAGGGTGTCAAAAGTGGCCACTTTTATCTTGAAATCAGCAAAAATGAAGTTCAACTGATAATTTGGCATACATATGCTCAAAATTTGACAATGTGATAAGAATAAGAATCGTAGTTCTCATAATCTAGAATTTAAACTACTATTTTTTTAAATGGTGTAGAGTAAGAAGTTTAAATGTGGTGCGCACACAAAGTGTGCCTATATTTATGTTGTGTGTGCGCCCTCCATTTTTAGTTTTGTAAACAATTTTATAAATCCCTTTAGTAGAAAGTTATATAAGACCATGTGTCAAGTCCCACTACTTTTCAAAGTGAACACATCTCAGAAAAAAAAAAAAATTGTGTGTCCATTCCACTAATTTTGAGAAAAATAGTGAAAATAAAAAAAATTGAGAGTGTGTAGAATGGAGTTTAGATCAATATTTTTAAAAAAAATTGAATGAGAAAATCATAAATTTTATATGTGTGTGTGTGTGTGTGTGTTTTGGCAAGAAAATAAGGAACGAATAAAATAAATTAAGGATGGGAGTCCTAAATTAATCAAATTTTAGAAAGAAATATATCATCATAAACGTAAAATATAGCTTGATGTCGAAGTCATGTTTTTTTGGAGTATTGTTTTATAACACATGAAAAATTGGGGCTTATACTTGAGATTATTATGTTTTTATGTAAAACACATATTTATTAAAGGATTACATAGTCGAAACCTTAGGCTTTGATAGCCAAACCAAAGGGTGGGTGGTTTCCAAGAAAAAGAAAACAAAACACACTCGTGTTAAAACACGCTCATGTTATAATGCACGTGTGTTATATTTTTCTTAGTGAAAATTTAAAATTTACATAGTAAAAAATGCACTCACGTTATTAGTGTCATAACGTGAGCAGGTTATAATGCGCATTTTTATTGCATGGTCACATTGTAATTCAACTAAACCCTAACACACTCAAGTTATGTGTAAAATGGCCAAAAAATAGACTTTGGCCGCTTTTTGGCCTCCCATATCCATGCACATGCCCAACATGTGATATCTAGATAAATTAATTAGATTTAGAAATTGCTTTGACCACGGTTATTTTGAATTGGGTCTTGCTAAAACACTTAGAATTTGAGTTCTTGTAGATGAGAGATATGACTGCCTTATCTTGGTTTGTGGCTTTAGACCTGCTTTGGTTTTTTCTCTAATGAATTCAAATGAAAATGTGATATTTAGGGAGCTTTGGATACCTTTTGCAAGTTTATGAAGTGATTGATTTAGTGTATTACCTTAGGAGTTCCCGATTAGCAAATGAGGCAGTGTTTACTTGCTTGTATAGGGCTCCACATATGATTTATCTAAGAATTGATGACCCAAATGAAGTATACAACCCACAAAAGATATCAATTTGAAATAAAAGTTAGAGGACATGTCGTTCCAAGACCATACATATGGGTCAGGACCTGATACATATTCCTGACCAAACTATATGATCTTGACTTGGATAAATAAATATGCCATATGAATTTATGAAATGATAAAATGATGGTTTTCTATTTATTTTATGCATTGTATTCTTAGAATGTGTTGGCATGTCAATGCACCAGCATAAACAAGCTAAACAATGGACCTTTGAAATTACTAAGTGGGAATGGAGAATTTGTATTACTCATAGAAATAATGCATAGTCAATAGAGTTTCCAAAGTGAAAATTATCAAATTTGAGTGTCTACATTTGTCCCCCATTTAAGTATGAATTGAAAATTGCATGCTTAAAGTAATATATACTTGAGTGTGTAAACACACTTCCTTTTATTGAATGTGTGTTTTGTAGCTACGTTGTTTTCCTTAGTGTTGACATGATCTATGATGAAACCTACAACACATAGTATAGTTAATATATATGATAGATAATTAACCTTAACTCAAATAAAACATATAAAATAAGAGTTTTGTATTTTCATATATGTGAAGTGAAAATATGTAAACAAGGAAAGAGCACCTATTTTCTTGTGATTTTATTTTTCTTGGAGATTTGTATTTGTTGAAATCACTGAAGGATTGGGGTTAATCATTCCCCAATTTTTGCTAAGGATAGAATGGAGTGTTAGGTGCATACAACCCAATAGAAAGATGTGCCAGAAAGAGAAGAAGAAAGAGTTATAAATACATCCCTATGAAGGAAGAAGATAGTGTACCAAAGTTATTCAGAAAATCCGATTTATTCCCCTTTAAGTGTAATAAGAGAGGAAATTCTACCCATGAATCCCTTAGCTATTTTTCTACCTTCCATAACCCTACATATCACACCACAGCAGATGGATTCAAACATGATTTTGTAAATAAGGACATATAATGTATAAAAGAGAATAGGTGTTACTAAACTATTCCCATATGGCGTACAACAGAGTATGAGCTAAATAAGTTCTGGAATAAATATGTCCTAACAAAGCTAAACTAGGAAGGAGATCTATGACCCTAATATTCCTAAAATTGAGCTTGAAGCAAGTGTTAATGCGAAGAATAAATGAAAACTTTCATGCCCCCTATACTAATCTAAATTGAATATTTTAGATATGAAAATTTGTAAAAAACTTGCAGTCATAGGTGAAAATATGAAAATGTTAAAATACTTATTGAAATTACCTGTGGTCTGAAATGTGTGGGAGGGTCAGAACCATAGCATACAGTTCTGACCAAAGTCCATCGTTTTGACCATGTGTTGATTTTTCCAAGATTTTGTGTATGACTGCATTTATGGGTACATATACCATGTCTATACCCTCCTCTTTCCCCATAATTCTATATGTATATGCTAAAATGTAGAGTAAACCCAGATATATGCCCCCTCATTTAACACATATTTGAAAACCATTTTGAGCATGTGGCTCAAAAGAAATAGATGTGTTCTGGTTAAAGAGACGTATGAGGAGATGTATAGAGTGTTGTAGAGGTGGTCATCTAGGAGTACCTATACTTATAAAATTAGATGTGTTTTTTGTATGGTGGAAACCATTGCATGTAACAAAAATAATGCTAGCAATAAACAATGATAGTAGAAACTAGATAAGCCAATATCAACAACATATGTAGGAGTAATTAGGAACAACATAAATGCATCTAATTGTAAACAATGGCTTACAAAAGGCTTGCATCCTGAAAACATGGGACACCCATGATGTCACAAGAAAATCAACTCCCTTAGGCCAACAAAAAAGAGCAATTAAGGGCATACAAAAGAGGCATATAACCACAAACATGGGACACCCATAGTGTCACAAGACAATCAATACAATGACACAATAAATGAAGCAAACAACCAATAACACACATAACTATAATCATATATAATAACTAGGAATGTCAAAATTTGATAAACAACAATAGCAATAGAAAACAAGAAATGTTAGTTATGGACAAGACACATATGTTAGTCTTATTAGTTTTAAAAGAAGCAAGTACACAATGTGTATAATTAAGTGTTAATGAGGAAGTGAAAAGGGACTATAATAGAATAATAACACATGTAGAATGTGGAGGAATTACCCCCCAATGATGATAATATAAGGAAGTAAGAGTGCTCTTATAAGCATATATCTATTTTTTTGTCTTGCATCCAGCTTAATATACCCAATGAATGCATGTGTACAGAAATAAAGCATGTTATTTATCAAACCAAAATGAAAAATAACATGTGTAATGTAAATTTATAACAATGCAAATAAGATGCACATGTCCTAATTTTGTATTTTTTGCAAATATTTGAATGTTTTTGTATTATCTTAATGCATAGTTATGAACAAAATATGGATAGAAAAAAATCCTTTCAATGAGAACCTCCTGAGGAGGTGAAGAATATTCAACAGAAGATGGAAATTCGAGCCTCAGTGGTGATGCAAATGCTAGTGAGACTATTGTAGTAACATATTCAAATAAGGTTTAGTAGATGTAGAATTAACATACTCATAATGAAGTCAATGTGGTGGACTACAGGAATGAGTGCATTCACCACTAGGAGGGTAGTAATAAGCTATGGTGGTAGTATGTGTAATAGAGACCAACGTGAGTTCTTAGGGGAATGAGAATAGTGAGAAATAGTTCAAGGTATTGCAATCCTTTGAGGAGGCCTAAATTCATTATATATATATATATATATATATATATATATATATCCGGGTTCAGTTTAAGAAGACCCCTCTGAAAAATTACTTTCGAATCATTGGAAAATCTCATAAATCGACTTTCAAATAGTTGGAAAATTTCTGAAAAAATGTTTTGTGGCAAAGTTGATTTCACAGAGCATTTTCCCCTCATTTTTCACAATTTTGGCTAGGCAATTTTGGCCGTGTTGTAGGTTGGATGGTTGGATGAGTTGGATGGGTGGGTTGGACGGTGTGTTGGACGAGTTTGGATAGTCAATGGTTGGATGGGTGAGTTGGACGGGTGGGTTAGACGGGTGGGTTGGACGAGTGGGTAAGACAGGAGGGGTGAGTTACATGGGTGGTTGGACGGGTGGGGGTCGGATGGGTAGGTTGGATGGATAGGAGTTGGACAGGTAGGGGTTGGACAGGGTGGTGAAGGACGGGAAATGGTTGGTCGGGTGGGTTGGACACATGAGTAGTTGGACAGACAAGGGTTGGACGGGAGAGTTGGACGGGTAGGTTGGATGAATGAGGGGTTGGATGGCGTGGGTTGGGCGTTGTTACCAATGAATTTAATGTTCATTAATGATACCCCTGGGCCCTATAAATACCCTTTCAAGGTTCATTTTTTCACTTTTATACGTAAATTTCCAGTGCTCTGAGCTCTCCAATTTTACACCCAAATTTCACTTCTCCCAAATTTCAGCAATGGCCAGTACAACATCTAATCCTACACACAAATTTCAATACGAAAACCTAATGTGCCCATATATTTTAGCTCTACTAAAAGTAAAAGACGCTCTAAAGGATTGGCTCAAAAAATCAGAATTTTTCGGGCTTGTGACCATGCCCCAATTCGACACTGATACATCAGTCCTTGATTACCTACTCACCTCTTACAACGACAATGATGGATGATTTTATGTTCTTGACATGTGCATCTGAAATGTCGTCAAATTTCTTTTTCTATTAAACCTGAGGATATGCATTGGTTAATAGGTTTACCTTTTGAAAATAAGCCTTCCTGTTACTACAAAGGTTGTCCTTACAGACGAAGACAAAATGTTTTTGGAGTCTCATTACAATGTACAGGTTAATGGTAAATTTTATTATTTTCAAATGCTTTTTTTCTTAACATTACTTGACCACATAAATGATCTAATGTTTCTTTTTTGTAATTGCAGCTCCTCTTAATCGTTCATCAAGAGGCCTTCTTTTACAAGGTATTACAAACAAATTCTTTATTGCAGTTGCTTCACTTTTTCAGGCCAGGATTGTATTACAGGGAAGATCTGTAGACATTCTGTATTGGGTAGTTCAGTATTTATTATGGACACTAGCAGGTCAACAATTTGATTGGTGCAGTTATTTGTCCAATAGAATAAAATCAAATATCTCCCATGCCCGCAAAGCCAATCAAACTGATAAATCGAGGACTGTATTCTCTTGTTGCAATTTTATTCTTGCTTTCTATAATGAAGTGTACTACGAATTGATGCAGCATAAGATTCCTACTACAATCAATGATAAGATGATTGGTCTTAGTCTCGAAGAACAACAGGTAACAGTTACTTTTACTATTTACTTGTTATAACGATTTCAATTTCAATATTTTAAATAAAATAATAATTGTATGATTTTATTTTGTAGAGAAAAATTATAGCTGCAGCATCGCATAAGGAGGCAATTTCTAGAGGTAAAGCCCCTCTAGAGGTCTCGGTTGATTCTGACACGGATTCAACAGAATCAACACCAGTAAGACCTCATCAAAAGATGACCTAGGGGGTCGATATGCACAACATGTTTACCATCACATTTAACTACAGGTATGAATAATGAAGTTATCTTTTTATATAAATTACAAATTTAAACAATTACTATAGATTATGTATTCTAATATTTCTACTGATCTTTTCTACATGTTTTGTATTAAGAAAGTACTGAGTTTGATGATGAAGATAAAACTCTATCTGGGTGTGGAGATCAAAATGTCACAATTGTGTCTCCGTCTATGCAAGGTATATTATACGGTAGTTTGATTTGCATGTTTTGTTTCCTTACAATTTTTTAGCATTTACAAAGCCCAACCGTTATATTCTAACAATTTTTTGTTTGCTTCATGTAGGTAATATGGCTTCATGTCATGTTCCACTTGCAAGGAGGCCACCAATTCCTCCAACATGTCAAGTACAAACACAAAGGAGGACTTCAAGAAATAATATTAGGATTTCTGCAGAGTCAGCAGGAACATTTCATCCTGCTAAAACCGAATTTCTTGGACTGTCACTAGGTGATGTTTTAAGTGTAACAGCCACACAACTTTTCAACAACATCACCCTTGATGAGGAGTATTTAGGATTTGATAGTGGCGATGCAGACAAGAGTAACTATTTTTACACCCACAATATGATTAAATCTAATCCATCTCAACAACAAAATGTGCACGGAATACAAGGTAGTGACTCTCCTCCTCCCCCAAGGGCTGCTCCACAAACAGATGATGAAAAAACACATTTTATATTAGAAAATATGATATCAGATAGTATGGGGGCAACAATTCAAGAGGTTGTAATGTCTGATGTGGATTTGGTGCGGTCTTGGGAGAGGAGAGCAAAATTTTTGATAAAAGAAATAAATACAAGATACCATAATCATGCTCAAAGGCATTCATTGTTCACTACCGTAGAGAGCCAACCAGTATGGCAGGATGTTTTGCTAAACAAAGCTCAATTAGGGACAATTTCATATAGTAATGATTACAATGATGAAATTATAGACATAATGCTAAACAGGTTGGAGAATCTCAATGCTGAAGCACAGGCTTACTACAACAAATGGTCTAAAGACAAGACTAATGTTTTAATAGCAAATGCAGAAAAAGAGAAAGCTGTTGTGAGTGGGCATTTACTTTTACATGAAAAACTAAAAATTATCTGATATTATAACCACTGCAATATATTTTTTCATATTATCTGATAGACTAAAAATTTAATATTTCTATTTTACAGGCAAAATATGAAAATTTAAAGAAAGAAGTAGTTGTTTTTGAAGCACATTTGAAGAATGCCCGCAAAAGCCTGAATTCTTTTATACAGTTGAAGGAAAAACTCATTGTTATTAATAAACAAAATAATACATTGAGAAGGATAATAAAGGAGCATAAGATGGATCTAGAAGTCTTACTGAAGGAAAAGATAGATGCAGATGCAACACTTTTGTCTGTAGGAGATGTAGCGAGGGAGGAGCTGAATATACTAGAAAATATCAACACTGCAGTAGGAGATCTTCAGGCATCAGGAGTTATTCCTCCATCTCTTATGCAGGAAAAAGAAAAACCTTCACCTGCATCACAAAAATTTGATAAGTTAGTAAAGTTCACCATGTGACAGGTGTGTTGTCACAATTCCGACATTGGCGTAGGAATTAAAAGATAATGGCCAACCCTTTTTTAGTTTTTATTCCGTGTGGCAGACGTAAGGACAACTATGATTTTGAATCATAGGCAGAAAAGAGGATGACCTCGTAATGTGTCCTTATATGACATAACTTGTCCGAAAGCTTTGAGATGTTATTACAACCCATTTTTGAATTGTATTGGCTGACAATGCTTTATGAATTTGTACTTTTCTCATAAAGTAATCCGCCACATGAGAAATCGATTTCAAAAGAACTTTGGAAGTCATAATTGTATAGTGTTACTATATATTAATACAAACTATGTTTCTTTTCTATTTTTTATGTAAATGTTGCTTAAATTTACACTATTTTGTTTCTTTACGTTTCTTAATTGTTCCATATGTAAAATAAATAAATTAACAAACATAAAAGATGAATGTGTCCTTATTTTAGTTTGAATTTGAAAACCAAACATAAAAAAACAAATGGCATAATTGAAATAGATAATGACATTGTTGCAATGGCGAAGGATACAATAATGAAAAATATAATATTGCATTTATTAGAAAGTTGTAATCACTGAATGAAGTACATAAGTAGTCTCAATAATGTATAGAAGAAATGAAATCTATGTGAATTCAAATAGTCCTGGAGCAACACTTTCATTTGTGTCTTGGAAATCAACTGTAGCATGATTTGTGGATGTGTCTCGATCCCCTGGGTCAGGCAGAATATTACTTACTCCTCTTCTATCTACTAGTGAATTCCACAATGCCAGTGCTCTATCATAAGGAAAAGACTCCACTGAGTAACTCGATACATACAATCTGAGACAACTTTCTAGATTCCTATCCAATCTGTTTTTAAACTTTTGACATTAAAAAGGATAGTGCACTGAAAACCCTCTCATCTTCCACAGAACCTAGAATCATTGTTTGACAGAGCTCATACAGCTTAATATACTCTCTCAAATCTTTACTTAGAATACTACTAGAATAGATATCCTTCCAAATCCTTTTCATGGCACTGTAATCCTGTGGGTTTTGTAGAAGTTGAACTTGTCATATCATTGTATTAGCAAAATCCATTGACTGTGAACTAAGTAGTTTTCTTTCCAAAATTCCTTCTATAGAAACTCCATTTATCTCTTCAGTCTTACAGAAATGATCAGTAAGATCACCCATGTTTTTGACAAATAAAGGACTGATAGATGTATAAGGTTTACCGCCAGAAAAATTCAAGAACTGCAGATTTACAACTCCCATTGCTTCAAGTATTTTATCATTTTTGAATCTTTCATGGATCTCTTTAGCTAACGATTCAGAGATCTTTCTCAACTTATTCCTAGTTTTGATTAATACTGCATCATATAAATTTTGTGTCACTTTTACTTCTTCTATTTATGAGTTAGCCATATCAATTCTTTTTTGGTACGTATGAAGTGGAATCTCTTTTCCATGTGTTGTTATACATAGATGATCATTTATATTGTACTTTAAGAAGCACCTGGAATTATCAAATTTGTCAATGCATTCCAGTTTTCAAAAGCAGCAGCCTGAAAACTCCCATCATAAATATATAAACTTTCTAGACTCCAAAAAACACGTCTTCTGAGTCTTATAAATTCTGTAATGTAGAAAGACCAATCTTGAGAATGCTTCATTAAAATATTAAGCTCCCTCAACATGGGAAAAATACCACAAAGTGTGAGTAAATTTTCTATGTCAATTAGACAACACAATAGATCTTTATCTTTATCTATCCCTGCGGTATTTAAACATAAATCCTTTCAGTGAAGGATATTCATCATATATTCTACAGGTAGGTTCATACATAGATATACATCTGGTATCTACATCTTGGAGAAATTTTTTTCCCTCTGTTAGTCCAATAGAGAATTTTTGAAATTCTAAAAATCTCTTAGGACTGCAAGAATAATAGGCATGGAGATCACGTATCAATTCCTCCACTTTAGCTACATTTTCAAATGTGCTCACAATTTTGTAGGTGAGATTCATTTTGTGAGCCATGCAGTGGACAACAACCATATATGAGAAATAGTTGTCTGAAGTCTAACACACAGAAACCATTTCTGGCTCCCTGCATTACAGTTGCACCATCGGTTCTGACACAAAATATTTTTTTTGCAATGGCAAAGTCATCCATTCCAGCGATATCCTTTAGATTTGACACCACCAATTTATAAATATTTTCATAATTGTAATTCTCTATCATTTTATGAATTTCCAAGAGGTGTGGAGTCCTCATTTCATTAGCAAATGTGTAAACATGAATACATATCCATGAAGTATTATCGATTGCAGTAACCTCATCTAAAGAAAGGGAAATATACTTTTCCTTTTGAACACACAGTTTCAGATCCTCCTTCTCTACCAGAGATAGAAATTTTGCAATCTCCCAGCTGCTGGTATCTAACCAATGAGATTGAGGAATATTCTTTAAACCAATAACTTGATACAACATTTTATTTTCTCCAAAATCTGACATCAGTCTTTCCCTTTTCATTATATGAAATACGGTTGCAAATTGAATACCCTTTGCTTGCATTTCTGCCTCCATAGCTTTGCTCAATTTTTCTACTATGGTCCCACCTTTTTCATTTACATATTTGATACGTTTTTGTTCCTTTTCGTACTCTTCTGCGTATTTGACATGTAGACAATCTTTTGCATCTTTCCATTTATGTGTTCTGACTATGCTGCCATCCTTAAGATTTTGGGAAATGTATATTTTCCCACAGTGTTTTTCAATTGTGTCTAGTTTGAGCTGCATCGTGTGATCCTTCCCCTATTTCCAACCACATATTTTGCATCGACATTGTGTTGGAACATCATTACAATTTTCAGTGTGCACAGGTTCAATAAAAGGATATTTTGCAGCCCATTCGAACTGGAATTTCCTTCCAATTGTCTAGTTTTCCATCTTTCTTCTAACATATTTTCTTTTTTTTCTAAGGATTCAACTTCTGCATCTGAGTTGTCAGCAAAAATATTTTGAATCTCATGTCTCCTTTTTCTGGAAATAGACCTTGGAGTATAAGCTTCCTCTGCTGGTGTATCCTGAGAGTTCGATGAATTTTCTTGTACTTTTATTTCATCAAGGGATGGAATGTTTGCCTCAACATATATTGGATCATCAATATCTATAAATTGATTATTCTGTGAAGGAATTTCTGAAACGTCTGCAAATAATTTTATAAAATTGTTACTTATATAGTATTAATCTTATCTATAGTTAAATTTTTACAGAGTACAAATGTCAAAGAGTTCCAAGAACAGTATCATAAACATAATTATTAAATTCTGTAAGATAAAATAACTAGTAAATAACACTTGCCACATACTGATATTTTCAGCTGAAGCAGAAACTGACTTCATTTTTTGTGATTTTCCAAAATAGCCAAGCAAAGTATTGGCACCCTTTTTTGAACTTGTTGAATTTGTAATCTTCTTGCCTTGATTTCTAGTATCCATGACTGCTTACTGCTTAGGCCCTTAGGGGCGGCTCTTATGTTCCAAGGCTCTAAGAATGGATGGTAAAGGGTTGGATGGCTAAGGGTTGGATGGCTATAGGTTGGACGGTTTAGGGGTTGGACGGCTAGGGGTTGGATGGCTTAGGGGTTGGATGGCTAGGGGTTGGACAGGCTAGGGAGTCTGACAGGCTAGGGGATTGGACGGTTCAGATTGGATGAGAGTTGGAAGTTTCAGATTGCAGGTATTCAAGATCAAGGCTAGACAGCTCAGAGTTAGACGCCTTACGGTTGGATGGCTCAGATTTTAGAACTTCAATGTTGGTGGCTGAGGATTTTCTTATGTTTACTTCAGTGAATATGTGCACACGATATGATTCAAAATGGTGGCGAATTACATTCATAAGATCATATGTATGTGTAAAATCTAGGCAAAAGGAATAGTATAAGGAACATTTTAGCCAAATTTTTCGGTGAATAAGTTGGCTCTGAACAACATAATATTCGCCATTTTGAATTTCTATAATCCTCGATTTTCACGAGTTTATGAAAATTCGCCATTAAAATTTTCCCATATATATATAGTGCAACCAAAGGCCTATTGGGAGACCTAAGAGGATCAAAAGTAGGAGAGGAAGTGCATGCAACAAAGGGCCTAGGAGAATCCATATAATTAGAAATAGAGTGTAGGAGTACTAGCCTAGGGAGTAACATAGAAGTATTAGGATTGTGAGATACATTGTGCATAACCAAATATCTATTCATAAAAGGACTATGAGGAGGAATTAAAAAAGGAAAATGGGCATGTTAGGAAGGTCAAACTTGAAGAGAATACATCTAATGGTGATAACTTTTTTTTGTGGATGAACTTAATGTTTTGATGTATAACTCAAGAAATGGCCTTAAGAGTATGTAGCCAAGGGATACCTAACTGCAAGGCACCAGAACTAAGAGTGGAAGTAACCAATAATAAAATTGATTTAATAATATGACCAACAGTGATGGGTAGAGTGATGCACCAATAGCGATGATTTGCATCAAGTGTAAGATTTTGCATATAAATACCCAAAGATTGAAGTAATGTGAGAGAACAAACATTTTCCTTATTATGTGGATTGAAAAAACACCTTTTATGAGAATTTTATTAATAGAAACAAGAATGGACAATGTATATGAAATAAGTGTAGCATCTACATCATGGTCATCAAAAGTGATGATCAAAGCAATAGATATTGTATGATTAACTCTGTCAATCTTTGCATCTAAGGGATGATTATAGGAGGGTGGTGGAAGAACTACACGATAAGAATTATGTACATTTGAGGAATATTTCACGTTATCATGCTTAGGAAGTGGATAATTGAATATTTTAATATTAACATTATTATCAAAGGTTGTTAAGATTCAATAAGATAATCTCATTTAATAGAATTAAAATCAATAATATTTTGAATAACATGATAAATATTTACACAATTGTTTATAGAGTGACTGACACATTGGTGATAATCATAATGGGCATAACATTCAAATTATTTCCTTGAGTTCTACTCATATCAACCTCGAACAGTGGAGAAGGAGATATGAGATTGCACTCAAGAAATTATTTCAATATATTACGAGGAGGACTTGGTAAGTGAGTAAATTGATGACAAATGAATCATAATTATATCTTAACAGGTTGCGAGATGACATTAATGTTTTCTTTATATTCATATTTGATATCAATAGGCTTGCTTTTGAATGTGGTTTTACTTTAAAACTTAGCACTAGATATGAAAGGAGAGCTAGCAACGTACTTGAGTTTGTTCATATGTAACAATTTAGTCTCACACTCTTTCAAGTTGTGGCATATATGTGTTGGAAGAAAAATGAATGTGAGGGTTGGGGTGAATCATTCCTTTAAAATTTTCATTCAATTAACCATACAAAACATCATAACCCTTCCAGACCTCCATGATTGGTTTTTACCTCATTAGACCATTAGTGGTAGGCACATTTAGAAGAGAAATTTCACTCATTTCTTGCATAGATTATTTCCCAAAATTTTCATGAGAACTTACGTCACATCCCAAGCTTTAGGAAACAATTGGTTTCACTTCATGAACCTTGTAAGACATGTCTGTATATGCAAATTTCCAAAATACAGGGGTTTTTTTAGGTTACCATCACACCTGGATCATGCCACCACCATCAAAATGAGCTTTGATGAATTATCTACATGACTTAACCTTCATATTACACTTCCCAAGTCATTTCATGGCCAAACCTTTCATATTTTATCCATCGTGACAAGACTAGGATTTTAAGAGGGTTTAAACCCACATAGCTTGTTTACAATGATTCATAAAAGTATAATGACCAATTGAACGCATTCCACTTGGAAAGTTTTCTTAGTTCCATGCCCTAACATCCATAAAAATATTGGTTCCCCATGTAAAGTACACACATGTGGGTTAGCATTAAAAGTTGACCATCTAACTGAGAATGATAGTTTTGAGAGCTCGGTAGAGCTCAAAACAAATTTTAATGTTTTTTCATCAGATACCTAACCTCAAACTTTATAAACACCTCTATAATCACCTCCTCCATGATTTCCAATGATCGTCCATACTTGCTTACCTCTGAAACTCATCATGCTACCTGGTTTTCCATGCCTTACTTGTCTTGTCTTCTAGATCTTGCTTTTAAGGACCTTGAATATGCGTTATACACATAAAATGTTACCTTGTACACCTTCCACTCCTGATATGCAATGTCAAAACACTCCTCACATGCTCACACTAACTTTCCTTGGCTTGTTTTTCTTCAAACCTCATGCAACCATACCATTTGCTTATACAAGATCTAGGACTAGGCCTAGATCGGCTTGCTTCAACACACGCTTGATGGAACTTGAACTTTTATCCATATATCATACACTCATACACCTATTACACATTTCTCTGAACATGCTAGACATCATAAAAACTTCATACAACCTCTAGATCTAAATTACAACACCTTACTTGTAATAACCATGCATCAAGAACATGCATATGCATCAAGACACCATGCCATTACACCAATGCAACACTTCATGACCACAAACTAGGACACTAATAATCAACCTTCATGATTCTTGATGATTGACACCTAATTTAGACTTATATGCCACCAAATTTGTTTTTGACATCAATGACAACACCAATGACAATATGTCCAACAATCTCCCCCTTTGTCATTGATGGCAACCATATTTACAAACATTGATGGAAATCAAAATTGCAAACACCTTCATGGATCTCTTTTCTTGTTTGTTATTTAATGATCCCCATTTTACATCTATAACAAAGGAAACTTGACATGTAAATAAAATCAACAATGCATAAAGTCATACTTACAAGATCACCTTGGTTTGTATTCACTATCTTGACTTCAAAAATCTATAGATGATCAACGGACCTGGTCTTCAAGCATCCTCAATGCTCCCCTTGAAAAAATACATACCACTTTGGTATCATGCTTGTTTTAGGAATATTTTCTTTTGACTCATCCTTTTGGTTGGAATCATCAACCCAATCACACAAGGTCCTTTTGACATTCTTCCTTTCCATTCTAATTATTTAGAGCAACACAACTCCACATTGGTAGATGCATACTTCTGAATCATCCTTGATCAACAACCAATTAACGGAAACCAATAGCTTAATAAATGACATAATAGGGCTCATACCTTACTCAATTAAAATTCCTCTTGGATTTGTGCCTATTTTGACTACCAATTGGCTTAGGACACCTTCATGACTCAACTCAACTCCCCCTGGGATGATGCACAACTACTTGGAACCAATTAATCAAAACCATCATGACCATATTTCCTTGTTTATGCACTTTATAACTAACACACCTCTTTTTCTTCACATATTTACCAAGCCTAAAGATTCTTCATACTTTCCTTAAAATTGATGAGTTTTCAACCTCATTCAGATTAGACATTTCCATAAACTCATACACAGGTACACAACAATCTCAGGATCCTTAATGCACACTTCTTATCTTCATGAGACTACTTGATGCATGATCACTACTCATACACCTCAAAAGTTTCCTTCAATAGGAATCCAAGATTGAGACATAACCAATACAACCAGTCAAGACACAAACATACCTTGAATGAAATATGAAGCTCATTATTTCAACATTAGTAAATATCTCTCCATGCATTTGATGGTCTAATCAAGTCATCATATAAAATGAAAGAGAATATTCTTCATTTGTACTTGTAATAGTATCTGAAAATCTATCTTAATGCTTCTCAAGCATGTCACCTAATTCCCTACCTCATATAATTGATAATAAACTTTTGTATAGCTTCTTGAAGAAACCAATTACTCTATAATATCTTTTTCAACCTTTTTGAGACAACATATCCTAACTATACTTGAAATAACTTGTATTAGTTCTTAAAACACTATCTCAAACATATACATACAACTTCAAGAGCACACCAGTATTATTTTAGGCTTTCCTCCTCTTCTTATGGACTCTCACAACAATCTACAAACCTTCTTATTATATACTTGTACTGATCACAACATCCTTGCCATACTTATTTAAGTTAAAAAATAGAACACATACCTTATCATGGCATAAAATTACACTATCTTTGTAATCACATCCCTATGATGCTTCAACAAACATGGATAATGCCTCTATGAAGCATATAAGAGACACTCATTTCAACTGGATACTTTAGCAATGTCAAACACCCATCTTCTCATGGGACAAGTCACCAAACTTAAGATTCCACTTCCTTAGTAGACGTTTCTTCATCTCTTCATCATCTACTGGTAGTCTTCTTGTGATGATAGAAATATTTCTTTGGGTTATTCAACAACAAACAAGATTATTTGACCAGTAGGCTCATCATGTCTAGAGCAAGTTGTTTTAGGCTCTTCCTTTTCTTTCTCAACATGGTTATACCTTACATATGCCTTCCTCCACTTGCAATATCTTACAATGTGCCCAACATTGTTACAATTGAAACAAACAAAATGATTCTTAACTCTATGGCTTTAATCTCTCTAATTATGTCTAGGTGAATCTTGACGACAATATCTAGAAATATCCCCAACATAGTTACAATTGAAACAAACAACGGGATTCTTACCTTTATTTCTCTAATTTTGTCTAAGAGGCTCATGATGACAGTATCTAACAATGTGACCCTTCTGATGGAAATTATAGCAATATTTTTTTCTTGACTGATATGAATGATCATTTCTACTATTTCTTCATATATAATCATTCTTGATTTTCCTTCTATATTCCCTAGCTCTATGAACAAAATTGTTGCATGAGTAACAATAACCATTAAACTTAATTGATAACCTCGCTGCATTTGGTTGTCTTATGACATTATTTTGAACCTTGATATCCTCCTTATCTTCATTAGGTCCTTAACTTGGCTCAAGATGTTTCTCTTCCTTCTTTGTTTTTTTTTTTGAATCCCAAACCATATTTTTCATCAGATGGTATTTGACTGTTGAACAAATCATCAAGAACACTGGTGCTCTTCTTAAGTTTTGGTACATCTTCATATTGCTTGAGGCCGGTTCTAGATCTGCATTTAAGGACTCCATAGTCATATTGAACTTGATGCACTCATCCTTCTTGGCCTTGAGACTAGCTGTGAGCATCCCAATTTGAGTTTCCAAATTTGTGCATAACTTGGTACATTCATTTTCCTTGGCTTCTACATTTTTATGCCCATTTCAAGTTGATATTTTAGTTGTTTATTGATTTATTCAAACCTCTCATCATCCTTTATCAATATTCTTTCTAGAAGATTAATTTATTATTCATAATCCTTATTTGATGACCTCATTTTTACTTCTTCTTTTGAATTTTTATCTTCTCTAGGCCATTTTCATATTCAGCCTTGAAGTCAAATTCTTCCTCTTCTTCATTTGAATTCGATCCATCACCATAAATAATTGAATCTTCTTCTTTGGATAAAATGGCTTCTTCTACCATGAATAGGGTGTCAAAATGATTTTTCTTGACAACATCATCCTTACTCTCAGAAGTGGCACTATCATAGCAATAAGAAGAACTACTATCTTCTTAAGTATAGAGGATTTTCTTGTTCTTATAAAACTTCTTCTTGACCTTAAATAGTCTAAAGTTTTTCTTGCTCTTGTTATATCTATTGGATTGTTTTTCTTCATCATGATATTCTTCAGCTTCTTCATAACTCCCAACCTTATGATTATAAGGTCACTTGTTGGAGAAATGTCCAATATTACCATAGTTGAAACATTTGAAAGATAATTTACCATTATATTTACATGAACTAGTCTTCAACTTTCTAGAAAACATGGCAATCCACTCATCATCATCAAAATCATAAATATCATCATCTAAATTCTTCTTACCTTTTGTCTTATTTTCAGCTTTGAATGTAACATCATTCTTGATAGGTTTTGTATCAATGGTCCTCATCTCATAGGCTATCAAAATGCCATAGAGGTCATCCATCAACATAGTACTCAAATCTTTAGCTTCTTCAATGGCTGAAACTTTAGCATAAAAATTGGGTACAAGTGATATCAACACTTTTTGCACCACCACAACTTCTTGCACCTATTCTCCTAATCCTCTGATAGTATTGACCACTTGATATACTCTTATAAGGTATGCAATAATTGTTTCTTCTTCCTTCATCTTCAAACTTTCAAACCGACTTCTATAAGTTTGGATTTTTTCCATCTTCACCTTAGAGTCACCTTCATAGATTAATTTTTTCCCTCACTACCTTAGCTGAAGTACAATACATCACTTTGACAAGTTATGATTATCATAAACCACACACAATAACATTCGTTTCTTTAGCATTATCATTATTAGCTTTCTTACCTACTAGATTTTTTGGAGGAGTACGAGGAATAGTATACCCATCTATCAGTGATTTCCAAATATCACAGCCCATAGAACTTATGTAAGTCCTCATCCTGATACTCCAAAAGGCATAATTAGTCCCATCAAACATACGTGTTTTTCTAGTAGAAGAACTATTGTGTTGACTTGCCATTTTTGTGATTTAAAGGATCTCCTTTAAGTAGTTAAACTTGCTTCAAAATGACCTTGCTCTGATACTAATTATTTGAAGCTAAATGAATGAGAGTGGGAGTGAATTAATCCTTTAAAATTTTCATTTAAGTAACCATGAAAAACATAACAACCCTTTCAAACCTCCATGACTGGTTTTGACCTCATTAGACCATCAATGGTAGGCACATTTAGAAGAGATATTTCACTCATTTCTTAAATTGAATTTGTCCCAAACTTTTCATGAGACCTTAGAACAAATCCCAAGCTTGAGGAAAAAGTTGGTTTCACTTCATGAACCCTACAACACATGTCTATATATGTAAATTTCCACAAAAAGGGGTTTTTTATAGCTTACCATCACACCTGAATAATACTACCACTACTAAAATTAGATATGATGAATTCTCATATTTCCTGAACCTTCATACTAGACTTCCCAAGTCATTTAATGTCCAAACCTTTCATATTTTCTCCATCGCTACAAGATTTGGATTTTATGAGGGTTTAAACCCACTTAGCTTCTTAGCAATGGTTCATAAAATTATGATAAAAAATGAACCCATTTTATTTGGATTTTTTTCTTATTTCTATGCCCTAACATCCACAAAAATATTGGGTCCCCATGAAAATTACACATGTGTGGGTGAGCATTTAAAGTTTACAATCAAGCTAGGAATGATAGTTCTGAGAGCTCTGTAGAGCTCAAAATAATTTTTCATGCTTTGTCATCATATTCTTGACCTCAAAATTTACACACAACTCTATAATCACTTCCTTCATGATTACCAATCTCATCCATAATTTATTACCTCTGAAAATCATCCTACTACATAGTTTTCCCATGTCTTACTTGCCTTGTCTTCTAGCTCTTGCCTCTAAGGACCTTGAACATGCATTATACACCTAAACCATGACCTTGAACACATTCCACACATGTTATGTAGTTTAAAAAAACTCCTTAAATTCTCATGCTAACTTGAAATTTATTACTTTACTTCATACCTCATGTAACCATAACACTCACTTGTACTAGATTTAGGACTATGCCTAGATTGGCTTGCAACAACACATGCTTCATGGAACCTGACTTTTTCTCCATCATGTAGACAATAATACACCTATGAAACATCTATCTGAACATGTTAGGAATCATAAAAACATCATATAACCTTTGGAGCTCATTTACAACACCTTACTTGCAACAACCATGCATCAAAAACATGTATATGCATCAAGACACCATGTTATTACACCCATGCAACACTTCATGACCGCAAACAAGGACACTGCCAATCAAACTTCATTCTTCTTGATGATTGACACCTCATGCTAACTCATATGCTATTGAGACACCCTTTTACATCAATGCAACTTGACATCAATAACAACACCAATGACACTATGCCCAATAAGATGTTTAAAAGATCTAAACTTGTTGAACATGACCAAATCTTATAAAGGGGCTAATAAGCTTTGTATGAATATGTATTAAAATTCATTATCAGCTAAGATATTGTTCATCTTGGTGAGTAGGGTCTTGTAACAATATACATAAGCATTAAGAGGCTCAATAGGCCCTTGTTGTATTTTTTTATCCTCAATATTGATAAAGAATTGTGCCAAAAATAAATTGGCTAAACTAGTGAATGCATGCATAGAGTGAGTTTAGAGAGCGTAACACCACTGTAATGCAAAAAATTTAGGAATTCAGGGGTAAATATTCATAAACAAGATGTCATTAGAATCATAATCATAGAGAGCAACATGGAATGAGTGAATATGCTCAGCAGGATCCCCTTTGCCATCATAGATTAAAACAAATAGGAACGATAAAACCAACATGTAGGAGATCAAAAACCACTTTGGGTACAAGTGGATTATGAAGTAAGTATATGGAATCCATAGCATTATAGGAAGTAGATTCACCTTTTTTTAGTTGTAAGCTTTGTTCTTATAAAGTACGAACAATGGATTCAAGAGATTGCATTCTAAAAGAGGGTACGTGCAATCCATGAGGAGTGTATATGGAATGTGTAGTAATAATTATGGTTATAGGAATAGACATAGATATTTTTGGAATTAATATATGAGGTGTACCCAAATCATTAGGCACCACGGATGTGGGAACAAGAGATGGTGTGGTGTGTGATACTGAAAAAGGCTTAAGTTGATCTCGTACAACGCAGAGTAGAATATTAATATTAGACGGTTTTTCTTGTAATTATTAATCAAATTAATGGGAATCCTCATTAGAGAGACCTTGATCATGTTGTTCATGGTGATTATTAGAGCCTTCGGCTTGAGTGTGAGCAATAATGATAGTAAAGGAAGTATTAGCAAATAAATCATGTGTTGGATCATAAGAATGATCATAGGGGGGAGTGAAACATCATGAGTGGAACATTCTATAGGAATAAAATCGAAAGTGACTATATTAACTTAATCTTATTTTATGTCATTTGTTGATAGAGATTCAACATGAAGTGGTGCCACATGAGTAGAAGAGAGGGTAAAATTTGTATGGCCTTTCTTAGGAAGGGTGGTGTTAATATCATCACCACAATAAGAACCATCAGGTATATTATGGGAGTATGTATGATTGTTATATTATTAGTGCCTATTTTCTTGAGGGGGGTGGTATCAAATTTAATTTGGCTACGTAACTCATAGAGCACAAATTTCCAAAAAAAAGTCAGGTTTAAAAGCAGGGGGGATAATTATGGTATTGGTAAATGCATCAAAGTCGATGATGTTTGTGAACCAATGGAAAATCAACTGTAAAGTGAAGATGAAAATTAGGTATGATGATGAAAAAAAATGTAAAAAACCTAGAAAAACAATCATGTACTCAGATAAAAATCCTAAATTAACTAGGGTTCAAATAAACAGGCCTAATACATAAGGAATAGATTCTATATTAGGTCAAGGATTTGATCAAAAGAAGGTTCACAAAAATGTTTAACCATTAATTAATTTTTAAGTCCATTTAATTAGGTTATACATTAGATTAGAGTTGATTGTAGATATTATAAAAATGTTACAATACACTGTGATTTTCAACTCAAATCAAATAGAAAACATATAGGATACACTAATACACCTAACATGCAATTGAAAGTATGAAACATATGTATAGAGGCACTTAGATGATTACACATAACTCTTGGAGATATCTGATTGTGCAACAACGAAATTAGGGGTCTGGACCTGAATGATCCTCATAATAGAGGTTAGAACTGTGAATCAACCTGGGATAGGGTCTTACAAAACTACCAGAACTAGAGTGTATGGTCCCGACCTATTGTATGGTCTAATACCTACTCTTCTTTAGATTTTGTAACTTTATATGGTTGCTTCTTTCCTAGATTTTTTTATCATTTTCAATCCATAGATGTTGCACATGAAGCGAATATTTCTTAATATAATGGACTTCATCTCAAACCCTAGCCACAGATGAATATTTCTACACAAAAAACATTAGAATTATTATGGGCACCCCCGTGTAACTCTAATGTTTGTGATTTAATATAAATTCAATTAAATCTAATTACAGAGTAACTACTATAATGAAATTTATACAAGTAAAAAATGCAATAAATGGACAAGCAAAAAAGCATGCAAATATAAAACCCTAAGCAAGAGAGGGAGATAGAGAGACTTAGTTGATTTCACATAATCTGGAAATGATCTAGGTAGGTGAATAGCTAGAACAGACTTGCAACAATGTTGTTAAGGCTCGTTGAAGGTTCTGAGACATAAAACTGTGTAAGACAGAAGCGCCCACAGGAGAATAGTAGCTTATGGGTGTTGGTGACTGGATCTGGGGGCTAGTGTCTACCCAGATGCTTTAATTTTGATCTTTATTGTGTGGGAGGAGCCTCACAGTTAGTCTTTGAATGTCACTCTAGTTTTGCTTCAATGTCGTTGAGTGTACCTATAACCTGTGAAAAAAATACCTAGTTGCACATACCCACAAACCACATCAAATCCTAAAAATAAAGATATAGAATGTGGAGTCATACTGGCTCTGACATTCACTCAAAGAGTGTACTCAGTAGCGATTGTCACACTACATTTCAGACTCCGTGTAGTTATGTGTGAAAGCATGTGTAATGATGCCCTAGTATGCCCTTGTGCAAGTTACAGAAATGATAACGTGCTAGATCTAGAATGTAATAATGTATAAAATGTGTGAGATGGAATAGAATAAATTTCCCCTTCCTATGATGTGTATGCTGAACAATGCAACCCTTTTCCCTTGAGTGAATGTGCTAGATGTATGATTTTTGGTGCTTTTGTGCCTTTGGATGCAAGCTTAGGTGATATTAGATCATTCTAGTACTTGGCCCCTTATTTTGAAAGCAAACTATGTGTTTATATGATTCCCTTATTTGAATTTCATAATTGAAGATAGGAAGGCCGACCCAAAGTAGTAAAAATTAATCAAGAAGTGAAAGGGGCCGAAAAGGATAAGAAATAAGGCAAAGAAGGATAGGAGCACCCAGGAAGACAAGAGTGCCTGAAAATAGTGTCTTAATTGGGTGTTAGTGTTTGAGGCCATAGAAAAACAAAACAATCAAATGTTGGCAAGATTTAAAGATGTATAGGGTCAATAAAAGTGAAGAAGATAAAGTGAAAGGAAAAAGGGAGTTTTCAATTACTAGTTTTCTTGGTTAGGAATCATGTAAATGCTATCATGCTTTTAGGACCTAGAAATGTACCCTAGTGCATATATTTTGTGTCTATATTTCACCTCCACTTTATGATGTTGAGTGAATAGTAAATAGCGTAGTTTAGATAGAAGATGCGTACCATGTAACCTTATAGATAATTATGTAGCCAATAGCATGCCAAGTGGACAACTGAAGCATGGAATGATCACAATATGAAGCGTGAAGATTAGAAAAGGGAAGTGGACCCTAAGGGTGAAGCATATGCATTGTATCACGTTATTAGAACATGTGCTTGCTGATGTGAGCTACTACTTGTTACGTATTAAAGATAGATGTGTAAAATAAGTGCGAGAGAGTAGTCAAAGCCTTGTATGTGAAAAATTGAAGAAATGCATGTATAAGTGTAAAAATTTCTAAAAGGAAAGTGTACACCTGATGTATAAGAGTGTAAGAGATAGAAATTGGTCATGTTTTTCTTGGAGTTATTGAATTTGTTGCCAAAGAGTGAGGTTTTTTGACGATTTCAAGCCAAGAGCAAGTTTTTTGGGTGATATCACACCACGAGAAGAGTGTTGGGGAGAGAGGTCTAGATTTTCTCTCCTTCCATGATGCTTCTAGATAAGAAACACTACAGATGGTACATCCTTGATTTGTTCCAAAAAAAATTATTGTTATGATTTGTTTCAATTGTTTTGATTGTAAGTGATTGTAACTTAAATGTAACTGATGTATTGAATTCTGTACCTAGAGGAAAGGTCCTTCTACTAGAGAACTGATTTGAGAATTTCTGTAAATTGTGTTGGAGTGAAAAAATTCCTATTTTTTCCCTTAGTACATTAGCACCCAGTTCCTTCTACACAAGTGCCCACCGCTACTATCCAGTTCTGGGTGCTAATGTGTGCTCTTTATTTTGGACCCAAGTCTGATTCTGGGCCAATCTGTAACTATGTTCATATGCCATTTATGTACAGTGCTAAAGCTTTGAGATGTTGTAGAGGTTATTTTTACCCCAATAGATTCCCCCTCATTTAGGGTGCATGCAAAGCTTGCAAGATAATATGGTCCAAATGAGAGGACCTGATACTGATATGCATATATGAAGTGGATACCTACAGGAGTAGGGGATGTGCATGGTAGAAACCAAGGTGCATGCAAATAAGATAGGCTATTAATAAGTGTTAATAAAATTAGCTAGCATGCAATAGAATACAATGCAATAAGAAATTAGGAAGACAAGATGGATCACTAAAAATGTGTTTCATACATGGGAAATCGTTGACAATCTCACAAGGTAATCAGGGCCAAAGTAGCCAAAAGCATAAAATGATCAATCAAGACATAGGGCATATCCTGCAAACAATAGCAATCAATAACAAGAAAAATATGTCAGATAACCATGGTCTAAATAGTCCTGCAAGGAAAATTCTACACATGAAGCACTCGTTAGCATGTTAGAGAGATAAATATTGTGTTAAATTGTGTACGAATCAACGAAACATTAAAGTGATAGTAGTGAGTATTTAATAATGTGACAATAGAACATATGAGGTATGAAGTATAAGAGTAGCAAAAGGTAGATCCCCTAGGAGATTTGGTGGGACTGGTAAAGAGGTATGTTAAGCATCCTGCATCGTGTATGAATCTTTAATAGTTCCTGCATTCACTTCAAGATACCAAGTGAGCACACATGTGTATATAGAGAAAGATAATGACATACTAATAATCTGACTAGCATAGTAAGCCAGATGCAACATATAAATAGTATAAGTGAACAAGATTAAATGCAACCAAGATATGAAAATGTCATACATGAGTGGGATGGTGTGATATGTAATTTTTGACAATGATAAGAGCAGTGTTTCCCCCCAATGGATGTGTATGAGATGAGCTTCATTTATAAATTCTCCCTCAATAGTCACAAATGAACCATGGAACAAGAGTGTGTCATTAGGAAATGAATTAAGGTGTGCAAACCAACAATGTTGTGATGCTCAGAAAGATAAGCATGAAGCACAGAGCGAAATAGATTAGTAGGTGTTATGAAAGATGTATTGTGAAGCACTGAGCATAAAGTGTATATGGTGTGAGGCTCATAAAAGAAGTTAACCCTCAACTGTCAAGTGTGAATCGTAGCAGGAAAGTGTGTCATTAAGTAATGACAATACAATATGTGCACCAGAGATGTGAGAATGCTTGGAAATATTTATTGTGAAGCACATAGTGTATAACAAAGGAGCTACGAGTAGATGAGGCTCATTTAATAATTGGGCCCTCAACAGTCAAGTATGAACCATGGAACTAGAGTGTGTCAATGGGTAGTGACGGTGCAATGTGTGTACCAAAGAGTGTAAGAATGCTTAGAAATATTACACATGAAATGTGGAGCATGAGGTGTAATAGCAAACACTAGAGGAAATTGATCGGGAGCTGTTGGCAAATAGATGTGATAAGAGTAGTCAGAGTATGTATAGTGCATGCAAGGATGTATACCATATATAGAAAATAGTACATGTACCATGAATAAAAGGATCCATAAGTAAACATGAGTAGAAAAGTGTGTACAAAGTAACATAGGAGCGTGGATAGATGTACCAAATTATTCACATAGTGTAGATAAGAGAAAGTGATGCTAGAAAGAATAATGTGAATTAAAAAACAAGAGTAATTTATAGATGTTTATGTGAATAGTATGGATAGGTAACAACTGATTAGAATAGGTGCCTATGAGGGGAGATATTTTGATGCCCCCAAGTGTGCAAGTAATGGAAATCTATGTGATTAAGTGAGAATAAGCATGTCATGTATCATAGTAAAGCACATGGTTGTCATAATGGTAGGTGGGAGAAAGAGTAGGACCAGGGTTGGATTTTGGGTTGACAAGAGGAAGCTTATAGATGTCAACTATTACAAGGTGAATTGGTTGGTCTTGCTTGGTTGGTGGTTACTTATTTGGAATTGGTAACATTGTAGAGGATTTTATAAGAGGATGTGATGGGGTACAAATTTTTGAAGGTGGTATCACATTGGGTGGGATAGGTGGCTCTTGACTGACTTGAAAAGGAACATTGGTAATTATGGGATGATGCACATTAGGCATGGATGGATTATATTTTGGAGCCTAGTGGATTTATCAATTGGAGATGTAGCACAATGTTGTGTAGAAAATGAAATAAAACCGTGATGCTCAAGGTGCTTATTTCTTCATTTTAAAGCATAAAAATCATTGTCATGATGTCTGTTAAGTCTGTGATGATTGCAAAATGGGAGACCTGTGTATTTTGAAATCTGATAAGGAGTGTAGAAATGAGTAGTTAGTAAGTTGATCAATGGGTGATTGAGGATATCAAGAATAATATCATATTGCTTAGCATTTACATCAAACTTTATAGGTTTGGGTAGCGGTAAGACTTGGAGATCACCTATATGAGCACATGTAGTAGACATAGGATTAGGATGAGGTGTAAAAGAAGAACTAGCATGGGCCTGAGAAGCATCCTTAAGATGTTGGATTTCATATTTGAGGGATTTAATTGTAGTTTCCGCAGCCTAAAATTTATCTTGCAAAGTATGATGTAAAACTTGAATTGACACTAAAATGTGTTGATTGGATGGAGTATGAAAAAGGATAGGTTTGTCAGAGAGATGATCGAAAATGAAACTTACTTGTGTAGGTGGCGTATTGTGAGGGAGGTATATAATGTATAGGCATTTTTGGACATCATCTTTTCCAGGTGGGTGCACTTGAAGTAAGTCGTGCAAAGAGATTTGAGGAATTTTAGGAGCCATGAAAGAAGACCCAATAGAATAGGAAAAATAAGGATCCAAGTTTATGATCACGAGTGGGTTTCACCAAATGATTTAATATAAATCGGATTAAATCTAATTACAGAGTAACTACTATAATTAATGATAAACAAGTAATAAAATATAGTAAATGGACAAGCAACAAACATGCAAATATAAAACCCTAAGAAAGAGAGGGAGATAGAGATACCTAGCTAATTTTGCACAATATGGAAATGATCTGAGTAGGTGAATAGTTGGAATAGATTGGTAGAAGTAATGTCAAGGCTCACTGGAGCTTCTAAGACATGAAACTATATAAGACAGAAATGCCCATAGGAGGACAGGAGTGGCTAGGCAATGGTGACTGGATCTAGGCACTAGTGTCTACCCAAATTCTTGGATTATAATCTTTTATGTATGGAAGTAGCCTCCCTATTAGTCTTTGATTGTCACTTTGTTTTCCCTTCAATGTCACCAATTATACCTGTAACCTGCAAAACAAATGTCTAGTTTCACATACCCACAATTGTCATGCAAAATGTGGAGTCGGATTGACCTTGACGATCACTCGAAGAGTGAACTTAGTGTCGAATGTTGCACTACATTTCAGACTCCATGTAGTTATGTGTGAATGTGTGTGTAATGATGCCCTAGGATGCCCTTGTGCAAGTTACACAAATGATAGCGGGCTAGATCTAGAATGTAGCAATGTATATAATGTGTGAGATGGAATAGAATAAACTTCCCCTTCCTATGTTGTGTATGTGTAAAAATATAGCCCTTGATTGAATTTGTTAGATGGATTCTTTCTGGTGTTCTTGTGCCTTTGGATGTAAGCTTAGGTGATAGTATATAATGCTAGTATTTGACCCCTTATTTTGAAAGCATAATTATGTATTTATATGATTCCCTTGTTTGAATTTCATAATTGACAACTATAAGGTTGACCAAAAGTAGTAAAAATTAATTAAGAAGTGAAAGGGGCCCAAAAGGATAAGAAAAAAGGTAAAGAAGGACATGAGCGTCTAGGAAGACAAGAGCACCTGGCGTTAGTCTCCCAACTAGGCACCAATTTCTGAGGCCATAAAAAAATAAAACACTCAAATACCAACAAGAGTGCAATATAAATAAGGCCAATAAAAGTGAAGAAGACAAAGAAAAAGGATAAATGGAGTTTTCAATTACTAATTTTCTTGTTTAGGAATCATGCAAATTCTAACATGCTTTTAGGACCTAGAAATGTACCCAAGTGTATAGATTTTCTATCTACAGTTGGAACTACTCTGAAGAGGCCTCAAACTAGACTTTTTTCTCCTCCTACCATGTGATATCTAGATAAATCAATCATATTTGGCAATTATTTTTACCATGTTTGTTTTGACTCGTCTCTTGATAAAACAATTGGAGAGATGATGTTTGAGTGCTTATGGATGAGAGATATGGTTTTCTTGACCTTGTTTGTAGCTTCATATTTGATGTGGGTGCGGCCCTGTTGGATGAAAAATTTATTGTTGAAGACACAATCAACAATTTAGGAGACAACATTCCCACCTCTTTAATTGGGAGGTTCCCTTACTAAACCAAAAACTTGTAACTCTAAAATATTTACAAATTTACAAACTAATAATATTTAATGAGGATATTGATGTGAATAAATAATCCCATGATGTATAATACAGAAGATATATTAAGAACTGAGAAGGTAGGAAAACACAGTAGTGAATATATGGAAAGACAAATAAATTAGAGACACACAATTCTAACTAACTCATCGATCAAGGAAACGTGATTCCTCCTTGGTTCCACAAGATTGCCACAGGAATGAATAAATGAAAGGGATTAATAACACTACTTTTAGATAAGAATATTGTAGATCTTATCATACTCCTACGTGTAAATGGAATTAAATAACCTACATGCCTTCATAACTAGATTTTTTCACAGTAAATAAGATATAGATTGAATCAAAGTTCAACAAATCTTGGACCATGAAAAATATTACAAATCTTTCAATTCCAAATAAATCAAGAAATATTACAAATGAGACATGAACAAGAAAATAAGATAAAAAGAACAAGAATGGAGATAAGGAAGGGTTTTTATTCTTTGTTTCTTACATACAAAATACACCAATATCCAACCCCTTTTGCAAAGAAAATGAAGCCTTATATAGGCAAAGGGGAAAGGATAACTACACAAACAAACTAGGTGCCTTAGTTAATTGTTAAAAAACTTAATTAATTGATTTACATTCAAATGAATTTATATTACAAATTTACTTGTATACAATAAATTCAATGACAAAATAGAATAACTAGTGATGTCGAGATCCTGAAGAAGATGGAAAAGAAGGGATAGCAATTACAGAGAATTTGAGCTTCAAAACATGCATTCAAAACTTGGTAACTGCAATTAATATCTCTATATCTTTAGGTATAATGGTATTGGAGAGATTTATTAACCAGCTTCTAAGAGAGAACTCCATTTCTTTTGTTGTTCCATTATACTGAGCAAGTCTTTTTGCCGCTTTTATGATGACTTTGTTGAGCTTTGACAATTCCTCCATATTTTCTTTGTTAACCAATTATTTCTTGAAAAACTTCTCCTTGATGAGTGTGTTAAAATATCCTTTGATTTTATAACATAATTCCTCTTTGATGAATTTTCCTTGAACAAGTGGCATTAGAGGGTTTACAAATCTACAAAAATCTCATTCTTCAAAGACTCTCCCTTCTAAACCACATTTTGTAACTCTGTCAAGGCTTCTTTGAGGACTTTTATTCTCCATTACGATTTAATATAAATTGAATTAAATATTAATTTCAGAATAACTTTACATTACTAATGATATACAAGTAATGAACTACACTAAGACACAAATAATAAGCAAACAATAATATGAGACCCTAAGCAAGGGGGAGAGGGAGGGTGACTTACTTCATTTCCAAGTGATCTAGATGTATTATGAACTAGGGAAATGATAGAACTACCTGGAAACAATTTCTTTAAGGCTGATTGAGAGTTATGGGACTCGTGAATTTGTAGGATATAAGTGAACACAGGAGGACAAGAGCACTCAGGTGCTAGTGACTGATCTGGGAAATATTTTTGAGACAGATGCTTAGGTTTTGTCTTTTTCTGTGCAGCACGAGCTTCGTTGTTGGTTTCCTCTAGTCACTCTAGTCTCACTCCTATATCATCAATTATACATGTAACATATAAAATATATAACTAACTGCATTTACCCAAAAACCACATCAAACCTAATAAATAAGATGCAGAATGGGGAGTCAGATTGACCCCAACAGTCACCCGAAGAGTGAGCTTACGATTGAGTGTTGCACTACATCTCAGAATCCATGTAGTTTTGTGTGTATGTGCATGTAATGATGCCCTGGGATTCCCTCGTGTAAGTTGCATAATGATAGTTGGCTAGATCTAGAATGTAGCAATGTATAGAATGTGTGTGATGGAATAAAATTAACTCCCCCCTCTTATGTTGTGTAGTCAAAGTGATGCAACCCTTTTCCTTTGTATGAGTGTGTTAGGTGAATACCTTTGAAGTTATCTTATGTCATTGAATGCAAGATTAGGTGATAGTAGATAATTCTTAGTGCTTGACCCCTTAGTTAAGTGCAATAATAAAGTGTGTGTGTGTGTGTGTGTGTGTATATGATTCCCTTGTTTGAATTTCATAATTGACAACTAATAGGCCAACCCAAAAGTGTAAAAGGTGACCAAAAGGTAAAAGAGGCCCAAAAGAATGAGAAAAGGATATAGAGGGTAAGGAGCACCTAAGCACTTCTGTCCTAATAGGGTGTTAGTGTTCTATGCCATAAGATATAAATAAGTTAAGTTTCAACAGGGCTGTATGATGTGTGACGCCAATAAGAATGCAAAAGATAAAGCACAAGGCCCAAAAAGTGTTGTTAACTTCTAGTTTTTTTTCCTTAGGAATCGTGCATGTATTAGTATGCTTTAGGACCTAGAAATTTACCTAAGTCCATAGATTTTTTCTCTACAATTTCCCCTACTCTATGTTGTTGAGTAAATACTTGATAGCATAAAGTATATAGAATATGTTTACCCGGTTATTTTATCGATGATTTAACAAATATGGAATTTGTAAAAACCCTGGGATATTGTAGAGTCACATATGATAAAAATAAACACTATAGCATAGATTTGATGCAAGTAATAAGCTAAAGAAATATGAAACCCTAGGTACAAGAGAAGGAATAGAAGACTTATCTGATTTTTTAATAAATCTTGGAGTGTTATGGATTGGAAAATTGATGAAAAGAGGAGGAAACTTTCGCAACCGCACTCAATTTTTTTTGTAATTACCGGATGAGCCTAGACTAGGGCGCCTGGACTGGGGCAAGGGTTCCTAGGTACCAGAGACCTTTTTTGGGTGCCTATATCTTCGCAGAAGCTTGTAAAATGGTTTATGTGTAGAACAAGTGTTGCTAGAATTCATTGTTTGACACTTGTATGTCACTGGATGATCCCAGAGTTCACATGTAACCTAGAAAACAAATGATATCCTATAAAACCCCAAACTACATCAAATACTAAAAAATAAAGATGCAAATGGGGAGTCGGAATGACCTCGACGGTCACCTGACAAAGTGAACTTATGACCAAGCGTTGCATTTCATCTCAAACTCCATGTAGTTCTTGTGTATGTCTAGAAATCGTGCCCGAGGAAGCTCTTATGTAAGATGCACTTGATAGTGAGAAATAGTTAGGTGTCCCAATGTAAGTAGATGTGTGGATGGAAAAATGAACTTCCCATCCTATGTGTGTATGTAGAAAATGCAGTCCCTTGAATGAAGCTAGATGAATTCCTTGATGCTCTTAGAATGTCTTTGGATGAAACCTTAGGTGATGATAGTAGATGCTTAGAGCTTGTTCTTTTTTGGTCACATAGTTTTTTATTTATATGATTCCCTTGGCTAAAATTTGTAATTGACAACTAAAAGTTCAACCCATAAGAAAAAAAGATGCCTAAAAGATAAAAGAGGCCCAAAAGAGGCGAGTGAGATACAAATAGGTCGAGGGCACCCAGAGGGGACAAGGGCACCTGGGCGCTGGCATCCTAGCTGGCCGTTGGTGTCTAGAGTCATAAAAATAAACAAGTAAAATATCAACTGGGTCATAGGGTGTGAGAGACCAAAAAGAAGACTAGAAACAAAGAAAAGAGGCCAAAGATAGTTGTCAATTCCTAGTTTTTCTTAGGAATCATATGAATAGTAGGATGTGATTAGGACCTAGAAATGTACCCACGTGTGTGACTTTGTGTCTACATTTGCCCCCACTTTATGTTTTTGAGTGAATACTCGATAACATAAATTAGATAAGAGATGCGTACCTGATAACCATGTAGATCGATGGTGAAAGCATGCCAAAAAGACAAGAAAAAGTCATGGAATGATAAAAATGAAGCATGGAAGCTATGTTGGGAAAGAGGAAGTGACCCTAGGGGTGAAAAGCGTAATGAATGCGTACCACATTATACCTGTTTTCATGTTCATAGCTTGATGTTATGGGCTTAAGATTACTTGTTGCGTATTAAGGATGAACCTGCATAATAATAAGAGCAGAAAGAGTAGTCAAAGTCATGTATTATGAAAAATTTGAAAAAAATCATGTAAAAGTATGTAAAAATGTGAAAAAGTAGTAAAAAGGAATGTGTGAACATAATCTGTGACGAGTGAAAAGGATAGAAAGTGTCCTAAACTATTGTAGAAGAGTGAATTTTTTAGGTAATCACACGCCAAGAGTGACTTTTTTGGGAAATCCCATGCCAAGAATGAGATTTTTGGGTGATCCAGCGTCAAGTGAGAGTTTTTTGGGTGATCTCATGCCACGACAGAATAATATTAGGGAGAAAGGTCTAGTGTTATTCTCCATCCCTAATTGCTTCCCAAATTTATACACCACTGCAGATGGTGTGATCCTGCTTAGTTTTGTGTTTGATCCAAGTAGAAAAAGAAAATAGAATGCATTCTAATTGTTGGAGGACTATGCCTATACTATGAAAATTGTTCTATGAAATGCTAAAAACTGTGTTAATCTAAGAAAGTAATTGTAATTGCCCCTGGTCATAGGTGCCTAGGAAAGGTCAAGAGCACCCAAGCACTAGTGTCTATATCTAGGCACTGGTGTCTATGCTAAACTGAGGACCCAAGTCAGATTTTGGTAAATTTTTGTAACTATAGACTATTTTGGTCCTATACTATGCAGGTCTATACTGAAGCTCTGAGATGTTGTATGGGATGACTGATTCACCCAATGTATGCCCCCCTCATTTGAGGTGCATGCAACGTCACTACGAGGATGCGGCCCAAAAGAGATGATCTGATATTGTTATAAAATTTATGTCGTACAAGGGGAGAGAATGTGCATGGTAGAACTAAGGCACATGTAAACAAAGTGGCTAGAAATATGTGTTAGTACAATCAACACAAATACACATATGGAAGA
Organism: Taxus chinensis; assembly: GCA_019776745.2. Taxonomy (NCBI): domain Eukaryota; kingdom Viridiplantae; phylum Streptophyta; class Pinopsida; order Cupressales; family Taxaceae; genus Taxus; species Taxus chinensis. The sequence continues at coordinate 177,065,021 of CM034153.1, read as the reverse complement.
CAATGTGTAATCTAATAAGTAAGAAAACAATGTAGACCGCGAAAAGTAGGTTACAAACATAGGACATTTCTCATAATGTCGCAAGACACGTAGGGCCGAAGCGGCCAAAAGTATACAAGAAATGAACATACAAGACATAAGGCATATCCCGCAAACAATAGCATACACTGGGAAACAAATACAAACAATATCAAGCAAAGTATCAGACAACCATGGTGGCAAATAGTTCTTGTAAAGTAAATGTTGTACATGAAGCACCCGTTAGCATGTTAGAAAGATAAAAATTATGTCAAAGCATGTATGTTCTGATATAGAGTAGTATGTTGGTAATAATAGGAAGTAGTATAAAATGAAACAATAACACCTGTAGTGTGTAAAAGAGTAGATGCCCCTAAGATCTGTGGTGGGACTGGTAAGAGGTACAATGCCAAGCATCCATGCTACATGTAAAGCTATATAGAAAGTCTTCATGCACAACTAGAGAATAAGTGAATGTGCATGTGTATATATAGAAAGATAATGACATACAAAGTATATGTCTAGCATGTGAAACAAAGTGTACATGTAAGTATAAACAAGCAAGAGTATGTGCAACCAAGATATGCAATATGTTGTGAATGAGTGAGATGGAATGGTATGTAATGTTAATGTGATAAGAGCAACATGCCACCCCGAGCGGATGTGTATAAATGTGTATGAGATGAGGTTCATTTATAAAATACCCCTCAATAGTCAAGAATGAACAATAGAACAAGTGTGCATAATCAGGAAATGGTTTGAATATGCACACTAGAAAGATATGATCAATGAAGCATAAAGTGTGAAGAATGTGAATTTAGTGAGGTTTATTTCAGATTTAGACACTTAGTAGTCGAGTGTGAATTGTGGAATTAGAGGGTGTAATAGGGGAATGACTATACAAGTGTATGAAGGTGTGTAAGAAGCGTGCAAAAGACTAGGTGTAATGTATAAAGTGGAGAAGTAGAAATGTAAGACACCTGACAATGCTAGAAGGGGGGAGAGTAAACATGATTCCCCCCAAGTGTATGATGTGTAGAATAATCAAGTAATGTCATCTAAGATATCATCATTATCATGAGAAAAACCAAATGGATTTGTATTAAAGACTTGGTAAGATGTAGTATGTGGTTGATCAAGTAAGGAACCACTGCGGCATAGATGGTACATGACCATTGCATATTCTTCATTAGTGAAAGGTCATGGTGGACATCCATGTACAAACCAAAGAGTGATATTTTGTGAATAGCCAAGAAATGAATCATTACAAATAGAAATGCAGCCGAAGGGCATATGAAATGTGATATCGATATGATCAGAATCAAGAGTGCCACCAATGTATTCAAGCCAAGACTTCCCAATAGTAAGTGGAGAAGTGCGAGAAGTGCATGCTACAAATATGGAAAAATGGAAGACTTGAAGGAAAAAAGTAGTAGTGATGTGGACATATCCATGATAAAGATGAGGATAATGAGTTGGATGGAGGATATTATTGAGTGTGAATTTGATCCGAGCCAAGCCAACATATGTGTAAATAGTATCAGAGCAAGTGGCGTCGAATGTAATGTGATGCTAATAAGATTTATTCATGAATAGAGTGCATGTAAAAGGAAGAAGTGTTACCGCAAGTTTATCATGAGAGAGTGAAAAAGGTGAAATGACATCCAATGTATGGATAGACCCATGCTAACATACCATAACATTAGTAGAAGGAAGGGCTTATTTGAATTGATATTCACTAGGGCTAATAACAACAAAAGTATAATTGAAATATGAATCATCTATCTTGAGAGGAGTAAAATTGAGATTACATAATTTTTCATCAGTAAGCTCAATGGTATTGATCTTATCATCAAAACCATTGGTGCTTACATTGTCATGTTGGATTACAGGATCAAGGATATTGGTAGGAGGTGAGTTGGATGTAGGAGTGAGAGGAGCCTCAATGAGTGGAGTGACATGTACTATTGGAGATGATACATTAGCTGAAATGATATTAGTAGTATGAGTGGAAATGGACAGAGTTCTTATAGAAGTGGAAAAAGGTTGCAAATCTCTAGACTAATCAATGTCATATGTATCGATAGTGTTATATGGAATGGGTTGCGATGGAGGAATAGACATAGTTGTAATTGGGTCTATGTGACAAAAATTGAATGGATCTAGGTCGGTAGTAATGGTATGTTCATAACCATAATGTAGAAACTTAATGTAGTAATGAATAGTAGATGGGACAATGTGCATTATATAAATCCAAGTATACCTAGTAAGAGATTGAACTGAAATGAGGCATCAATAACGAAGAATACTGTATGAATACTCATAGGCCCAAATTGCATGGGTAATGTGATAGTGGCTAGGAATGTGTGAGTAGTGGAGTCATAACCATGAATGAGAGTGGAATTATTAGTAATTAGATTATTAGTAATGTCAATTTTCCTTAGGAGGGAGTGAGCACATAGATTCATGGTGGATTCATTGTCAATGAATACATGCTTGAAATAGGTGGTGCCAATGATATCAGTGATAAGGCAAGGTGCACATGGATTATCAACAATAGATGGAGAAATATCCTCATCACTATATGATATAACATGCAGTAGAGTTTTGAACAATTGAATGAGATGTGAAAAGGACATAGATGAATTATTGATTTAAATATGGATAGAGCAAATGACGACCTCTAATGTATGATGAAAATCAGGTGCATTTCATAGTAAATCATAAAGAGATATTTTAGTTGGTGTATTCTTAAGTTTTTTATTAATTTCATAACCCTTAAAAGTAGTGGTAGGAGCTACAAAAGTGATAGGTGGTGGAATAGAAATGGGTTGATTTGTAGGAAGGTGAGTGTAGTGAGTGGTGACTACATTGATAGTTGGATAAGCCCTAGGCATAACAAAGTGAGGAATATGTTAGTAAACACTTGCATAAAGTCAACAAAAGTAGTGACCAATGCCCAAAACCTTAGTTGGGGTGAAAGAAGGATAGAAATATTGATCTATGACTTGAGAATAATTTTTTGATATATTCTCAAAAAGAGGGGTTTGAATAGATGGGTTCACTGAATTATTTACTAAAATATAAAATTATTATTAAATTCTAGATATTGAGGAATCACAACAAAATGATTAGTAGTAAGGAAAAAATATGACCTAAGTAATAAGCAAGATAAAAATGAAACCCTAGGTGTAAGAGAAGGGATAAATACTTATCTAATTTCTCAATAATCCCAAAGATGTACTGAGATAGAAAATTGATGGGACAGAAGAACATAATGTCCTAGCCAAACCCAAAAAATCCCAGAATTGTCAAAAATTCTGAGACAAGGGCCCCTGGAGTGGGTTAGGGTTGATTAGGAGTAAGAGATTTGTTTTGGGCACCCGTGACTACGAAAAACTTCATAAACTAATTTTTTCTGGGTCACAAGTTGTTATCTAGTCTTCATTGTTGATCACTGGAAGATCATCGAATTCACCTATAATTTGTAAAAAAAATACCTCATTTAAAACCCCAAAACACATCAAATCCTAAAAATAAAAACATGTAAATGAGGAGTCAGACTAACCCCGCTAATCACCCAACAGAGTGAGATTACGAGTAAGTGTTGCACGACATCTCAGACTCCATGTAGTTCTTTGTGCATATGTGTGTAGAATTGTGTCCTAGGAAGCTCTTGTACAAGATGCACCAATAGTGAGAAATAACTAGATATACTAATATAAGTAGATGTGTGGATGGAAAAATTAACTTCCTCTCTTATGTGTGTATGTAGAAAATGTAGTCGATTGTCCCTTAAATGATAACATGATTAACGCTTTGATGCTCTTGAAATGCATTTGGATGTAACCTTAGGTGATAGTAGTAGATTATTAGATCTTGGTCTCTTAGATCTTGGTCCCTTATTATGGTCACATAGTTTTATATTCATATGATTCCCTTGGTTGAATTTTGTAATTAATAACTAAAATTATGATCCATAAGAAAACAAGAATCCCAAAAGAGGTGAGTAAGAAAAGAGAGTTCGGGGGCATGTAGAAGGACAGTGGCACCTGGGCATTGGTGTCTAAAGCCAATAAAGATAAAGAAGTGAAATTTATATGGGGAAGTGGGGTGTGCAAGACCACAGAGAGAGTAAGAAAGCCAAGAAAGAGGCTAAAGATAGATGTTAATTACTAGTTTTCTCACTTAGGAACCATATGAATAGTAGTATGTGACTAGGACCTAAAAATGTACCCAAAGTGCATGATTTAGTGTCTTCAGTAGATAAGATTAAATCTGATAGCATGTTGACTAGGCAAATGAAGCTTGATGTGATACAAATGTGAAGCGTGGAAGCAAGGAAAAGGAAGTATACACTAAGGGTGAAGTGTATGCATAGTAGTGTGTTGTTGGAGCTTGTGCTTATTGATGTGAGTTGCTTCTTGTTGTCTATTAAGGGCATACCTATAAATTAAGAGTGATAAATTAGTAAAAGTTCTGGATGTGAAAAATCATATTAATGCATGTATAAATAAGTAAAGAGTGTAAAAGTGTGTAAAAGGAAAGTGTGCACCTGATATGTAAGAGAATATGAGATAGAAAATTGTCTTGTTTTCTTGGAGTTTCTAGATTTGAATGTCTATGGTGAGTTTTTTGGGCGATCTCATGACAAGAGAGAGTTTTTGGGTAATCTCACGCCAAGAGCAAGTTTTTTGGGCAATCTCACGCTAAAGGCCAAAGGTGATTTTTTTGGGCGGTCTCATGCCAAAGGCAAGTTTTTGAGATGGTCTCATGCCAAGATAAGAGTGTTGGGGAGAGAGGTCTAATTTTTCTCTCCTTTCATGATTCTTCTGAATAAGAACCAATGCATATAGTACGTCCCTAATTTGTTCTTTTTGTAACTAATTGTAATCGATAGACTAAATTTTGTAACCGAAGGCAAGTGCCTGATACTGGAGAACTATACAAAAAACTCAAGTAAATTGTGTTGGAGTGAGAAAATGACTATATTTCCCCAGGACACAAGTGCCTAGGGGGACGTAAACACCCACCGCTACTATCTAGGACTGGGAACTAGTGTATGATCTTTATTTTGGACCCAAGTCTAATTTTGGGAAAATATCTAACTATGTTGCTGTGTTGATTATGTGTTGTCTTGTATTGTTCTGGAGTTTTGAGCTGATGTAGGGGTGATTTTTTAACCGATTAGATACCCCCCTCGTTTGAGGTGCATGTGACAACTGTAGGAGAATGTGGTCTAAAGGAGATGACCTGGAGCTAATATGCATATCATGTATTGGATACCTATATGGGGTAGAGGATGTGCATGTATAAACCAAGGCACATGCAAAAAAGATGAATTAGGAAACAAGTGTTAGTGTAACAATATATAACATGCAATAGAATACAATGTAACAAATAACTATGAAGACAAGATGTGCCATGAAAATTGGGTTTCATACAAGGGACATAGCTCACAATGTCATAAGACAATCAGGGCTGAAGTGGCCAAAATCATGCAATGATCACTCAAGACATAGGGCATAGCCCAAAAATAATAGTAAATAGTATCAAGCAAAGAGTGACAGATAACCATAGTTGTATTGATTCTGTAAGCCAAATGCTACACATGAAGCACCCATTAGAATGTTAAAAAGATAAATAGTATATCAAAACATGTATAGATCAGTGAAAAGTGTAGTGACAGTAATGAAAATAAGTAAATATTATAACAGTAGGACATGTGATGTGTGAAGTATGAGAGTAGTAAAGGATAGATGCCCCTTGGAGTGAGCCTCAGTGGCAATAGTAAATATTTATGTCAAGCATCATGCATCGTGTATGAATTTGTGAATGTCATGCATTCACCTCAAGAAACCAAGTGAACGAACATGTGTATATAGAAAAATATAATGCCATACTAAGTATCCAACTAGCATAGGAAATAAAGTGTAAAATATAAGTAGAATAACCTAACAAAAGTAAATACAACCAGGATATACAAATGTTATGCAAGTGTGATGGTGTGCTACGATGTGTAAGATGTGAAGAGAGGAGGATACACATGTCCACCCATTGAATGCATGTGAGATGAGGTTCATTTAGAAATTCTCTCTCAATAGTCAAGAATGAACTATAAAACAAGATTCTGTCATAAGAAAATGACGATACAGTGTGTACACCAAAGACATGAGAGTGTTAGAAAAGGTATAATCGTGAAGAAAAAAGTGTAATGTGTAGTAATAATAGACGATGTGAGGTTAATTTAAGAATTATACCATCAACAGTCAATCATGAACCGTGGAATTAGAGTGCGACATCAGGTAAAGAAAATACAATGTATGTACCAGAGATGTGAGAATTCTTATAAAGATTAGACATGAAGAGTTGAGCATGAAGTGTAGTAGTAGATGCTAGAGACAGTCGATAGTGATGGAGTGGGGGAATTTTGATGTCCCCCAAGTGTGCAAGTGATGGAGATCTTGGTGGTGGAGTTTGAAATGTGTTATAAAAATATATATCGTTGTCACAATGGTAAGTAAGAGCAAGTGTATGACCAACATCATATTTTGGGTCTAACGGAGGAAATGTAAGTAGGTGATGGATCGCAACTTGTGTTGAGTGAATTGGTTGTGCTTCTTTTAATGGTGGTTGCTTATTTTGGATTAGTAACATTGTGGATGACTTGATAAGATGAGGTAATGGGGTAGGTATTTTTAAAGTTGGTATGGTACTGGGTTCGATAGATGGCTCTTGACTTACTGAAGAAGGAACATTAGTAATAATGGTGTGATGCTAACTATACAAGGATGGATCATATTTGGGAGCCCATCTGGATTTCGTAACTAGGGATGAGCGTGGAGAAGAATGATGTGTAGCAAATGAAATGAGACCGTTACACTCCAAATGTTGGATTTTTTGTTCTAAATCATAGCAATTTTCATCACAATGTCCATTAATCTCATGGTAATTACAATATGGTCTATTTTTATAATGAATGAATGATGATGAGGGTGGTAATGATGGAGTAAGGAAGCAATTAAGTGATTATTGAATAGCATGAATAATATATCATGTTGTCTAGCATTTTGATCGAACTGGAGAGGTTTTTTTGTGGTAATGCCTTGACCTCGCTTGTATGGGCACATGTAATAGACATGGGATTAGGATGGGATGTAGAAGAAGAACTAGCATGGGTATGAGAAGTTGCCTTGAGATGTTGGATTTCAGATGTAAGGGATGTGATCTTGGTTTCCATAGCTATAAATTTATCTTGAAAAAAAAATAGTGTTAATCTTCAATTGACTCAAAGATGGATTGATTGGTTGTGGTATCAGGATTGATAGATTCGTCAGAGATATGATTGAAAATGGAACTTACTTGTGAGGGTGGCATATTTCGAGGGAGGTACATAGTGTCTAGGGATTTTTGGAGAACATCTTTACAAGGTGGGTGCATTTGAAGTAATTGATACAAGGAGACTTGAGGAACCTTAGTATCCATGGAAGAAAAGGTAATGGGAAAAATAAGAGCTCTAGAATGATAATACCAAGGATGAAACCTTATGAAGAGCTATTCATATCACATGTATGATAAATGATAAATAGGACTATAAACCTTGATGTAGATAGAATGGAAAAAAATAAGCATACGAGTTGTCGATCACGAGTAGGGGTTCACCAAATGATTTAATATAAATTGAATTAAATCTTAATTTCAAAGTAACTTTATTGTACTAATGATATACAAGTAACGAACTATAGTAAGGCAAAAGAAATAAGCAAGCAATAATATGAGACCCTAAGCAAGGAGGAGAGAGAGGGGGTGAGTTAGCTAATCTCTAAGTGATTTGGACGCATTCTGAACTGAGGAACTATTGTAACTTCCTAGAAACAATGTTGTCAAGGTTGACTAAGAGTTGTGTGACTTAGGAATGTGTAGGACAGAAGGGCCCATGGGAGGATAGGATCACCCTGGTGCTAGTGACTGATCTGGGCACTACTGTCTAGTTAGATTCTTAGATTCTTTCCTTTTCTATGTAGAAGGATCTTCATTATTTGTTTCATTTTGTTGCTCTGGTTTCACTCCTAGATTGTCAATTGTACCTCTAACTTGAAAAATAGATGTTTGTTGTGCATACCTACAAACCACATCAAACCCAATAAATCTGATGCAGAATGGGATTCGGACTAACCCAGACGGTCGCCTGAAGAGTGAGCTTACGAATGAGTGCTACACTAAACATTAGACTCCATGTAGTTCTGTGTGTATGTGTGTGTAACTATTCCCTAGGATGCCCTTGTGCAAGTTGCACAATGATAGTGGGATAGATCTAGAATGTACTAATGTATAGAATGCATGTGATGGAATAAAATGAACTTCCCCCTCCTATGTTGTGTATGTAAAGTGATGTAATCTTTTTCCCTTGTATGAATGTGCTAGATGAATGCCTTTGAAGTGCTCTTGTTCCTTTGAAAGCAAGCTTATGCGATATCAAATAATGCTTAGTGATTGGCCCCTTATTTGAGTGCAATAACTAAGTATGCACACACACACACAAATATATATATATATATATATATATATATATATATATATATATATATATAGATACATACATACATACATACATACATACATACATACATACATACATACATACATACATAGATATATATATATATATATATATATATATATATATATATATATATATACATATACATATATTATACATACATACATATATATATACACACACATATACATATATGTATGTTTTTTGTGGTAATGCCTTGACCTCGCTTGTATGGGCACATGTAGTAGACATGGGATTAGGATGGGATGTAGAAGAAGAACTAGCATGGGTATGAGAAGTTGCCTTGAGATGTTGAATTTCAGATGTAAGGGATGTGATCTTGGTTTCCATAGCTATAAATTTATATTGAAATAAACAGTGTTAATCTTCAATTGACTCAAAGATGGATTGATTGGTTGTGGTATCAGGATTGATAGAGTCATCGGAGATATGATTGAAAATGGAACTTACTTGTGAGGGTGGCATATTTCGAGGGAGGTACATAGTGTCTAGGGATTTGTGGAGAACATCTTTACAAGGTGGGTGCATTTGAAGTAATTGATACAAGGAGACTTGAGGAACCTTAGTATCCATGGAAGAAAAGGTAATGGGAAAAATAAGAGCTCTAGAATGATAATACCAAGGATGAAACCTTATGAAGAGCTATGCATATCAGAGGTATGATAAATGATAAATAGGACTATAAACCTTGATGTAGATAGAACGGAAAAAAATAAGCATACGAGTTGTCGATCATGAGTAGGGGTTCACCAAATGATTTAATATAAATTGAATTAAATCTTAATTTCAAAGTAACTTTATTGTACTAATGATATACAAGTAACGAACTATAGTAAGGCAAAAGAAATAAGAAAGCAATAATATGAGACCCTAAGCAAGGAGGAGAGAGAGGGGATCAGTTAGCTGACCTTCCAAAGACACTGACATAATTCAATAAAACATATTTCACCTTTCCAAAGCAACTACTGAGGTTTATCCTTAGGAATTTTGTAAATAGTGACTTCCGCTGGGAAAATTTTTGTCAAAAAACTCCCAAAATAGAAAATTAATTACACCATTAGGATTGTGACGAAGTTATGAACAATTCTCCTTTTTACTCTAAAGGCTGGTTTTTAGCCTAGGTGCTCCAAAATTGCAGATTTCTCCATGTAGGTCTATTGTGCCTTATTCACAGGCCTACACAAATGCTTCTTTAAATAGATGAGAGCTCTCAATTTAGCTCCCCGAGCTATGGTAGAATGTCGGTGGGGGTGCATGTTTTGTTAGTGGGTGGTTAGGGGTTTGAACCACCCCAACCATTTTTGTCCACATTGCATTTGTATAGAGAATAATGTCCTACATGTCTAGGGCGGTGTAGTTTTAAAGCCTTTAAATAGGATTTTTCCGCCAAGGGTGATTGTGGTTGTGGCCATGTATTAATCCCTTTTTGCACATTATGGCTTGATCAGTGGAATTAATTTAAATGGCCAAGCTATAGTCTGGCTTTGTTGGGTTGGATTGAATGCCACGTGATCGTGCGAGGGTTTGACACTAAGTTATAACGACCCCTCCGCATTGTTTAAAGGCTTGTCTGAGTTTGTTTGAATGCCACATGGGTGGCTTTCCTCGTAGAATGGATAACCAGTGGTGGTATAGCTCCTCAAAGCCATGTATCTTGCATGTAAATTCTATAAAGTGGTAGCTATTATGTAATCCACTACTATGTAATCCACGCAAATATTTTCGGTGGAGGAATAAACCCCAAACTCTCCCAAATGTAAATAATGAGCTTGGTCTAGTGTAAAGTAGTAACAGCTCGATCCAATAATAACTTGCCCTACATTACAAAGATATCATCAAGTTATAATGTGGACTCAGTCTCCAATGCATCATTACAATGTAATGCAATGTATACATAACTTGTAAGATATTAAGTTGTCGAGGTAAAAACCAAGTGGGAAATAGACAACCGAGTTGGCTCGGTATAATTGCTTGGTCATTGTGGTGGTAGGCCACATGGTGGCCTAAGGCCCCACCACATGGCCTAATAACAATGTAAACACGATGGAAAAGGAACCCCTCTATGAAAAGAGTGTTCCAAACCTGGCTGAGGTTCCCCAACCAGTAAATAGTGGGGCCCACCATTTTTTTATCTCGACCATCGAAGACCAGTGTTCTAAAACAAAACTTTTTTCACATTTTCGATCAAACTTCATTTTTGTCATGTATCATGTCCATGTTGTGTTAACTGACCTAGTAATGATGTCCCTATTCAACTACAACCTTCTACAAACAATATCTCACTCCAACGTAGTTCATTTCACACACACAAATAGGCGACAGAAAGGCTCTCAGAATGATCTTCCATACTCTAATATGTTTAGGGAGATTCTAGAAAACTTTCCAAAGCCCCAAATGATCCACCAGATCACACCTCCCCACTAAAAAGTATTTTTATTCCACAAAAAAAAAATTTCACTCAACCAAAAATTGTCAATCCCCTTCCTACATCTCACAAACACATACAAGACATTATAGGAATAATAATATGGGTTAATCAATGTAAATGTTGATTAGCTAGTCATAAAAACTTGATCAGTGAAATTAGACAATCATAAGCCACAAAAGGCAACTATCCACTGATACTCTGTGACCCTGTCAACTTCTACAAACAACTTGGATCAGTATAGAAAGACAAACCAATGCCCAAGTAATAGGATAATGCCTCAGTGAATCCTATAGAATGTCATCCCATTGTGATGTCATCAAAAACATATCGATAAGATAAAAACACCCAGTCAATAATAGAAATAAAGTGTCTAACTGATAGTCTATGATATGGCCCATCACTAAAAATACAATTCCACTAAAAACAAATTAGTATAAAAGACATAAAATGCCCACAATAGGCTAATGTCTATTTTCCATGTCAAACTATAAAACATTGCAAATTGTCACCACTATGATCCAGAGTAAATATGCTAAAAATAGACAAACTGAACCAAGTGAACTGCCAATGAAAAATAATCTATCCCCATAAACTGTACTATAATAGGATAGAAGTAAACTATTTTCACAAAGATGTAAAATACCCAAAATAGTGAACTGATCATAAAGTGAAAAGATCACTAAGTACACTCTACAAAGTAGTTTTCTAGTGTAATTAACGTACACCCTAATTGTAACCACAAAGGATAGTTCCAACATACGCCTAAAATGAGGGACTTAGAAAATGTGAAAACATCCTGTATGGATACAAATGAGTTTGTAAATTAATTATAAAAACAAAACGGTTTCCAAAAATGGGTCTTACAAGCATTAATGCTTTGGACAATAAAATCAACAACAAATACTGGAAATGCAAGTTTCAAAAAATAGACATTTCTAACCATTCCGACTAAACCTGCATACTATCTGCTAGAAATATCCCAAGCTGAATACATGAGTTGTACCCAATTGTACTAGAAACTCAAATCTGAAATAAGGAGATGTAAATGGAGTCATTAATCAAATTTTTCTAAGTAAGAAAACACACTGAGTATGGTAAACATGTCCCCCAATTTTTTCTCACAAAATTTGAACTCCAAAAGCATTCAAATCTAAATGGGAAAAATAATTTTGTAAAACAATCAACCGGAACCCCATAAAACAATGCCCTGAATTAATTACATGCTATAAACAATCAATAGCTATGTAATATAAATTTGAAAATTGTTTTACCAATCCATGCTAATGGATTTTCATCTACATGTATCACTTGATACAATGGTTGTAACATCAAATGACGGTGGATCTAAGAACTTAATTTACTTTTAAAACAAGTCTATACTCCATCTTTTACTTGCCACTACAATGATGGCAAGATGGATGAATTTTTTGACCAAATGTTCACCCAATGTCCATCATCACGATAAGGGGAACATAGAAATTCCTAATAACAAGAGGAATTCTTTTTTCCATCTCTCACTTCTGAATGATGAAGATTGGTCTTTTCTAATTTCCCTGGTTCTTAACAAATGGAAACCAACTTCTTCAACAAAGTCCCTCTCTTCCAACATCTAGCTAACAGTAATGGTTATGCATCCCACAAAATGCACAGAGGAAACACATCCATCATTTTCTAAAGATCAAGTCCAAACTTTTCAAACTGAAAGAGTGTATCAAAAATTTTACAACATTCCTTCTTAGAATGCAAAAGTGTGTACGAAAGAGGAGGTGGTATCTCATTACCTTATCTTTGTAAACTTCTTACCAAATTTATCTTATGATGATGACGCATAATTCTTGCTATTCGAAATCTACCTATAAGGACTAGTGGGGTATTCTCTTGGATTTCAAAATCTTGTCTCCCGTCAAGTTTTTTTTTAGCATTCTCCAATATCATTTCCCGCACGTTAGTAAAACCAAAGCCTGTAAAATGAGGATGATCCTCAACCTATATTGGGTTAGCAATGCCTTGACTATATTGTCCAAGTCCTCTTCCATCATAACCCATCTTAAACAAGAATTATGGATCTCAATGCCTCTAGTATGCTTTTCAAATGAACCAAAAACATCATTACCTGAATCTAAAAAGGAATGGGAGGAAGAAGAATATTCCCATGGTGAAAAACTTGTACGGTGCACTCTATAATGGTCATTGCATCTGAAGTAGAAGGGATTTCCTTCTTCTAATCACCACACTACAAACTGGATAAGGCTAGCTCATCGGTTGGATGCTAGCTATCATTTTCAACTGATCAACTTGCTCTTCGAGGGAATAGAGCTTGCATCGTCAGGAATGCATTTTCCTCATGAATCTTTTCTATTGATGTTCTCGAGCTCTTCCAATCTTTCCCTCTTCAATGCTTTCCCCATGATTAACCTACAAATCAGTTGATCCCCAAAATACTACAAAATTTTCGAGTAAGAAGATGAAACCAAATAGTCCACACTTAATGGGATTAGAAAATCACAAACTGGTATCTATATGCAACTGAAGCAATCACAAAACTAGCTCTAATACCAACATTAGATCCGTAAACATAATAGAAATTTACTTCCACTAAAACAATGTTTACACAGGATATCAAAAATCATCAATTTTCAGGAATCTGAATTAATCCAAAAATTAGAAATGAAATTTGACCCAAATATAATTTTACGACTCTTATTTTAAAGCTAAATATAACATTCTTATTTTGATCAAATCCACTGAACCATTCATCAGATTCACACTATTACTTGATTTATCCAAGAAGTGTCGTTATTAATTTTTAATATGTAAATTCTAATTAAATGACTGATTAAAATGCAGAAATAAAATCAGAAATCAAAATATAATCAACAATAAAAAATGACACCAAAAACTTGATAACAGAGTTTGGCATGCAAGCCTACATCTTTGGGTTCATATGAACCAATCTATTAAAAATTTACTAAAATTTTAAATGCAATAACCCTTCCAATCAACAATATAGATCAAAACCTACAATAGTGTACTATCAGACCTTCAAAAGCCATTCTGAAAAAACTCAGTGAAACATCTTTCATGTTCCTGACGTACTTTGTCGAGGTTAATCCTTAGGAAATGCACTAAATAGTGACTTCTCACTGCACATAAATATGATCTTCACAAAAATCACTAAAATGGAAAAATAATTAACACCACTAGGAGCATCTATAGATTTTTGAACAAATTCTCCATTTTACTCTATAGGTTGGTTTTGAGCCTTTAAGACCTCCAAAACTATTGCTAACTATAATTAGGTCTATTTCTGCCCATGTTCATAGTCCTGCAGAAACACTTCTTTATATAGTAAGCGATCCCCCAATTTCCAACTTCATCGAGATATGGCATGCGATTTACAGTGGAGCACATAGTTTGTTTATTGCGATGGTAGGGGGTTCGACCCACCCCAACCACCCTTCACACCACGTTTTATCCCCTTTATAGGAAAAAATATCCCACATGTCCGGGGCGGTGTAGTTTTAAAGCCTTTAAATAGGATTTTTCCACCGAGGGTGACTATGGCTACAACCACGTTCTTAATCCCTTTTACCACATTGTGGCTTGAGCGGTGGAATATATATAAATAGAAGAAATATAGTCTGACTACGTCAAGTTGGATTGAATTTTGTGTGATCATGTAAGGGTTTGACACCGAGTTATAACGTCCCCTCCGCATTGTTTAAAGGTCGGTCAGAGTTGGTCTGAATGCCACGTGGGTGGCTTGGCCAGTATAATGGATAACCGATGGTGGTATAACTCCTCAAAGCCACATATGTTACATAGAAAATGTATAGTGAGTAGTGCATTTAGTATTCAGTGTGAACATTGGCATGGAGAATTACCCGAACTCGCCAATTTTGATAAAATACACTGCCACAACGAATGGGCTAAGTTGATTAGCTCGGTCCCCAATGCAAGTGTCAAATCCTCCAACGTGATAATGATCTTGCCAAGCTATGTCTAACTGAGTTGGCTTGGTCCCAAGAAATATTACAATACAATGCAATATATACATATATTAATAACCTTGCAAGATATTAACTCGCTGAGGTAAGACCGAGTTGGCTCAGTGTAATAGTGGTGGCAGGCCATGTGGTGGCTTGAGGACCCACCACGTGGAAAAAAATTGAACACAACAAAGGCACCCCTCCATGAAAAGAGTGTGTTGAACCTGGTTGAGGGCCCCAAGCGAGAAAATAGCAGGGCCCACTTTTTTGATCCTGGGTGTCGAATCCTAGTGTTCTAAAATAAACTTTTTGCTATTTTGATCAAACTTCATTTTTTCCATGTGTCACTACCTGATTGGCTATTTGACCTCTTTTCAACTGCAACCTTCTGCAAACTGTATCTCACTCTGACAGATATCATTTTGTGCACGCAAATAAGCGACGAAAATTTCTCATAATGATCTTCCGTACTGAAACAGTTTAGGGAAATTTAAGTAATTTCCAAATCTCCAACTGTCCTCTAGATCAAAGAGGCCTAAAAGGATGATAAAATTATAGAGAGGATCAGGAGTTCCTGGGTGCTTCTATCCTAACTAGGTGCTAGTGTTTAAGGCCATAAAATATAAATAAGTTAAGTTTTGGTAGGAATGTAAGATGGGTGAGGCCAATAAGAATGCAAAATATAAAGCAAAAGGCCTAAAAGGAGTTGTCAACTACTATTTTTGTGCTAAAGATTCATGTCTATATTAGTATGCTTTAGGACCTAGAAATATACCCAAGTGCATAGATTTTGTGTCTACACATTCTAGACTGAAATTCCAAGTCCTGGATAAATTACTTTTAGAGTCATCAAAAATATTCTTAGAAAGGAGTTTCTCATTCGTGAGAGTCATGATTTAGAGATCTTGAATGACATCAGCCCAAACTTTGATTTCCTTATCAATATTATCAATCTTTGAATTGATCTAATCTTAAGCTAAAATTATTTTATCATAGGTAGTACAAGCTTCACCGATGAATTCCAACCTGGAACAAGGATTTTCTCTACCCGGGCCTTAGATTTCTTTTCAAGAGTGGTGTGCCTATGGATTTTTCATTATTTCTTTAAGATCAATATCAGCAATGTCAGCAGTTGGTGGAAGTGTAGATAGAGGAGTTGGATCTAAAGGAGTTTTATCAGATGAGAAGAAAGACTTAATAAAACCTACAAGTACTTGTACATGTTTCTCTAATTGTTCTTGAGTTTTCTTTCCTTTCTCAACTCTCTCAATAAACTTAGGGACAATTTGCTTAAGGTTGTGCACTTCACCCTCAGGGGTTGATTCTCCCAAGGATATTCTTATCAATTCAAAATATGAGATTGAAATGTCTTTCTCATTCTTATCCTCTTTTGGCCTAGCAATTTCTAGAAATTGTTGTCCTCTGGAATTAGAGATAATATGAGAGGAAGTCTTGGCTTTTTTTAGAGGAGGAGAAGTGCCAAGAAGGGAAGCTACTGCATCAAATTTTGGAACCTCAATCCTAAATTGATCCTTTCTCTTTTTTTTATCTACCATGGGCTAAACCCATGTGAATGATTATCTTGATGATGTTTCTGGAGGAGGAAATTCAAGGGAAATATGAGAACTATGAGGCTGAGAGATTGAAATGTCTATACTAGAAGTCACAAGTGAAGAAGAAGAAGGTCTTCTTACATCCATCTTTGGTCTTGAAGCACTATTTATTCCTAGATTAGGGGTAGCTACTTCAACTACAAATCTTACTCTTCATCACTTTCCCCAATTTCTTCTTCTTCTTCTTCTTCCTCTTCAACTTGTTTCTTTTCACTAACTTCTTCATCGTCCTATTTTGTTTTTTAAGGGGCTACTCTACCTCTTAATGCATGTGTTCTTTCTTGATCATGACCTTGTTTTGGTATTTTTATCTTCTTCTCTCCCTCTAAGATAACCTCCAGAGTTTATAAAATTTGGCTCTTCCCTTCAAGCGTTGAGATAAGGGTTAGAAGGGAAACTAAATAAGTGCAAATCCTAATCTAAGGCAATACGTCAAGATTTACCAAAAAGCACAAAGATATATACCCAAGCCACAAAAAAGTAAGTTAAAGAGCATTGAGCATGATTAACCTATTTCATAAAGATTCGGTATTATCTAAGGCTAGAGAGAACTAAAACATAACCATGCAAATGAGAATATGAATGTAAAAGGATCTAAGGGCGTATAACATGGTAGAAACTGAAACATATATCTAAGAGTTAAATAAAATCATACATAAGGAAATAAAGATTCAGAGTATTGTGAATCCTTTGTGCACAAAACAAGAACCCTTTAATTATAGAGAAAACAATACATAAGGCTGATAACGACACAAATTATAGTGCTTCTTTACAACAGAGCCTTGTTAAGGCTGATAAACACAAACTACTGAAACTAAAAATCCTCTGGAGCTTTCTAAACAACTTCTCATCTATTTCCCCCCCCCTTTTACTGGTTCAAGGACTCTCTTATATAGATCATGCGGCTCGCACTCCAACGTGTCTGTCATCATGATCTCCACCATCTGCATTTAGTTCTTCATCTACCTGATCTTTGACCCATGTGGTAGATCTCAACTGCTTGCTTCGGGACCTGGGATTGCACTCAATCCACTGAATGCAAGTACTTTAACTTCTTTGGTAGGCTCTGTGGGTGGTGATAACTTCTCTGAGTGACACTTGGAGGTCGTGTGCTAATTTGGGGCTGCCTTCTATTTTCTCCCTTTGGAGTTGTGCCTAGGTGACATGTGGGGGCTCTACAGGCTCTTCTCCTTTTCTTTTGACTTTTTCAGCATGTTCGGGCTATGTTTTTGTGCCTTTTCCATGTGGAGGTCGCACGCTGATTTCAAGATCCCAACTCTTTGTGCTTCTTCCAACATGCACTGAAGAGACACATGGATACCCTCTGTGCTTGGCTCCATACTTAACCAAAATCATGCTCCAAAGGAACAAAGAACATCAAAATAAAAGGGTCGGGGTGAAAAAAAACCAAGAGATCCCTGCAGATGTAGAAATTATTCTACAGTTATGGTGATTCACTAAGGGACTCTATGCCTGTCATGGAAGAATCTAGAAATCCTTCCCTGACTCAAAATTGTAAAAATGTGGCTCAAAAGATGCCACTCAGAGCTGCTTCAAAGCATCCTGGTACCCGATCCATTCCTCCTCTATCGGGTACATTCTTCTTTGTAGAGCCTGGAAGGATCTATCCAGCTCGATAATCTCCTTGTGTGAGAGGGTTTGAAGATTCTGCACCATTACGTGCAAGTGGAACTCCAGTTTCACTATCAGATTTAGAATGATCTCCACCTCAGCCACACTTGATTCCTCTTTTAAAGACTGGAAAATAATCTTGTCTTGTTCCTTTGCTGTGAGTAGCTGTTGGATTTGGTCCTCTAAAAGGACTGTGGAGTCATTAGGAAAGGGAGAGGGGAAGCCCAATTGCACCAAATCCTCAATGCACTAATTTTGTTCCTTGATTCCAAGCTTGAGTTGGGTGAGGAGGTTCTGACACTTAAGTGTGGCCTTGTTGCAACTCAAGATCTCATTGATTTTGGCCGCTACCATTCACATATCCATGATACCAGCCCCTTACAGGGAAGAGTCCAAGGAATCATATAATTTTTGGACCAATGCTTGTGCTTCAGGAACCTTGGTGGAGATGACATTGTTGATGGTGGATGCAGAGGACTCCACATTGGCACACAATCCCTGTGCATCAGATATAAATCTGAGTGTAGGTGACAGGTCCTTTGTCATAGTGGAAATTCTTTTAAAGTAGGAGGCATATAGCCCCTACACTAATGTGATGATTCCTCCCTTTTTGGTTGCTTGGAGATTTTCTGGGTCAAATATTTGACCATGTCCTCTGATGACTAGTATTTTATTTACAGACTCCCCTTCTCAGCCTCTTTGGTGCACAACTTCTCCTGAAGCGTGGAAACATCCTTTTTCCTTGCTTCAAGCTCCCATTGAAGTGAACCGACTGAGGTCCTAGAGGTTGAAATCTCAGATTTAATTGAATCAATCTCCTACTATAGTGAAATGGGAGCAGCCTTAGAGGCTACTAACTCAGCCTCTAATTTCTTGACTTCTGCCTCAGAAGCTGCAAGAGTTTCCTTCGAAACTGCCTCATTCAACTCCTTGCGGAGTTGCTCCAAATCTTTGTTTTTACCTTTGATTTCTAAGTTGAGGTGACCAACAATGCCCTCCATTTGTTTAAGGCTGGCCTCCACTTTCTTCACCTTACTTCTAACCTTCAGGTAATCCATAGTGACAATAGCAGTTGACTGGTTCATCAATTTGACCTTATCCTGAGGCTGAAATTGAGTCAAGTCTACTGCCATGGCATTGATAGTGTAATCATCTAGTTGCATCTGTTCCATAGGTTTGGAGACATTAGGAATCATTTGCACAATAGTGAGGGAGCTCTATTAATGGTCATACAATGACCACATGTGCTTCGTTGCTCCACTTGCCATCTCCTTGTTCTTTTGCTTCTCCCTTCTCCTAATGCAGGCTACTTTGGCCAAATCAACCTGATTTACAAACTCTGTAGGGGAAGGAACAAGCCCACCTGTGAATGGGAACCCTGGTGATATGCTATATGGAATGGTAGTGGGTTGCAAGGGCTGGGATGTTACAAGAGCCAAAGAGAAGGGTGTCAGGACCTTGGGAGAGAAGGAAGGAATGGTGATAGGTGGTGGAGGAATAAGAGAGGAGTTGGGGAGTGGATGGGTTTGAGTCAGGGTGACTAGAATTGAGACATCCCCAGTCGAAGAAATGAAAGGTAGAGGAGGAGGAGTGGGTGAGCATCAGGAGGTGAAGAAAATGGAGGAACTAGAATAGAGGAAGGGGTGGAGGAAGATGGTACCTCAGAAATATCTCTTCTTCTTTCTTGGTGGGCTAGGAGGGTTGGTGATCTCAGTGGTGGTGATGGAGGGGATGACCAATGGTTGTGTAGAAATGGGACCCTAGTTTGGGTCTGACACTGATTGCTTTCCTGTTTCCAAACCCTGAGGACCTGGTGTCACCTGAGTCATGGGCATATTGCTTGACGAACCCTGTTGGGAGACTGAGGGAAGGAACTGTGGTGGTGCTTGTTGCTGAGAGGAGCCATGGGATTCTACCACCTACCATGGGGGATGTTATGGGGCTTATGAAAAATTCCTCACCATCTGAATCATTCATGTGCTCGGCTTCCCATAATTCTTCCCATTTCTCGTCAGTGGACACCTCCTCAAAATTTTGGGTAGTTTTCCCAATTTCTTGCCTATATTTCCAAAAGGCATCAATTTTTTCCATGCCCCAGTCTCTACCTTTTAGGGTTTCCTCAAACCCTTTCCCATAGTAACAGAGGGGTCATGACTGTGCAGGACCTGATAAAAAGACTCCCATGTTGGGGTTGGGATATCTTTTAATTCAACATAAATATCAGGAGTCTCTTCCTTAGGAGACCTCCTATCTTCAAAGAACCTTCTCTGCTCATGCTTGCATGAGCCTGAGACCCTGTTTTGGGCCAAGGTGGCAGTAATTTTCCCATCGGGGTCATATCTCCATCTGTCCTGGATCAAGGAAAACCATAGTGGACCAACTTCTGTGTGAGGATATGTCCCGCCTTGTGCTTCATCACAGTAATGCCTCCCTTACTCCAGGGGAGTTCAAATAATGTTTTCTTCTTGTGGGTAGAGATGAACTCTTCATCCAGGCTCTCCAGTTGTCTGGCTATCTCCAAGGCCACCACTCATGTCGTGAGGACTCTGGGGAGCATGAAGGATTCCTCTTTGAACCCATGCACTCTTATCATTGAATGTGTTTCCCTGAAAAAGTAGTGACAGGGGTGTAGCTTGTCTTTAAGGATGGCTCGGGCTGAGTGACTCATTCTGTTATCAACCCCATCCTAGTCCAACTCAGGCAGAAGTGGCACAACAAAACATCTTGTGAACTCATATGCATCTAAAGAAGAGGATAACACATGGGTCCATGTTGATACTGGTATAATACTTGGAGGGTTGATTTCTGTATCCCAGGTTGATAGAGGCATATACTGGCTAAAGTATGATTGTTTCTGGGACAAAATGAGGTGGAACAAGTATGAGGAATACCTAAAGGTGGAGTTGATGTGGAAATGGGCCAGTTGGTGGCAAATAGTCTGTGCAATGACTTCAGAGAAGTCAAACTTGTATGCTTGCTCTTTTCCCACCACCCTCATTCTAAAAAGGGCTCCCATCTGCTAGTCATGGACCTCTCTATCTGAATCCTGACCAAAAATGAAGGTCAGCATAGAGCAGGCATCCTCTGCATTCAGCATGAACATTTTCAATGGAATTGGAAATTCTGGCAATTTAGGGCTGCTCGAATCGTCTTGCTGCAATTCCTTTTGGAGGAAAATGGTCTTATTTTGGCATGAAGACCAGATTTCCTGAAGCTTGGCCATGTCGTAAAAGCTAGCACTTGGGTCATATGGTAGGGCCAACATCTCCTTGATAGCTTGTGGCATTATTTCCACCTGCATATCCTTGTCATTGATGGTACATCTGGTGAGGTCGAAATGGTGTGCACACATCTGTACAGAGCTTTAGATATGGGTGCACAAGGGGAACTATGTATTGAGCCAACGTGGTGGTCCAAATCCTAGAGCTGAAGGACCCATTTATACATCTCTAGATATGGGTTGAGGAATCTGGTGTCCAAATCCTAGGCTCCATCTCTCTATGGTTGAGGGATTTTAGATTCTTGTTCAAGATAGGGTCGAAAACATCATTTGCATAGTCAACAATCAATAAAGCTTCTCTATAGTATGTACCCTTTTCATGCTAAACTAGTTTCAGATGCTAAGTGCCTGGCAACACAGAGCATCCTGCATAAGACTTTGATTGAGAGGCTGAACTGGAGGCTATCATGGTTGTTCTGAGGCTGAAGGAGACTCTGGTTCTTTCTGCTGGTGGTTCAGAGATTCAGGCAAGAGACTCTTTAGCATGTGGAATGAAAATCAGGTAACCCACTACCTGCCTTAAATAGCCTTCATGTTTTTATGAATTAATGGCTTGTGCACACAACTGGTCACGTCTTGCAATGGCTCCTAGGCCAAATGACCTCCAACGCTGAATTTCACATCTCCCAAGATATTTTCCATTACTTCCTCAATCCTTTTCAATAAGTACTCCAAAAAAGTGTTGGATCATAACTTCGGGGAAACATAGGAAGGTACACCCTTCCCAAAAATTCAAAAAGGGGCACGGGAGTCTCCGTAGGAGACATGTGTCCAAGGACACTTATTGGAAGGAGAAAAAACTGTGAAACAAAAGAGACAAAAGAAGCAACTATACACATGATACACTATACAATATCTCAAAAAGACTCAATGAAAGGGTTTAAGATGGATTCCATTTACCAGAATCACCAAGGGTTCACCTTTCATGGTCTCAAGTTTGAAAGCATTATGCTGCTTGCATGTGGTGATTTTGAATGGACCAGTCCAGAGGGGGTCAAATTTCCCGTGATTTCTAGGCTTGATAGCTCTCGCATCCCATTTTAGTACCAAAGCACCAACTCGAAGATCAGGCTTTGAAGTTTTATAGGTCAAACCAGGTTTTGACAACCTATTGATGGCTGATCATAGACTCATGAGATGACTCCCACTTCTCTTGTAGTTATGTCAATTCTGTGAGCCTCACCTACATTTCTCCATGTTCCTCAATCTCTACCTATTTAATAATTGTAATGCTAGAAGTTCTACCATGATAGGCATCACTACGCTCTTACCATAGACTAACTCATATGGTGAAGTCTTCAGAATCTATTTTGGTGTGATCTGATCAGCCCATAAGGTTGTCTTGATGTGTTCATGCCATGACCTCTTGTGCTCATCCCCCATTCTTTTTATGAGCCTTATCATATTTTTGTTTGTGGACTCTGCCAAACCATTACCCTGCGGGTAGTAGTTGGAAGATGTTTTTAAGTAAATGTCATGCCTCATGGAAAAGTTAGATACTTTAGCACCTAGAAAAGCTTTAGCATTATCTGATATAATTATACGTGGGGGTCCAAAATGGCTGGTGATGTCACAGAGAAGCTCCAGGATCATATTCTCGGTAGCTTCTTTCAGTGGCACTGCTTCCGCCCACCTAGTAAAATAATCAGTGGTTGTTAGGATCCACTTATGGCCTGCACTTGATACTGGGTTTACCATCCCAATGAAATCCAGACCCCATTACACGAATGGTTCTTCAATAAGAATTGGATTAAGGGGTAATGCAACATTTATCCTAAAACCTATGTAATACTGGAAAGTTTTGCACTTGTTCACCATTTGATAACAATCAACAAACAAGTTGGGCCAAAAGTATCCTACTTGTAGGACTTTTATGGCCGTAGTTTTGGCCAAGAAATGGCCTCCTGAGCTACCATGATGTAACTCATGTAAGACCCTTTCAGTTTCCTCTTTCTCCAGGCATCTAAGTAGAATCCCGTCAAAGTTCCTTTTGAAAAGGATATTGTCAATTATGATGAACTCAGATCCCTGTTGTTGGTAATACCTTCTCTTTTTGAGAGGAAGGTGACCTGGATACTTGCCTATTTGCATAAAATGTATTCTATCACTTACCCAACCTTTGTGTTCATTTTCTTGAATCTATAACACCATCTCAGATTCATCATCAATTGGTGTCATTAAGTCTTGGGTGAGATATTGGCACATGCCTTTTCCCCTTACTAACTTTGTGGGTTTAATCTCAACATCATACTCCAAAATCTTGGTGATCTAGTTAGCTCTCTTATCATTTATTTCACCTTCTGTAATATATTCCTTGACACTAGAGTGTGCCACCAAGATCATGATTTTTTTGTTGGTCACAAGATGCCTAAATTTCTTCAGTCCTTTAACAATGGCATAAGCCTACTTTTCTACAAAGTTGTACCTGGTTTCGTAGTCATGGAGAGTCTTTGAAAAGAAGGCTACTGGATGCTCCTCTCCTTGTGAATCTCCCTTCTGTGTTAGCACAAAGGCTACACTGTGTTCACTTCCATATACATACATGATGAAATCCTTAGTGAAATATGGATTGTGTAACACTGGGGAGATGCAATGGCTCTGTTGATTGACTCAAAGGCTTGTCGGCCTTCGGTGGTCCATTTGAAATTTAGGTCTTTTTTAGCATCAAAGTGATTGGGTGGATCATTCCAGCAAAGTCTGAAATGAACCTACTAAAAAAGTTAATATTTCCTAGGAAATATTGAACTGCCTTCTTATTGACTGGTAGGGACAACTCCAGAATAGCTTTGATCCTTTCTGGGTCAATAGAGATTCCATCTTTTGAGATGATATGCCCCAGGAGTTTTCCTTGCGGGACCTCAAAAAAACACTTTTTAGGATTCAGAGAGATCCCAAATTCCTGAAATTTTTTGAATACAACCTCCAGTGCATCAAAATGATCCTCTCCTTTTTTAGTGAACACCATGAGATCATCCAAGTATATCAGAATCACTTTGTTGATAAGCTCTCCAAATGCAACATCCATGGCTCTCTGGAAGGTTGACCCAACATTGGTGAGTCCAAATGGCATCTTTGCATATGTGAAGGTTCCCCACTTCATTGTGAAGGTGGCCTTATGTTGATATTATTCTACGAGCCATATTTTACTGCAGCCTGAAAAACCATCCAGTAGAGAAACCCTTTCTGAACCTGCCACCATTTGTAATATTTTCTCCATGGAAGGCAAGGGGTAGTGATCCTTAAGAGACACCTTATTCAGATCTCTAAAATCCACACAGAGTCTGATTTCACCATTTTTCTTCCTCATAGGCACTAGGTTAGACACCCATGTGGAATGCTTGATTGGAAAGATTATTTTGGCTTCTAAGAGCTTCTTGAGCTCCTCAGCCATGAGAGATTCTATTTTTGGGTTCACCAACCTCTGCTTTTGATGCACAAGATTTGTTCCTTTCTCCAAATCAATGGTATGTTGAATGATATATTTTTTATAACCATGTAGGTCATCATAAGTCCAGGCCACCACCTTATCATATTTATGGCATAAAGCCACAAGCCTTTCTCTTTCTTGCTGGGTGACTAGTTTCCCTACTTTTAGCTTCCTTCCATGAGCTACTTCTATTTTAGCATAATCTTCTTTGACGATAACAAACTTTATCTTGTCTGTGTTAGCATCATTGGTATCAAAGAGATTCTCCAATGTTATCAGCCCTCTTGGAAGCTTGTTTGTTCTAAGCTGAATAACTTGATCTCCATATGCTTCTTCAATTTTTGGTTGGAGTTGGTCTGTGAATTCTTCATATTGCTGTAGGAAAAGCAATATCTACTGGTCACTCTCAAAGACTTGTCAATGGTCTATATTGTCAGGTATAGATGGTTAGATGATCAACTTTACTGCATCCTTTTTCTCCAATAGATCTTTGGTGGGATCAAATTATGATCCGATCTGAGCCATCCTGTCTGCCTCTATGTTCTGGTCCTGAGGGATAACCTTGATATCAAAGGCTTCAAAGTCTTCAATAAGATCCCATACCCTATGTCGGTAGGACCTCATTCTTGGGTTCTTTGCTGCTGCAGTGTTCTTGACCTGTGTTACCACTAACTCAGAGTCTCCAAAGACTCTTAGTTGCTTTATACCTTCCTTGTGTGCCAAGGTCAAACCATGCACTAAGGCTTCATACTCCACTTCATTGTTGGTGCAAGTGAATTGGAAATGGAAAACTTGGAGTATCTTTCTTCCACTTGGTGGAGTTAAGAAGATACCAGCTCCAGAGCCATTTCTTCTTCTAGCACCATCAAAGTGCAGAGTCCATATCTGTGGATCCTTTGTGGGATTCTTTTCACTTTTATTATCCTCTTTCATGATCTTTGGAATGTTGGTGTTTTCATCGAAAATCACATAAGTGCCCAATCTAGTGGAGTCAAAATTTCCAAAGGGATCCCCTGGTGATAGGTCAACCAGATAGCTTCCACTTTGATGGTCACCCTCTTCTATGTATGACTCTTCTTCTCTGGTGATCATGGCATGTGAGGCTTCAAAACCTAAGGCTTCCTGATCTGTGATATGCTCTTCCATGAGAGGCTCTAATAACACCTTCATTTTGGACCCATACTTAGTCCATAGAATAATATGTGACCAATCAAGAGACATATAGCCCCCAATTTTTGTTGTGAAGTCATGGGATAGACATAGTCTGAAGACTGGTGGTACATCAATCACCACTATGTCCTACGGAACTGTTATGTTCAGGTAGGAATAGAGTTGTAATGGGAGACCTCTGATGACTCTAATGGTTTGCACTGATTTTCCATCCAACTACATGACTCCTTTCCTCAAGGGTTCATATTTGATTCCCAAGGCATCCGCTATTTCTTTAGGCATCACTGTTGTGCTTGTGCCAGAATCTATCATGGAATTATGTAATAACTTCTTACCAATAATAAGAGTCATAAAGAAGGGTTGGGGTCTTGGTTTTCTTCCTTCCCCTTTCTAATTCATCATCACTGAATCTTTCAAAGCTTGATTTTATCTAAGTTTTTCTTTACCCTTTCTGGCTGTGCTCAAGCCAATATTGTATTTTAATGCCTCTTGCAACAATTCCTTTTGTTCTGGAATGCCCAAGATATCCCACAAGGATACATTGGCTGGTGCTTTCTTGAGTTTCTCTACTACATTCATGGGCCTGAGTGATTGTGCCTTGGGGACTTGCTGATATTTTGGCCTTTCCACCACTGGATAGAAGGTATTTTGATTTTCAGTTATTTCTGGGATCTCTTGTCTAGCTGTGGGTGAAGGAGCAATGAATGTCAGAGGCCCTTTTCTTACTTCATTCATTTTCATAGGAACTGGACTTGTGACTTCCATCATTCACCTCTTGAAACAAGTGTTGTAATTTGATTGTACTAGATTTGAATTAGATACTTCATTTGTGAATACAAACTCCTCCCCTTCACTCTAGGAGAAAAGTACATGCTCAAGAGCAATCTTTACTTCTTGTTCCAGGGACATTCCTTGCATCTGTGCAATAAGGGCCACATTCTAGATTCCCTAGGACTGGTATGGTCCACCTTCATTGACCTCGAAACCCTCCATTTCTCTTTTCTCTACTACCTTTTGTTGTAGATTCCCTTGAGGGAAATCTCTTGGCATATGAGGGGTATTGCAAGGAAAGCACCAAGCATTGGGGTCTTCTACCAGATTGTTCTGTCCTGGAATCATTTCTCTCCCCTTATTAGGTGGGAGAGTCTGGAGTGGTGTCAGGACTAGGAAAATTTGGTTAGATGGTTGGGTAGGAAGGTCTCTGGGAATTTTGATATTGTGGAGAGTAAGTGGGCTTATTTCCTTGGTAGCCTTGATAATTTTGTCTAGGGTAAGCACCTTGATTCCTCTTAAGGTTAACTATCTCATTGGAGAAGCTCCTAAGGATATTTTTCATTTCTTCTATCTACAGGGAAGATGATGATACTGCTGCGGGGGCGGAAGCTCCTTGAGTGGATGTGTAGCTATATATGGATGTAGGAGTTTGGGTCGATCCTGAGATCTATGCCTGGGGAAGTGGGGCTATCTCTGGATATACTGGCAAAGGAACCTTAGGGGGAAGTTTACCAGCATCTATCAAATTGTTCTCAGCCTAGACCACAATATCATATGCATGTGGCAAAGAATCTCCTCCCAATGACTGAATCATGACAGAGATATCTGAGTTCAAAGATTTTAAATAGAAAACAATAGCCATACCTGCAGGTGGCCTAGCTAGAACTAGAATTCTTTGCCATGTCTTATGGAATCTGGTATTGAAGTCAGTCATAGGCTCTTGTGGAGCCTTTTTGATGTTGATCAGTTGTTGAAGAAGTGAAGATCTATCTCCCTTTTCACAGAATCTTGCAAAAAATACATTTCCAAGATCATCCCAGGTACCAATAGAATTAGGAGTTAAGGATCTGTACCAATCAAGAGCTTTTTCTTTGAATGAGGCTTTCCAGAAGTCTCAAGGCTATATCTTGATCTCTGTGATGAAATGTACTGCACATATCTCCACGACATCTTGGAGATGTTCCTATGGATTCTTAAGGTCTTCACCACTGAACTTGGGTAGTGCTTTTCATTGCATTTGTCTGGAATAGGGTTCCATGTTGCCGGATGTACTGGTGTAATAAGTGGACTCCCTTGATTCCACGAGACAAAACTACCTCAAAGGCTGAAGTTGTTGATGGGACATTCTGATAGGTGTGAGGACTCTAGTAGATTGTGAGAAGGGCCTCCTAGGTGGAGGTGTTGAAAGGGTTCAGTTCAGAGGAGATGGAGATCTCTGGATATACCTTCCTCTTCTTCCTCGAATAGGGGATATTTGCAAGTACTTAAATACTCCTTCTTCTCTTACTCTTGATTGTGTTTGTATCCTTCTACTGAATCAGAAATACTCTAGGATATCCTTGTGGCTCTTTTCCCACTGAAATAAGCACTCATGTGCCTCTTGATCAAGCTTTAGATTAGTCCCACCAGGCGTGCCAGGAAAAATGTTGATGATTATCTTTGTAAATGAACCATCAAAGTCATGGGAAATCTTAGAGATGTGGGACTTGACCCCTAATATAACCTCCATATTTTATAGAAGTTATCTCTTCTCTTCATGTATTGAGATAAGGGTTAGAAAGGAAACTAAATAACTACAAATCCTAATCTAAGGAAATGCACAAAGATTTACCATAAAGCACAGAGATACATACCCAAACCACAATAAAATAAGTTAAAGAGCATTGAGCATGATTAACCTATTTTTAGAAAGATTCAGTATTATCTAAGGCTAGAGAGAACTAAAACATAACCATGCAAATGAGCAGATGAATGTAAAAGGATCTAAGGGTGTATAACATGGTAGAAATTGAAACATATATTATGAGAGTTAAATAAAAGCATACAGAAGGAAATAAAGATTCAGAGTATTGTGAATCCTTTGTGCACAGAACAAGAACCCTTTAATTATAGAGAAAACAATACATAAGGCCGATAACGACACAAATTATAGTGCTTCTTTACAACAGAGCCTTGTTAAGGCTGATAAACAAAAACTACTGAAACTAAAAATCCTCTAGAGCTTGTGAATCACTTATCCTCCATCCTCCCCTTTTTACTGGTTCAAGGATTCTCTTATATAGACCCTACGGCTTGCGCTCCAACGTGTTTATCATCATTCTCTCCATTTTCTGCATTTAGTTCTTCATCTTCCTGATCTTCGACCCATGCGGTAGATCTCAACTACTTGCTTTGGGACTCAGGATTGCATTCAATCCACTGAATGTGAGTCCTTTCACTTCTTTGGTAGGCTCTGTGGATGGTGATAACTTCTTTGAGTGACACATGGAGGTCACACACTAATTTGGGATGCCTTCTATTTTCTCCCTTTGGAGTTGCACCTGGGCACATGTGGGGCTCTGTGGGCTCATCTCCTTTTCTTTTGACTTTTCAGCCCATTCAGCTATGTTGTTGTGCCTTTGCCACATGGAGGTTGCATGTTGATTTGAAGATCCCAGCTCTTTGTGCTTCTTCTAACATGCACCAAAGAGACACGTGGATACCCTTTATGCTAGGCTCCATACTTAACCAAAATCATGCCCCAAGGGAACAAAGAACACCAAAATAGAAGGGTCTAGGTGTTAAGAATCAAGATATCCCTGCAGATGTAGAAATTATTATATATCTTTTGGTAAGGATGAAAATTGAATGGATAAATAGTCCTTTCGATATTTTTTACATCAAGGGTTTATCTGTATGTGGAGTTTCCCAAAGTTATGGGAAATTGTATATCAGAAATCTTTTTATCTCGGTAAGTCTTGTGAAGTATATCTAGTTGTCTACAAAGCTCAACTAGAATGATCTTATCAGTGTAATGAATTGGGAGTTTGTATGGAGTTCCCTCGAACCCATTTATTCAGATGTAAGAGAACTTCCTGAATTGAATGAATAATATTTCATAGACTAAAATCAATTTGTGTGCCTCCTAGGATACTCTGTTTGTCACATTCCTCTCTAGGAACCTCACCAAAAATATTGTAAAAGAATCATTGACCCTCCTATGGTGGCTCTTGTTTTTTTCATAAGTTAATTGTGTACAGAAATCATATATAGCCAAAATTTGTCTACTTTCTTGGCTTGAAAAATTAATCCATATTATGTAGACAACTATAGTGTACATCAAGTAGGATATCAGTTAGAATATTTGTCTAGTGTACCTGGGTGAGTTGCTAATTCAAATTCTCACAAATGATTTCTCCCCAATTCAATGACTGCAAGCCTTCTCAAATCAGGTTGATATAGATACTCATCCAATCTTGAAACTCTTGTGTTGAGTCCATACCCATTACCCTTACCAATAATGTTATCATATTTGATAATTCCTCTAGAAATTCAATCCTGTAAAGAGTCTTAGGCAATTTAGATGGTCATATTTTTTTGACTCTCAGCCAAGATTTAGCAATCATTGTTTGGTACTTGACATGAATGAGATCAAACTCCCTTTGGGCTTCAGCTTTGGTCAAAACTTTGGAACCTTAAAAATTTGGAATTCTTAGGGCCAGATTGATATGGTGAGCATCCATCTATGTAACGACTTGTCCTTGAGGGTCCTTTAGTTCTTTAGTTTGAGGGTCAAAGAAAGAGGCATAGGCTAGGATTGTGTCTACACACTGAATTGATGTAGGAAAGCCTCCTACATGGGACAATCCACTATTCATAGTACTTTGGGCTAACAAGGTTGGGTTGTCATCTTTCATCCTAGCCCACAAATCATATAAATTCATTTTTTTCACATCACTATCTCCTATTTTAGGGACATAGGTTTCAAGAGATGAGATATGCTCGTATCCAGCATACTAAAACTTCATTGTGGAAAATTAGGTAGGAATCAGGGAAGGATAATGGTTTTACAGTTGTTTTTTAAGAGGATGTGAGGGAAAGAGCACAAAAATCCAAACAACTCCCAAAGTGAATGAAACAAGGACGAAACTACTTGCCTATTAGATGAAGATGAAAGAAACTACTTAACGTTCACAACACAACTAAAAGTCTTGAATTTGGATAAGAAATAAGGGAGATACAATAAAAAATGCACCTTTGCACATGGGAGGAGGGAGAGGCCACAACACAACAGTGGAGGATTTTTAATGCAAATGTGAGAAAAGATATAAGATTGGTGAATTTAAATGCACAACTCTCCTGCATGACTTATTAATGTGGTGAATCAGATAAAAACAAAAATCGGTGGAAATAGTGGAATAATTAGCAATGAGAAGAATGGATAGAACACACCTTGCTCAGCTCCCAATTCTCATATGTTGCCTTGTGGAGAGACCAAAGATGAAGGGAACCGAGGGAAGTGAGGAACAATTGCTTGGGTTCCAAAAGTACCTGAAACATTTGACATGCCTAAAGGGTTGAGAGGGGAGTAAGGAGGAGTGGGTGATCAGAGAACTGAAGGCACAGAGGAATAAGGTTAGGAGTGTCGGTGGGGCCCAAAGTTGCTGAAATAACTGACGAGGTAGGGAAGGATGGTGAATCAGTGATTTTGAGGAAGTGGTGAACAAGTGGAAGTAAGGAATGGTACTAACTATACCCAAAGTGCCCAATACCATTTTTCCTGACAAAAGCAAAGCAATAGCTAAAAGTAGCAACGCGGGGAATAGGAGAAACAAGGGAACACTTCCTTGTGTTCTTTAAATGATTGATTCATCCAATTTGGACTATAACAACCTCAAAAATGACTAATAACTAAACTTTTTCTCTTTAGACTTGACACATAAAAGAAAAATGCAACCAAGAGGAGAAAGATACTTAGCCAAAATTGAGAACTTCACATTTCATGTCTCATGACAATAGTCCCTAATGAATTTAAGAATTTTTGGATACCTTTTGTAATTGTATGAAGTGAGTACTCTAGTGCATTTCCGTAGGAGTTCCATGTTAGAAAATGAGGTAGTGTTTTATTGTTTATATAGGGTTCCGTGAATGATTTATCTAAGAAAGGACAACCTAAATGAAGTATAAGACCCAATGAAATATATCAATTTGAAATAAAATTTGGAGGACATGTCGTTCCAAGAATGTATAGATGGGTCGGGAAGAAATACAGAATCTTCACCAAACTGTATGGTCTTGACTTGGAGAAAAAAATATGCCACGTGAAATTTTGAGCTGATAAAATGATGTTTTCCTATTGATTTTTTGCATTATACTCTCATAATATGTTGACATGTTAGTGTGCAAGGATAAATAAGCTAAATAAGGGACTGCATAAAGTACTAAGTGGGAATGGAGAAACTGTATCTATCATAGCAGGAGTCCATATTCAAATCAAGAGTTTCCAGAGTGTAAATTACCAAATTTAGTTGTCTACACAATGGTTCCATTTCTAATACATATAAAATGTTAATATGTCTACCAATACAATGGGATTAAGAGAGATGGCTAGAGGAAAAAATGAAACATTGTGTGGAAGATTAAGAGGTTGTGAAAAAAATCCTTACAAAAGGGATGAAGCTAGAGCACGTATATAAAGATATTCATGAGATATTTCGGTGTGATATTTTGGAGCAACAAGCCACATAGTTATCAATATTAAAAATTATTTTTTATAATTGGATCTAAAGAGGAGTACATGTATACTGAATACAAGATAGAGAAACTATGCAACCTAGACACTTAATCAACCAGAGATGTGGACCATTACCTACAAAATATAATTGATGGATATGTAATAGATATTACTTTACAAAAATGGTGTTCCTTTTATTCTATAAAAGAATTTTTCAGTAATAGATTGCGAGGAATTTTTTAAAAGTAACTTCCCTTCTTTGTAAAGATTATAGTTGTAGAAAAGGCCATGGTGACAACTTCATGAAACATAGAGTAGTTGGGTAGGTGAGAAAGGGATGTATTCCTAGAAAATACAAGATGAAGGGGAAAGGTAAAAAAAAATCAGGCCCATGAAGATTATGAGAAGGATTAGAAAGAAAATTGACAAAATTAGAAATACTGCAAAGACAAGTAAGGAATCGTAATAGATGGGGAAGCATTGTTATGAGGGGTAATTCCAAATAAATTGTGGGTAGAATTGAAATAGGTAGAGAGTACAGGGAAGGGGGGAATGATCCTCTTGAAATGATAAAAGAGTAAAATGATGAAGCTGGTGGAAGTGAAGGAGAGGGCGTGTAAGGAGCCATGGAATCTAATAGTGATAGTGGGATAAGGATATAACTAGACAAGGAAAAATAAGAGGAAATGACAAGTAAGGAATTGGAATTATACAGGAGAAGGTTTATGATATAGTTAGAACTTAACCTAAATAATCCATCTTATAGAACTTGGTATTCCATAGATGGATACAAAGTAGGTTACCGTCAACGATTCATGACAGGTCCACATAGGCATGTAGAATACCATAATACCCCTTTTCTAAGATACGCGTCCCTGGATACAAATAGGGAATTCATCACTTGGGATTGTTTGAATGACTGTGAGAAAATAAGTATTTTTCAAGAAAATAAAATGTATCAAGAAAGGTACCAAAATGGACTAAAGTAGATGTTAAAAAATCATACAATAGGTGTTGTTAATGTCTGAGTAACAACTTACTTAGGAATCATGCATATAATAACATACTTAGAGGTGTGATGTAAGTAGTAAGTGCTATGATTTTGTGACTAAAATTTTCATTCGCAATCAACCTACTGGCCACTTTTTCAATTTGATATACTTTTATGGATCATTTCATATCATATAGTGTTGGCTTATAATGTGTAACTTTACCTCAGTGAATGCCATAAATATAAAGCAATATTTCTTGAACCCATGAAGTACTTACTGGTAGGCCTAGCAATAAACTAAGAACTTTCAAAAGCACATCTATTTGTGCCAGTGTGAATACATGTCTAAAAATTAATCCAAGCTCTCCTAAATCCCCTCAGATCAGTAGAACAATCTAAGAATGGCATATCAACACAATCATGGGGAAGGAAACTATTTATAGGAATAAATATTCTCATGTTCTCAATATGTATGAAAATGTACACCCCTATGCCAAGTCATTAAAATGACACTACAAGCCATTACTTCTTATTGTGAGAGTGATATGGGGTATTAAAATAGTCGTTGATGAATGCCTCCCCCTTTAAATTTTGGAAACTCATCAAGATCCTTGGTATGAAAAGATTTGTCTTGAGTTGGGCTTATATTTGGTAAACTGGAGTTGAAACTTGTATTTGAAGTCCATGAGACGGGCTCTTATTTGGTCCAGAGTGGGAGGGAAGAACTTAGTGCTCTAGTGTCCAAACAATTCAATTTAATGGAACAGTAAGGAAACATGGGTTGGAACTTAGTGTTGGATTATAAGATTTGGTTTTATGATGTACATGGGACAAATAAGTTTTGCATGACATGGGATATAACAATGGTTGCTTGTTTTATAGAGGAGATTAAGTTTAAAAGTAAGATCCATTTTTGAATTGTGCAGAATACTTTCAATAAGTGTTCACATGAACTTGGGGCTTCATTAATGGTAGAAAAGATTGAAGACTACAAAAAAAATGTAAGCTTCAACCATAAGAGGGAATCTAAGGTGGATGATATGATGTAACATGGTTAGAATATGCCTACTATGGGGACATATCAAGACTTTGCAAAAGTCGTGAATGCATTCATAAATGTCATCTACAATAAATGACTAGACCCAGAAGTCTTGGGAATAAGAAACTGTTTTCACTAGATAGAAGCCATAAAAGTGAAGCATAAAGATTTTTACCAATTTATTTTTGTGGAGCATCCTAAATTAAATTATAGTTTATTAGTGGTAGCACTATGTAAATCAGCCTTAGAATGTGGTATGCATTTTTAAAATATGCATGAATCTAAAGATTTAAGTTTTAATGGACCTAAAGAAGAAATTACCAAGGAATGTATTTGAGTACAAAAAGGGAAATTAGCTTGATTAAAAGGTGCAACTACCTTCAACCACCAAATAGAGATGGATGAATTATGCCCATTTATTCTCCTTTATAAATTTGATGACAAAGTGAATGTCATAACTTGTGTGCATCATCCCCACTAGAAATTGATTGGTTCGTCTATGGGTGGTAAAAACTGTGAAGACTTGGCGCATCTCTCTTCACTCTAAATCAACCTCGATGAAATACTCTCTCTTGTCACCTCAATTTCAATATTTTCCATATTATAATTTAAATCATGGTTTATATTCTCATTAAAAAGTATCCATATTTGTGCATTAAAGTTAGCAAGGTGTTTATGAACAATAGGAGGCCAGACTACCTTGAGTTCTAGACCTACGTGATTGGTTTTGTAATGTATTTTCACCTCCTTCCATGCAAAATGGTATGTTCATCCTTTAAGAACTAACCATTTGAATTGGTACATAAATTTATCTACTCCATATTCATGTATATTGTGTTTTTCCTCTAAATTCTTCATCTGGTGTTGTGTGAAGTATTTTACAAAATCAGGGTTTCCATTAATTGCAAATTGCTAAATGTTTAGATACGGTTAGTCCCAAGAAAATTACAAGTCTACAACATGTGACTTTTTTCCCTTCCCTCCTAAAAAGGCTATGGGACCTTCTCCCCCTCATGGAGAGTGAAACCCCTTCATATTTGGCTATCACCAATTTAGCTTAGGTTTTCAAAACCATCTAAAAATCTACAAGAAGTTGCTAGAAGAGTTAATGTAGGGTTCACTTTAGAAGTAGTTTTAGTGATAGTAATAGATATTAGGGGAAGCCAACCTCCTAGAGAGGATTGTCTCAAGATGCAACTATATGTGTAGGTAGTAAGAATTTTGAAACAAGGAGTAGTAGATGTACTCACTAACCTTCTCACAATAATTAACATATCACATAATGAATATATCTCTCATAACATATCCATCTTGTTGAAAACCTTTTTATAACATGTAACTAGTGGAGTCATGCACACTGATAAGATAGTTTGGTACATGAAGACCAAGTTACCATGGTATATTGATACATGTTTGAATATAGTTCTTAGTTTCTATGATATGTGAGATGTTTGATTTTGGGAGTACTATAAACATGTAGCCTAGATCCACATTAAAATTTATGGCGTGCATGTATTAGCATAAAATTCAATGACTCTAAATCTAGTTGTTTAAGGAATAATAGATATAATTGGGCGACTAAAGAACATCGAATTAAATGTAAGGGATATTATTTTGAAGGAAAAATTTAAATTCATAGACATGAAGACAAACAAAATACACTATCCAATCTTAATCGGTAAGAAATAGGATTATGATGAAAACATGACAATTAATATAGTAACCAATCAGATAGAAGCAAACTTAGAGGATTTCATTATCATCATTCATATGAATAGGAAAGAATAAAATCATTATACCAAAAAGACAAACATTTATATATATTTAGGGTCCATCCTCACCACAATATTTATAAGTTTTAAACCACCCAAAAGGGAAAAGTAAATGCTGAAATGTATAACTAAATATCGAAACTCCCACTAATGTGGTATGAGATTAAAAAAGCACAAAATCAATAGTGGACACATGAACAAACATAACTAAAAATGCCAAACTTGTCTACTCAGAGTAATAAAAATTTAACCTAGAAATATATTTTTCTTTCAATTAATATTTATAAAAGATATTAATTGATATAATTATGCCATTAGCCATTGTCTAAGTGATACAAACTTGGGTAATTCTAACACATCTAATACATATTAATGGTTGTGTAGATATTTGGTAAATGGTCGTCAAAAAATTTAATCTCGATCATTTATTTTGAAATATAACCTCATCAATGGTGTTCATGTCTTGCATCATTTGGTGGAAATTCTCTAACTCGACCTCTACCTACATCAAAAACCAAACATTCTAGTACTCTTACTATTCTATTCCTTCATATCACACTTAACTCATTAGAATTTAATGTAATAAACCGTTACACCAAAACCTTGAGGCATTAGTGAATATACACACCGGGATCATAACATCCCACCATGGTTCCGCAGAACCAAACCTCGAGTTGGGTTTGCACCCGCACTCCCATATATATGAGTTGCACTTCACTAATATTTAGATGCCCCACATGCTCTAGCTACATGGCATAACCAACCGAGTGGGATTCAAACACATGTGGTTTCTCTGATACCAAATGTAAAAAACCATTACACAAAAACCTCGAGGAAAATAGGATCATAACACATAATGATAATTTCCTCAAGGCATGACAAAGCTAGAGGTGGAAGTGTTATAACAATGTTGTTATTTTGATCTCTTCAAATACAAGTCTCTGATGTCGATAGTTGATGTGGAAATTGATTAAGTAAATATAGGATTTATAGATTCCTAAATCTAATTAAAATGTAGCAGTAAAGGAATAAACAATTAAATACAGAAATGGCCCAAGAAAATTAAGCTAAAAAGTAGGAAACCCTGGCCATAAAGAAGGGATAAGAATACTTAGTTGATTTGCAACAAAATCTAGATTGTGCCACAGTGATGAATTGATGAAAAAAGATGGAGAAATGTCACACAAAGCCTTAGAAAAATATGTGACTGGAATATTTTCCTAGACTGGGGCACCTCGAATGGGTCAGAGGTGCCTGCGGGCACCACAAACCTATTCTAGGCACTTGTTACTACTCAAACCCTCAAGAAACCTCCTTCACATGGTCGCAAGATGTTCATTGTCATTCACTTCTAGTCATTAGTATGTCACACAATGATCACCGATGTTGTTGATAACCCCTCCTATGAAGTGTATACAGAAGAATGCAGTCCCTTTCCCTTGAATGGATGCTTGAATTCTTTTGAATAGCCTAAGGATGCAACCTTAGGTGGTGATAGCTAATGCTTAGTTCTTGGTCCCTTATTATGATCACATAACTTTATATTTGTATGATTCCCTTGCTTGAATTTCATAATCAACCCTAAAAATGTCAATTGTCAAAAAGATCAGATGCTCAAATGGCTAGAAAGGACATAAAATATGTGAACAAAGTAGAAATAGGTTAGGGGCGCCCAGAGGGGACGAGGCACCTAACGCTAGCCTTTTGGCTGGGCGATGGTATCAAGGATGAGAAATTTCGAGGTGTGAAAATATAGATTGAGCTAGAAAGAGTGTAAGACCAAAAATAACAACATAAAGAAAGAAAAGACGGGCAAGGACATGGGTTAATTAGTAATCTTTTTACTTAGGAATCATATGAATAGTAGTATGTAATCGGGATTAGATATATATACCCAAAGTTCACAATTTTATGTCTACATTTTCCCCCACTTTATGTTATTGAGTGAATTCTTGATAACATAAAGTAGATAAGAGATGCATACCTTATAACCATATAGATCGATGGTGAAAGCATGCCAGAAGACAAACTTGGAGTGATGAAAATGTGGAGCATGGAAACTAGAGAGGAGAAAGTGAAAAAATTGATGATGATGATGATGATGATGATGATGATGACCCTAAGGAGGAAATGCGTGTGTAGATGTCACGATTGTACTTGTTGTTGATGTCGATGTTGATGTGATTTATTTGTTGTTGATGTATGATGATGTAGGATGATGTGACTATTACTTACCATAGGGATGGACCTGCAAAAGAGAAGAATGAATGATTAGTCAAATACGTGTGTATATGACTAAAAAGTATGTAAAATGTGAAAAATGTGAAAAAGGAACATGTGCACATGATCTATGATGAGCAGAAGAGTGTAGAAAGGATCTTATAGATGATGTAGAAGATCAATTTTTTTGGCCAATCTCACACCAGCTACGTAAAATGTGAGTTTTTTGGGTGATCTCACACCATGAAATGGAAGAAGTATAAGGAGAAAAAAATGGTGTCATCCTCCAATATTTAACTACTTCCTGAAGTATGGAACACCACTGGAGATGTTGTGTAAAAATCTAATCCAATTTGACCAATTTCGGTCCAATGCAAAAGTATAAAATGTTGTATGGTGCATGTATATTGAGTATTAAGCATTGTATGCCCTGTAAAATCCATTGTGTGAAGTCTATAGACTATGATGAACTGAAAAATGTTGTGTAATTGCCCCCTGGTCATAGGCATCTAGGAATGTTCAAGGGAACCCAGGCGCTACTGTCCGGGTCTAAGCACTAGTTTATGTGTTGTGATAAGGACCCAAGTCAGATTCTAAGCCTTGTATAAGAATAATGAATGTGTTGTACCAGTACTAAACTATATTGTGAGGTGACTGTAGATTTTTGTATGGGGTGATTGATTCACCCAAATGATACCCCCCCTCGTTTGGGGTGCATGTGAAGTTCGCTGAGGAGTATGCGGCCAAAAGGAGGACCAACCATTGTATTGAAATTGATGCTCTGTAGGGGAGTGTACTTTGTGGAAACTAAGGCAAATGTAAACAAATTGTCTAGGAAACAAGTGTTAGTACAAGCAAGACAAAAACGCATGTAAAAGATAGAATGTAAGCTAACAGACAATGTGTAAGCTAAGACGTAAGAAGACAATATGTAAGAAGACAATGTAGACCATTAAAACCAAGTTTCAAATATGGGACACCACTCGTGATGTCACAAGACAATCAAGATCATAGAGGCCATAGGAAAAAAACATACAAGTGTGCACAAAAGATAAAGGGAAAATCCCAAGAAATAGTGACAAACAATGAGAAACAATGAACAAGTAATGTAACAGCCAACCATTGAAGTAAAATAGACCTAAAATACAAATGATGTGCACGAAGCACCTA
Source organism: Taxus chinensis (assembly GCA_019776745.2). NCBI lineage: Eukaryota > Viridiplantae > Streptophyta > Pinopsida > Cupressales > Taxaceae > Taxus > Taxus chinensis. The sequence continues at coordinate 177,025,204 of CM034153.1, read as the reverse complement.
TTAGCATGTTAGAAAGATAAAGAGTATGTCAATGTGTATAATCTTATAATAATGTCCTATGAAAAATGAAATAATATCACATGTAGTGTATGAAAGTGCATGCCCTCATGAGCCGTTGTGGGACTGGTATAGGTGCTATGCCAAGAATCCATCCTATGTGTGTGGATCTATAGTGGAGAATAGAGCGCATTCAAAGGCATGGAAGAATCGGAAAGGATCGCACGCAAGGAACAGAAACAGGTTCGAGACTTAGCCATTTTCACGACAAGGATCTATTTTTGGAGATAGCGTGCAGAGCACTCAAACTGATTGAAGACTTGCGCGTCACGTATTGGCTATTTTTGGAGGACCGGATATGAAGCACTTTGCATAGACACAGGCCAGAAATAGATCTCCTATTGTCAGTTAACTAACAGTAGTCTATTGTTAGCGCACTTGCATGTGTGGCTATTTTTGTAACGGTGCGTGGCTAATAATAGCATGCGACCTATTTTGGGATTAGATAAGTGGTGAAGGGAAAGTCCCCACCCTTATAAGTATGTAGTAAACTATGTAGTAGATAGATAGATGTGTGCATACATGGAGATATAGTGAGATTATGTTGCTAAATCTGTTACGCACATGAGTGTATACTATTGTTATTGTAATGAAGCTTATGTGTACTTATTGCATTTAATCTAATGGAGGTTATGGACTGAATCAAGGTGTTATCATGTTTACAGTTCAGTATTGCATGCTTGATTTCATTATGGGTATCTATTAAGTCTGTTATTTTCTAGATCTAGATCTGATTATGCACTGTATGAAAGACATATTAGTTACAGATCTAAATGATTAAGTCTTCATCATGCTAACATCATGAATCAATCAACCCTAAAGAGGGACCTAGTACTTTTGCATGCACTTTGAGTGAGTGCTCAATCTAGGCTGAGTGATGTGCCAATGCACCTAGGGTCTGATTGGGCTTGTATTACTGAATTCTAGGCTGCATCATTGGTTCCATTGCCGGGACCTCTTTTTCAGTTGTTTCAGGATGGTTCGCAATGAAGACATACCGGTTGACCTTAGCAAGTGTTGAAGAGTGGATACATGATCTGGAAGAAGAATACACACAACGGTTCAGCACTGGATCTGAGTTTAACACACGTGTATGGGTGGAACAAAACCTGTATGACAATTTATATGAGAGCTTCTTCGCTATTTTTCTAGTAGAATTGTACGAGTGGCTGATTGCTTATGCATCTAAGTGGAATTGGAGGTATCATGTACTTTTCTGGATGTAGGAAGAATTTCAGGCCCTTTATGATGCTGATTTGATTTGGACTCGAGCTGTGGATACATGGTTCCATGGTGTTTTGAACAGTTATATCTTGGAGTACTCAATTTCCACTTATTCGTGTCCAGAGGTAGCTGAATTCCAGTTTTTACGATATCCAAGGGGAGCTTACCTGCAAGGCATTCCACTGGCGATCAAGATCCTGATGGTAACTTTGAATCTGGAGAGTAAACCGATGGCTAACTAAACCTCACCATACAAGGGGGCATGAGAGTAGGTTTGGTGAAGGATGGAAGACCTAGCGGTAGAAAGGTAGAGAGAGGAAAGGTAGCTTAAGTATAATGAGGCACATGAGAGGGAGATCGAGAAGCAGTGGGAGGTTGCAGAGAAAATGGCGTTGTGGAGAAAGATAGTTTGGGAAGGAGTTGAAATTCACGCAGAAGATGTGGAACCTGAGCCTCAGGAACTCCCCCATTTGGGAAAACATGATAGGGAACCCTCCTCGGCCTCACGTAGCAGCACACCAGTAGAGATGACCTGGGCCATGGGCGTGCATCTGAATCCACTTGGCAACCTTGCCCTTGCACTTGGTTTTCTAGCATCTAGTACACCAAGCAGTCAACAAGCTAGTTCAAGCAGTGGGAGAGTAGGAGCGAGTCTTATAAGAGGCACAATGATGGCAACACAAATGGCTTCATTGTTATATGGGAGTACCTTTTTGGGTGTATCATCAACACAAAATACAAGCACGCACTGATTTTTGGACTAACTTGTGGGAGTGGTAGCACTTCACAGACTATCGGGGTATAGTTTAGTTCTACTATTGGGACACAGGGAAGTACATCTTCTGGTCCAACCCCAGCTACAGGTTTGGGATCAAGAGGCATAGGTAGCTCTGGTTCAGGTGGATCTAGAGGTTCTGGAGGTAGGGGAAACACAGGAGGTTCTGGATCAGGTGGGCAAGGTCCGCACCAACCCCAGAATATTTACATGGAAATGTCTCTTCATCTTCTAGAGTATAGGGGCATAGAAGATGTTGTTGAACATGTGCATATGTGTGAAATATTGTGGCATGCAAAAGGAATCATGGCTTCTGAGTGTAGGGAAAAGCTAATTTACTACTATGTTACAAGGGCACACACACAACTAGGTACAGAAAGTTTGACCCTGATCAGACTTGCATAGATTATATAGCTTTAAAGGATGCATTCCTTAAAGAGTTTCATATCCCTGAGTTTGAGCAGAAGAGTATAAGTGTGCTCAAGGATATTAAGCAAGGAACTACTGAAAGTGTTAGAGAGTATGATGCATGGTTTAAAACATTGTTATCAAAGCTTTCTTATGACATACACACAAGCCAACATGCACAATGGTTCATTGGGGGCTTGATTACCCCTTTTAGGAGGGCATTATCACATAAGACATACACTGATCCATGTAAATCACTTGAAGCAGCCTTGCGCTTGAGGCAGTTGGAAGCATAGATACTGGGGTGAGCCCATTTTTAGAGGCACAAATTGTAGCTATGGCAAAATAGTTGGAGAAACTATCAGAAAATTCAGCACATGAGACATGCACATAGGGATTTGGTGCACAAATTACAAAGTAGAAGGTCACAAAAAGGATAGTTTTCCTCACAGAATAGTACACTCATTGCTGATGGATTGTGAAATATGCCATTTAAACCATGATGCTAGCAACTGCCCATTATTATAACGAGTGATAAGGAAGAACATTTCAAGCTACTGTAAAATCTGTAGGTCCATGACTCATGACACAGAAGACTGTCGGCTGATTGGATAGATCCATGACGCTATAGATATTGGTGTATGAAAGACAAGATTTTTATATAACTCTAAGGGAAATAACAAGCATCAGGACCGAGATCACAATCAGGCATGCTATGATCGGAATGAAGGGAATTTTGAAGGTGGTCATGGCAGAGGTCGAGGATACCATGGTGGATTCGGAGGACGAGGCCATGGTGGTGGAAGAAGTGATTTCCCTCATGGAACATGTTATACATGTGGATCTCCTGACCACTATAGGCATGAATGTCCCCAGAATATTACATGTTCTTTTTGTGGAAAGAACCATAGCTATGAGGAGTGCCCGGACTTGTATGAGCATCTAAGTAAGCAACATAAATAAGAAAACAAAGGTGCAGGATGGTTAGGATACAATGCGCTGTTGAAAATCAATGGATGCCTAAGTTGGAGGTAGAATCTGAGGCACTACAAGTGAAGATCATGACCCACACTGAGGCACCACACGCTAGGGAAGCATTACAGTAGAAACCTACCATCACTAAAGAGGAATTTCTTCATGCATGGTACCCAGATCCTACCTATCAGAAGGAGGTTTATCAGGAAACCATGGAAGTTCTAAGGAATCTTCAGGGTGAGATACAATACTTAAAAGAGAAATCGCGGAAGATGGAGCAAAAGAAAGCATCAGAGACAGTCCAAACTGATATAGATGACTTGAGGGAAGTGTGTAAAATGTTGCGCCAGGAAAATATTATTCCACTGTTAGGGAGTTGGTTAAAAGGAAACACTCTGCGTGCAAGTACTGAGACTGGACTGAAGATCTTGCATGTGAATCTTCCCCCTCATAGCCTAGATTATGATAAGGAAATCACTTTGAATGTTGTTGTGGATGGGTGGCTATTGAGTAATATACTGATTGATACAGGTGCGGAAGTCAATGTTCTTACCTTAGATGCATGGGTACAAATGGGAAGACCCCCATTGCAGCCATCCTCTAATGTATTATTCATGGCTAATCAGACTAAGGCCACTCCCATCGGAGTTTTGAAAGATGCATCCATTACCATACAAGGAGCCAAGTTCAATGGAGACTTTGAATTTTTAGCGCTGGCAGAGTCAGATAGCTTCCCAACTCTATTGGGGCATCCTTGGTGCTATGTAAATAATGTTGATCTTTGGTTCAATAAGGGCTATATCAGTTTTGAAAACAAAGAGGAAAGAGTTATTATCCCTTTAACAGATGGAAAATTTGTGCCCTATGTTGAGCCCTTAAGTGAAGAAGATCTGAATAGGATTTATGTACGTGCCATCCGAGATCTAGAGATACTTGAGCCGACCAAAGAAGGACTAATTCAGTGGGAGGATGCACAGTCTATAAGTGATACTACAAGTGTTGCTTGTGATAATTGGGCTCATAACACTTATGAGTTGGTAGGGCACAAAGTAAAGAGCATATTTCCTAGAGGCAGTAAACCATGTTATGTCAGGAGGATAGGTAACAACTTGGTACCTTGTTACACTGGAGAAGGAGATCCTATGGTATTCTTGCGTGCCATGGAAGAACAGTGGATAGACCCACTAGAAAGAAGGAATATGCTAGCATATACACTATGTGGGACAACAACACGCTGGTGGGTGGCCCATAGGGATAATATTGTTGGATGGAATGAAATTAGGATTTCTCTTACTACTAGGTTCTTCAGGAGCAATGCACCTACTCAAATAAATACTTATCATGGTAATCAACCTATTCAACACCACGTTCAGAAGTGTGAGAGACTCTGGATAGATGAGCATGAAGCTTTACCTCCTTCGCTATGGGTGCACAAGTTTTATTCCACTTTACAAGGCTACATGTGTGCTTGGTATGTGTATGTAGAACTCCATAGAGACTGGAAATTGGTAGGATTTAATTGTAGGAATGGCCCAGACATTTGAATTCTTCTCTACAAAGCCTCCGGTGGAAGAAGCATTGAAAGTCATAAAGTGCTTAACTATGGGAGATAGTGCCAAGGCTGAAGAACTCCTTCAGGAGTTATTCGATGAAGGAAACTCAGGAGCACATCTTGTTGAAGAAACAAAGGCCGATGCCATACTACTTCAATGAGCTTTCCTTGAGAAAGAAAAAGGAAAAATGGTCTACATAGTGGATGATGAAGAAGTAGATAATCTGGATGTAAACCATTCAACAGGTAGGCGTGAGGTATTGGATAGTACAGATAAGACCACACGTGCCTATCATGAACCTATGAAGACAAAGTAGGTGAATATTGGAACAGATACTGAGCCTAAGGAAGCCATAATTGGAGACTATTGGTCAGACTCTGAAGTGGCAAAAATCATAGAGTTACTAAGGGATTACCATGACTTATTTCCTAGGGGGTACCATGAACTTAAAGGCATGCATGAATCATTAGGGGAGATGAAGATAAATCTTAAAGAGGGTGCATGCCCTAGTTAGAAAGAGACCTTACAGAATGAACCCCAACTTGCGCAAAAAGGTCAAAGAAGAGATTGATAAAATGTTGAAGTCTGGGATTATCAAGCCCCTTGATGAGTCAGAATGGGTTAGTCCAATGGTGATTAGTATCAAGAAGGATGGGTGGATTAGGATATGTGTGGACTACAGGGAGCTGAATGTTGCATGTGTAACTGATCCATTTCCTATGCCATTCACTGAGGAAATACTAGAAGGCGTTGCAGGGCACGAAATCTATTCATTTACAGATGGGTTCTCTGGGTATCATCAGGTTAGGATTTCCCAAGAGGATCAGGAAAAGACTATGTTTACTATTGAATGGGGTAGCTTCACCTATACTGTAATGCCTTTTGGCCTGAAAAATGCGCCTATTGTATTTTTCGCACATAGTTGTTCAAGCATTCAAGGAATTTATTCACAACTTCTTACAGGTCTATTTAGATGATTAGACAGTGTATGGATTAGTTAAGGATCACTGTGACAATCTGTGCTTAATGTTTGAATGGTGTAGATAGTTGAGTATCTCTTTGAACATCAAGAAGTGCATATTTTCTACACCATTTGGGATACTTTTAGGACACATAATCTGCAAGGAAGGTTTGTTGGTTGATCCAACAAAAGTTGCAGTCATTATAGGCCTAAGGGAGCCTACCAGTCAGAGTGAGGTGCGCAGATTTTTGGGTCATATAGGATATTACATAAATTTTATTAAAGGATATACCAAAGTTGTTAACCATTGGAAGAGTTACTAAAAGGGAAGGGTATGTTCTACTGGGGAAAATAGCAGCAGCGCGCATTCGAGACATTAAAGGAGAAACTTACTACCGTGCCTATTCTATGTTTTCCTTCATGGGACCAACCATTTCATGTACATGTTGACGCCTCTGACATGACCATTGGCACGGTGTTGGCTCAACCTGGAGAAGGTATTGTAGATCATCCTATCTGTTTTACTAGTAGAAAGCTGACTCCTGCAGAACAGAATTACACAACTACAAAGCGTGAAGCTTTGTCAATGATATATGTGCTACATAAATTCCACCAGTACCTACTAGCTACACCATTCATCTTTTATACAGATCACATGGCATTGAAGTATTTGGTAAATAAACCTATTTTACAAGGGCACATATGTCGATGGGTGCTCTTATTTCAAGAATTTGATTTCACAGTTGTGCTAAAACTAGGAAAAAGTAATTTTTGACCAGACCATCTATCACAAATACAGTCAAGAGAAGAAGCACATGCAATTGAGGATACCATGTCGGATGCACAGTTATATAGGTTACAACAAGCACCATCAGAACTAGAGGACATTGTTGTCTTTCTACAAACATGGATGGCACCAGAAGGAATGAAATCCTTGGAGAAGAAACAACTTGCTATACGTGTTACACCTTATATGTTAATCAGTGGTGACTTGTACAAATTGGGCCAAGATGAGGTATTGCGCCATTGTGTATTGGAACATGAGCACACAGATATTATGGAAGAGGCTCATGGTGGTATTGCAGGTGGCCACTATGTCAGTGATGCCACTGCGCACAAGATTCTACTCGTTGGATTATGGTGGGAGACCCTATATAAATATTGTAAGGAATTTTGTAAGGCATGTGATCATTTTCAATGTCTTGGAAAACCAGGTCAATGAGATGAAATGCCTCTGAGACCTATTACTAGCGTAAAGCCGTTTGAGAAATGGGCTATAGATTTTGTGGGTCCTGTTTCACCAGCTGCACGCAAAATTGGATCATGCTACATCATAACTTGCACAGACTATCTGACAAGGTGGGCAGAAGTAACACCTACAAAGGACTGTACAATGGCTACAACAGTCTCGGTTTCTATGGGAAAATATTATTACAAGGTATGGATGTCCTTTAAGTTTGACCAGTGATAGGGGCACACATTTTCTTAATGAGACAATCAAAATTTTATTGGATGAATTCATGATTGCACACCATAAGACTACACCCTATCATCCTCAGGAAAATGGAACTACTGAGGCTTTCAACAAAATTTTGAGCCAGACATTGACAAAAATCTGTGATGTTGGAAGAAAGGATTGGGATGATAAAGTATCTATAGTACTTTGGGCATATCAGACAACATATAAAAGGTTGAACAAGGCCACACCATTTCAGTTAGTGTTTGGCACAGAATCCATTCTTCCTATGGAATTTATGTTACCTTCTTTATGTATTTCACATGCATGAGGTCTAGCTGATGAGAAAGTTGTAGAAGAATGGATTAAAAATATCATTAAGTTGGATGAGTGACGAGCCATAGCACATTGGAGTCAGAAGCAAGAAAAGGCCAGGCAGAAAGCATGACATGACAAAAACATAAGGGATAAGAAGTTTGAGATTGGACAAATGGTGCTTCTCTATGACTCTAAGTTCTTGCGCCATCCAGGAAAACTTAAGGTACATTGGTTGGGGCCATATGTTATCACTTACATCCTTGAAACAGGTGCTTTCTAGTTAGAAGCACTTGATGGAACATGGCTACCCGGTTACTTCAACGGGAGTAGGCTGAAGCCCTACTATAAATAAGTCTTCTTGGTGTTTGTAATAAGGCAATATTGCCATTTAGATTAGGTTTTCAATTCTGCATTCCCTTAATGTGTTTCTTCTTTGTTACTATGCTTTTTCAATTTAGTTGGTTTGTTGTGGAATAAGCACGTTTACGCGCCAGAAGCTAATTACTATTTGAAGAATTTTTATGCGCAGAGGACTGCACATACTTTTAGTGTGGGGTAAGTTGTTGATATCTAGGTACAAGACTATTGAAAATAAGTCCACATGAAAGGAACAAAATGGTATGAGTGTTGTTCAAGGTTGGAGAATTGAAATAATCTAAACAAAGATTGCTTCTAGATATAGGGACCATAGAAAGAGATGAATGAAGAAACAAGTATAATGCGACGTAAGAAAAGGTCGAGAAGACTACCAGTGGAAGGTACAGTGATGAGATGCTCAGGCGCAAGGAAGCGCGCTGAAGAGAAGTCTATAGTCGAAAGGTAGAAGGGTGTGCTAGAAGGTTGTAGCTTGGGTGCGAAGATGTACCGCGTGGAAATAATGAAAATGGTCAATTAATGAGAGGATTGTTGGTAGGTGGAGGAGCAATCAATGCACTAACTTTTTGAAATTCTATATAAGGATGAGATGCGAGTTCATTTTTACCGTTGCAATTGAGAGAATTTGAAAAGGGTTAAGTGCAAATGAGCCAAGCAATCATGTTGAGGTGCGAAGAGTGTGAAACCAGACGTGAGGAGAAGGCTTGTGCATAGGAGAAGCTTCTGTTCCCATAGGAGAAGGGTTTGAGCGAAGTAGAAGCTTTGCAAATGAGCTAGGGCACATAATTTCCACTAGGGCACAAAGATTTCAACTAGGGTTTCGACTTGCTCGATTACAAAAGGAGGAAAAGAGAGATATTTTTCAAATGGCACCAAAGAAAGCACCCGTAACAGGAGATAAAGGGAAGAAGAAGGTTGAATTGGAAGAAGAAATTACTCCTAAGAGAAATTTTTTAGAAATGCAGTATCCAGAGTGTGTGATTGTGGGACAAGAATGGGATTCCCATATCTGCCAATGTAAAATCAATGATTACAACCATCAAACTTCAGACAATAAGAAGGAGCTCGATGCGTTGCTGAGCACGAAAACAAACAAGCACATGACAGAGGATATGCTGGTTTATGATGACACTGGAGAGAAGTTGCTGAAGCAAAATGGAGTCTACCAGTTGTATGAGCTGCCATACTTTGAAAAGTATGAGCCATTGTATCAGTGGTTAATGAGCAGAGTCCATGAGGACTTCTTCTACTTTGTCGGATGGAGGATGAGAATCACAGTTGCCTTGATTTCAATGGTGATAGGACTGAGGACCTCATGGTTGGATCTGGATAATGATTTAACTGATAAATCTGCAATCTTGGAGACGAGGAAGGAGCTAGGGTATACCAAGGGTTTGCGCGGTATGGACATTGACCAGTTGAAGAAGTACCCAATAGTGCAAGACTCTGCACATCTTGTGACAAAGCTAAATGACCAAGGAAGGTGGTCACAGGTAAATACAATGTGGTTGCATGTCGCCAAGAAGATGTCTCAAGGAGTGGTCTACAACATTACAGATCACATAGCAAAGACAATCATTGAAGAAGCGCAGACAGGTGACAAAATAAGTTTTGGTGTTGTATTATTGTCTTTAGTATTCATGGAGATTGGGGTGCCTGATGGGCCAAAGGAGAAGATTTGGGAGTACCCCACGGAACACAAGTCACCTGCAAAAAGGTTTGGCAAATACTTGTTTGATGGATCAATGAGTGGACCATTCAAGCAGAGGGCAAAGATGTGGTACGATAGACTCCGTGAGGCGTTCAAGGAAGAGTGGCGCATACCCAAGGATTTGCCATCATTGATGGGTAAGGTAGTTCAGTTTGTCGTATACCAAAAAAATTTCATCACATGATTTGCGATGAAGGATGGGGCTTGGAGCCCATGGTGCAGACTATCCATATGCCTTCGTAGTAAGGTATTTTCAAGCATTAGTTCATTGGTTCTCATATGTGTGCATTTTAACTTTCAATGCGGAAAAGGTAGATTGCGACTACCACACACTGAGGAAGAAGTATGTATATCTAGGACATAATACATATATTGAAAGGCTTATCTCATATGTGTTGAGCATAAAGCCAGTAAGTTTTCTTGTTGGGGACATTGGAGCAATACTTGTGTACCTCCAACTAAAGCCAAAGATGGAAAACAAAAAGTATGTGGAAGATGAGTTCACACTCCCAGGGCCACCGAAGGGTAAGCATACCATGGAGAACATTCCAGTGCCTAAGCCCACAGAGATAATCAAAGTAGAGGATGAGGAGGATGAGCGCGAGGATAGTGGTGGTTTGGAACATAGAGGTAGAAGACATCCTATGAATAAGGATGAAGCTGAGCGCGCAACTACACCACCTCATCCACAAGAGGGGGATGATGAGGACTTGGATGTAGTCCAAGGAGAGTGTCAATTCAAGAGAGTGTTCAAGAGAACAAGGACCCAAGGTGTTTCTCTGCAAACGGTGAGCAGGTCACCTCGAATCTCTCCATAGAAGGAGACAACTGAGAAAAGAAGAAGGAAATTAAATTTGAATGAGGAATCGGAAGAGTCTGAGGAAAGTGCACCCAATTCTCCTACACCTCTAGGGAATGTAGATGAACAAAAAGATGAAGCAATGAAGGATAGAGAAGAGGAAGACAAAGGAATAGATGAGACAGCAATCGAGACTGCTCAGGACATAGAAACACAAGTCCCAAATCTGGAAGATCAAGTTCCTAAGCAGCCTAGGTCAAGAAGAACAAGTGGGGAGCACATTCCACCAGACATGGGTTACGTTGAGGATGCAAGTAAAATTGTCTGCGCCTATTTCCATAGCACACTGACACAAAAGGAGTTATATGGCTGGGAATTAATGGATGAAGATATGGCAACAGTGCACATAAGGAAGAAATTATCATGGTCGATGCACATGCACATGGATGAACCAGATTTTGATGTGTGTGAGGAGTCATGTGTGTCGAGGAGGTTGAAAAAGACACCTCAGGCTAGACACATAATAGTAAAGCCTATTGTTATGTCAGATGAACAGGTGAGCAATGCATTGGTAAAAGTCTCGATGGAGGTGGCATGGCGGAATATGGACAAAGCTGCCACAATTAGGGTGCTAAGGGAAGAAATCAAAACTAAGGATGAGGAGATAGCGCCTACAACAAGAAAGAGACTTAACACAGAAGAAAAACATTGTGTTTATTAGCATCACAGAGGAGATTGGTGACAATGTCATGAAGGCTAGGCCACACTTAGAGCCCAGGGTACCCAATACGTTTCCTTTGGAAATACATTATGTAAGTACATTAGTGGACTTAGTGCTTGAAGATGAACCTCTGCAAATGTCAGTGCCAAAGGATCCAACACAAGATGTAGAGTGAGAAAATGCTTCAGTGATGCAGAATATTACATCATATGAATGACTGTTGCAAGCGATGTGGGAAGAACTAAAGAAGGCACACTAAGCCTTGAACATCTGTACATCTCCAGAGGTGCTCATAAAAATAAAAACCCTGGAGGAGAACAATGAGGTCCAGAAAGTGATGAAGTATGACACATTGGGCCACGTAGAAAGATTAGCAATGGTTAAACAAAAGTGCAAGGCCCTGGTAGTAGCCCAAGAACAACACAAGGATCGACTAGAGGAGCTTGGGAAACTCATTGCGTAGAAGATGGATTTTCTAGAGGGAAGGATGAGTGCAATGTCTAGCATTGTGCTGGTCTTACAGAATGAAAAAGGAGAGATTGCAAGAGATGAGTTAGAATCAATCGCAGTGGATATTCCAGAGAAGGCAGAGGCCGCGCTCAGTGAGTGGCAGATGTTAGAGTTAAAAATAAAAGAGGAATATCTAGAATTGATTATTTCGGTGACAAAAGAAGAGACTGTAGGTTAAAAACATTCTTTTATTCATCCAAATTATTTATATTCTTCTATTCATATTCTTAGATTCATTTTGGAGACAATCATTTCCAGGGTGGCAATGCAACTAGTGTGGGGTAATGTTGATCAGTCAAACCTTGACACTTAGTAAAGAAAATACATAAGGTTCACACGGGAGAAGAGAGTGCATTCAAAGGTGTGGAAGTATCGGAAAGGATCACGCGCAAGGAACAAAAATAGGTTCGGGACTTAGCCATTTTCACGACAAGGATCTATTTTTGGAGATAGCATGTAGAGCATTCAAACTAATTGGAGACTTGTGTGTCACGCATTGGCTATTTTTGGAGGACCGGATATGACATACTTTGCATAGACATAGGCCATAAATAGATCTGTTATTGTCAGTTAACTAACAATAGTCTATTGTTAGCACACTTCCATGTGTGGCTATTTTTGTAACGGCGCGTGGCTAATAATATCATGCGACCTATTTTGGGATTAGATAAGTGGTGAAGGGAAATTCCCCACCCTTATAAGTATGTAGTAAACTATGTAGTAGATAGAGAGATGTGTGCAGACATGGAGATATAGTGAGATTATGTTGCTAAATTTGTTACATGCAGTAGTGTATACTACTGTTCTTGTAAGGAAGCTTTTGTGTACTTATTGCATTTAATCTAAAGAAGGTTATAGACTGAATCAAGGTGTTATCATGTTTACAGTTCAGTATTGCAAGTTTGATTTCGTTATGGGTGTCTATTAAGTCTGTTATTTTCTAGATCTAGATTTGACTATGCATTGTATGAAAGACATATTAGTTATAGATCTGAATGATTAAGTCTTCATCATGCTAACATCCTGAATCAAGAAACCATAAAGAGGGACTTGGTACTTTTACACGCTTCGAGTGAGTGCTCGGTCTAGACTGAGTGATGTGTCAGTGTGCCTAGGGTCTTATTGAGCTTGTATTACTGAATTCTAGGTTACAGCAACTAGCATGCCCCCCGAGTGGATGTGTATGTATGATATGAGGTTCATTTATACATGACCCCTTAGCATTCAAGAATGAACCTCATAACAAGAGTGTGTCATTGGGAAATGGTTTGAATGGTGCACTAGAAATATATAATCAATAAAGCATAGAGTGTGTAGAGTAAGTGAGTGAGTAAATGTGTGAGTGTGGTGAAGGTCCATTTGAGATGTAGAACCTAAGCAGTTGAGTATGGACTTTGGAAGTAGAGTGTGTCATAGGGTGATGTGTCATGTTGATTTCATGAGAGATATTTGAATGTGTAATGTGTTGTGTTGTTTGTGCATGAGATTTTTTTTGTGAACACATCGAGGATGTAGTGTGATATGTTGAGAAATATGTATTGTGAACACATCGAACTTGTAGTAAGTTGTGTTGTATGTATATGAGAAGATATGTCATGAAAGTGGCAAGTATGTAGTGTGTTGTGAACAAGTAGAGTGTGTAAGATGTTTGTGTTGATTGCTTACAAGAGAGATGTGCAATATGATGTAACAGAGGTATGTCATGAAAGTACTAGGTGTCTAGTATGTTGTATTGAATGTGCACTAGAAAAAATGTACCGTAAGCATGTTGATTGTATAATGATGAATATACATGTGTAGTGTGTAGTGTGTAGTGTGTAGTGTGTAGTGTGTAGTGTGCATTGTGTAGTGTGTAGTGTGCAGTGTGCAGTGTGCAGTGTGCAGTGTGCAGTGTGCAGTGTGCAGTGTGCAGTGTGCAGTGTGCAGTGTGCAGTGTGCAGTGTGCAGCGTGCAGCGTGCAGTGTGCAGTGTGCAGTGTGCAGTGTAGTGTGCAGTGTGTAGTGTGCAGTGTGCAGTGTGCAACGTGCAGCGTGCAGTGTGCAGTGTGCAGCGTGCAGTGTGCAACGTGCAGTGTGCAGTGTGTAGTGTGTAGTGTGTAGTGTGTAGTGTGTAGTGTGTAGTGTGTAGTGTGTAGTGTGTAGTGTGTAGTGTGTAGTGTGTAGTGTGTAGTGTGTAGTGTGTAGTGTGTAGTGTGTAATGTGCAGTGTGCAGTGTGAAGTGTGTAGTGTGTAGTGTGTAGTGTGTAGTGTGTAGTGTGTAGCATATAGTGTGTAGTGTGTATAGGATGCCCTTAATAGTCAAGTGTGAAATGTAGCATGAGAGTGTCTCATTGGGTAATGATGATACAAACATATCAATATGTTTGAGATGCGTGTGAAAGACTAGATGTGAAATGATGAGATTATGAGACGTGTGTCGATGCTAGAGGGGGGAGAAATAAATAGGGTGATGCCCCCAAGTGTGTGATAATGAATGTACTATATGATGAAAGTGCAAGACGAGGGTCCTCCACCTGATGCTTGCAGAGATAAAGGCGTGTGACCATGCTCTAAGAGTGGTGGTATATCAGATATATGGTGTGTAAGTGAATGAAGCCTATATGCATGCGACCGATGAGTATACTGCAGAGGCGATAGACACCTTTGTGTAACAGAATGCAGAGGTGATGGACAATTATGTGAAATGGAATGTGGAGGTGATGGAAACATGTGTGAAACAAAATTTAGAGGTGATGGACACCTATGTGAAGTAAAACGCAGAGGTGATGTATACCGAGCTGAAGAAGTTTTCTGAATGGTGGACCTAGACTGACATGATGGACTGGAAGATTGGTGAGACCATGTAGGCCATGTGGGAATAGGAAAACTAGGAGAATATTATGCTTTAGTTTTGAGAGGTTATGGGGACCTAGATGCTCTTGCTAATGCAATGGAAACATCAAGAGGAGGTTTCAGCCATGGTGTAGATGGCAGAACACCATTGATTGAAATGACTTGCTTATTATGAATGAATTTAAGACATAAATGGGTCATGGAGATGATAACATGAGTTGTGTAGAGCTAGGAGAGACCTAAGAGCATGTCACACCCTTTAATTGATGGTGCCACAACAAAAGGCATAAGCATGGTGAGAGGACCAATAGTGACCAAAATTTTGACAACACCATATGATTTTCGAATTGGATATGAAATTTTCGATAGTGAATAGCCGATAGCAGCAAGGAGTGTAATAGAACACATGTTAATGCGCCATGATGGATCAATTATAGTGTTATTAATAGGATTAGATCTAATAGAAACACTAATGTGTAAGCGATCAGAAGAGAATGTAGCGTGATAATCATAATTGGAGAAAGTAATGAGTGGTGGGGATGTCTTGGTATGAGCAACTAGAAAATCAAGAGCCCCCGATGTAAGAGGAGGCACTGCATGATATGTATGATTTTCCAAGGATTCAACCACTTATTTTTCATATTTTGGAAAAGTATCATTAAATATATTGAGCTTATGATGTTCATTAATAGGTGCATAAGTCGTAGGCTCTGGAAGCTCAATTGCATTATTATCAATCAGGTCTTGAATGAGATTACGAAGTTTGAAACAATGATCTGTAGAATTTCTAACGCATTAATGATTGTCACATCTAATATTTTCATCATAATTATGACCTTTAGGAAGAGATGGATGTAAATTGAGTGGAGGAGGAAGCATAACAAGATTGCTTTCGACAAGTTGTGGTAGTAGAATATATGGATCGATAATCAATTTTGTGTATGTTTGCTTAGGTGGCTACCATTGAATGTCGTTAGTGTTAGAGAAATCGTTGAAGGTTTCTTTAGCTTCATTGGGATTGGTGGATGGATTGAAAGTTTCTTTACTTTGAAAATGTGTAGAGGACAAAGCTTTTTCCTGGTATTTTCTCTTTCCTATAAATAAGAGCTTAGTTTTGCATAGCTTAAGAGTATGACATAGTTGATCAAATGATGGAGATGTCTCAAAGAGAACCCTCTCCTGGAGAGGTAGAAATACACTTTGAATGAATAAATCTTGAAGCTCAGAGTCCGCAAGCACATTAGACATCTTAGCTAATTTGTTTTTATATCGTAAGACATAATCCGCTATATGTTCAGTAGATCCTTGTTTAAGTTATGTGAATTGAGCATATGAGATATTAAAGTTGATATTGAAAGATAAATGAGTTAGCAAATCATTAGCTAGATGCGTGAAAGATGTCACAGAGTGGATAGGTAGGTCATATAACCAATGCATCACATAATCGTGAAGACTGCAAGGAAATATCTTAGTTAGGACAATATGATCATTGGAAAAATCTAAACATGCCACATGAAATACTCAGAGAAATTATTGTGGATCACCATGCTCATTAAAAAGGGAAGCTTGGGGGTGAAAAAATTAGGAGGAAGTGAGTAAGCATAGATGGCAGGTGCGAATGGAGTATGAAGTAATAAAGTGGAATCTAAATATGGAGATGCATGAAAAGTAGCATGTTGCAATTGTCGAATTTGAACTTGGAGATCTTGATAAAGGGAGGTTAAATTTGTAGTGTCAGCAGAAGAAACCTGCCGTGTGTGAGAAACTAGAGGTGGAGTGAAATGGTTAATGGGAGTAGGAATAGAAATAGGAACAGTAGAAGTAGGAAGAAGATTGGAAGTAGGAGGTTGAGCTGCAATGGAAGTGGGGATATTTGCGGAAGCATTGAGTTCTACGTGATTGTTGGCCTCCTCACGAGCAATAAATAAAAGCAACTCTAGATCATGTGGATGCTCAACAAGATGATCATTAAGGTCTTTAAGGTGGGATTTAGTGAATTTGCCATAAGATTAAGCCATAGTGACAAGAGGATAAGAGCCCTAAGGAGAAGGTGGATTCAAGCAATGATTTCACCAAAATGATTAAGCAAATATAGGATTTATAGATGACGAAATATGATTGCAATGTATCAGTACATGAATAAACAATAAAATACATAATTGAACCAAGAAAATTAAGCTAGAAAATAAGAAACCCTAGATGAAAATAAGGGATAAAAATACTTACCTGATTTACAACCAAATTTGGACTATGGTGCAGTGATGAACTGATGAACATTGAGGGAGAAGTGTCACAAGAAGCCTAAAAAAATGTGAGACCATAATATTTTCCTAAAATGGGGTGCCTGGAATGGGTCAGGGGCACATGCATGTGCCACATACATGCTCTTGGTTCTTGTGACTGCTCAAACCCTTAGGAAACCTCCTTCGTAGGGTTATGAGTTGTTCATTGTCCTTTTCTTCTTGTTGCTAGTATGTCACTCAATGATCACTGATGTCACTGATAACCCCTCCTATGAAGTGTATGCAGAATAATACAGTCCCTTTCCATTGAATGGATGCTTGAATGCTCTTAGATAGCCTTTGGATGCAAAATTAGGTGGTGATAGCTAATGCTTAGTGCGTGGTCCCTTATTATGATCACATAACTTTATATTTATATGATTCCCTTGCTTGAATTTTTTAATTAACCCTGAAAATGCCAACTAGCAAAAAGATAGGATTCCCAAACGGCTATAAAAGACCCAAAATATGTGAGTAAAGTACACTTGCATAACTTTGTAACAACACTTACATATTTTTCCAACAATATTATATATTTTTGGTTGAGTGGCTATTAAAATAAAATTATGATGATGAAAAAATGCTATTTTAATTTCCTTGACCATCTCCTTGTCATGAAACATCTGACTAACCAAAAAATTTAAAAAATAAAGCATGACAACTAAGTCCCTAAGTGAAATCCTCTCTCTTAGTCATTGTGCATCTTTCCTCTTACCAGTCTGTCTTCATTCCCTCTCTCACCTCAACTCAAAGGAAAGTCCTAACAAGGTTTTTTAATTTTTTTCATTGTGTAAGGATGATTGAATAAGATGATTTATGAGATCAATGTGACTTGATGGAATATAACTTCCTCCAGAGGCCTAAAAAGGACATTTTTGGTCGTTCTGGAGCTAATCAAACACCCTCCAAGAGAGCTTAGGAAATTTCCTAAGCATCCAAAAGTGATTTTAGGGAGTCTTGGAAGTGTTGGAGGTAATTTAGGAAGATTTATTAAATGTACTCTCATTTTGGGACAATCTTCTCGATAATGGGTTTTCCAGGTGTAGGGAACAGACACTCTAATGGTGAAGCCTGAATTCTATGTACAATTCTAGGAGCTCCATAAGGATTTAGGAGGAAATAAAATAGGAGTTGGAAATATATTGGATTTATATACATTGTGGTAACATCAATTTTAATCTGAGGTGTGAAGGATTTATGAAGAACTCCAAACAATGCAATTTCCCCTCGTAGTTCTTAACAAAAAAGGACCTAATTTTTTATATTCATGAATAATAAAGTCTTTAAAATAGTTCCATTGATATATTAATGTGTTTTTCATTCAAAATAATATAATATTTAACCCTAAAACATTACTCTAAGCCTATGTGGTGAAAAAGTAAGTTTCCTAGTTATTTCTGGACATCTACTGTAAAACAAGTTTTCCTGTAATAGCCCGCGCACACTTTTCACCTCCATGTGTCCCAATTTTATCCTTGGGGGAATGGGGGACATGAGGGAAAAAAAATATCACCCCCATCCTCTTCCACAAGGTGCACTTTAGAGCTTTGTGTGTCCCTTTTGTCCCATGTGTCCCATTTGCACCCAAAATGCAAGGGGGCAAGAGGGTCACAGAAGTGCACCCTCACTACCTCGCCATGGGAAACATTTTGTGTCCCTATTTTTACCTCTTCCCCCAAGGGAAAAAATGGTATAATAAAATGTGCCTCATACATTTTTTTATCTTTTGGACCCTCCGCATGAGTCCGGTTAACCCAAGTTAGGTCTAAGTTGAGTTAAGGTGTGTGAGAGTGAGAAAGAAAATTAAAATACATACATAGCCAAATTTCCACCATGTAAAATTTCAACATCTTTCTCTAAGGTGCAATTTTTTTCCCAGGTGTCCCCTTTGTTCCTTTGGCATGGTGCAACTCAAACACAAACCCCCACCTGTAGTTAAGTTAAGCTTGTCGGGTCAAAGTGGATTTAAATGCATCTCATTCTCGCTTAATGTCAAGTTGCCACATGTCATCATCTTTATCCAAGGCACACTTATTTTGTCCCATTGTCCCAATTTTCCCAATTTTTCCAATTTCATCATATGCAAACCACATTTAAACTCATCTTCAACCTGGGTTCAAGGTGTAATCAGTAGGGTGAGTTAAAACTTCATAAAACTCATTCAAACTGATATCTCATCTTCAGTTAGCCATTTTTATGAAATTTTCTATTGAAATATTCTCTAACCTCCATTAATTTCTGCCATACCATACCAAAAAAATGATAGAAAGTTCTATTTCATTTCTACGAAGATCTCGTAGGTGAAAATCTCTTAACCTTGGAGTGAATGATCCACAAAAAATATACATTCACTTGAGTTGTTTCTTGCGCAATGGGGTGGCTGATTTTTAAAGATATTGAGGATTGATTTTTTCTTATTATTCTTCACCCTTTGTTTAAAATCTCATTTTCCCACTCATCCGGATGAGGGAATCATCTGAAAATTGGAGCAGGGAATCTTAGAATAAAACCCAGAATTTCAAGACTATTTTCATTACAATCCAACACCTGCTATAAACATACTAAAAAAACATATTTTCATGCTAGGGCATGTATAAAAATAGTAAGTTCTCAAAATATGTGAACTCTTATCATCTATGGTCCCTCGATCAGGTAAGAAACATCAAGAAGTGAAAATAGTGAAAAAAAAATGCTAAAATAACAGTCCTTACTAGGACCTACTAAAAATAGTAAGTCCTAAAATTGAGCTCACAAAGCTATGGAAAATTTCATTTTTCTTATCTTGTTTATTTTTCCATCATTATAAATCTAGGAGGGTGTCTCTTGGTCCAAATAGGAAAGAAAGTCCAGCAGTCTCTCTAAGCATCAGTCCAGAGGTGATTTCTACAAAGCACTGTTCGATGCGAAGGAGTTGAATGGTCCATATCATCCTAATTGTGGCAAAAGAGAGTCATCCTAAGTATGTTTCCATCATGAATGAGACATCATCGTCACTAAATCTTTCCCCAAATGTGAATATCATCATATGAATCAGATTATGACAAGAAACATATCAGAGTGAGTTATTTTGTGTGTGAAAGACAATCATTTGGGCAGTGGGAAAACATAGGAACATCATGGGGTCTATAAATGATCTAAAACATCAAGAGCTCTATGGAAATTCAATTCACCAAGAGGATGATTATCAAGAGAATGATGAGACAAGCTCACTATGAGTAAGGATAGATGTCATCTCAAGTAATGCGTACCTCGAGAAGTGTTTCTAAATACTTGATAATGAGCTCACATCTTACAAGTCAAAAAAGGTGGTTTTCATAGTGTTTCAGTATAGTGTGGAGGACAAGAACATGGAACTCAGTCTCATTCATTACTTCAAGTTCCATTCATGGATCATTCTTGCTATTAGGAAGAGGAAAACCATCTCCATGAGGAGTGGTTGATAAAGAGGGTGTTTAGACATTATAAAGATGTTTCCACTCGTGGTCAAATTAGTGAGTGAAATTTGAAACTCTATCAAAGTGTTCTATGACAATAAATATGAAACCTTATGCACATTGAAGAGGGTTACACTTCTAATGGTGATAAGAACGCTTCATGTAATCAACAAGAGAATGAATCACAAGGAAAACATTGGTGGTCTGACATGCTCATAGATAAAAAATAAGAGGTATATATAGGATTTTTGTGTAACTTATGTGCATGAAATAGGTACACAACCCTAACTAACCCTATTGACTTATTCTCACTAAGTGAAATGACTAACCACATGAGGTAGAAAAGACATTGAGTGACAAATAAACAAGTCATATACACCAACACCCCCTCTTTACCAAAGTTGAGGTATATGTCATGGAAATTTAGAACTGAAAGATAAATCCCCTAGACAACTAAGAAATATGTGGCAATGGGGCCTGACAACCAAAGTCATGATAAGGTACCCATGTACAAACAACATCTCTCTGGAAAAAGAAGATAAAATGGCTCTCGGCAACTAGGCCTAATGAGGTGCCCATGTACAATAAGGATCTCAAGTAATGGAGGAAAAACCCCTAAGTTAAAACATCCACTTACAAGAGATAAAATACTCTCCTAAACAATCTAAGAAATATGTATCATATGGGTCCCAGTAACTAGGCCTGATGGGCCACCCATGTACAAATGATTTCTGTCTAGAAGATAAGAAGAGGATAAGAGGACTAGAAATCCTAAAGAAGATGGGTGGCTACAACATACCTCACCCCAAGAACAAACCACAAGTGAAGAAATTTCACCTCAGTGAAAAGGCTTGGTGAAAATTTCTACAACCATATCAGAAGTCTAACTGTATTGAAATTCGATGATGTTGTCGTGAATCAGTTGCCCAAATGAAGTACATATGTATCTCGATGTGCTTTTTCTGTTGATGTTCAACTAGATTTCAGAAAATCAAGATGGTGCTCATGTTGTTGTAATAGATGATAGTAGGTCATTAATAGTGAATACCAAAATCTGTCAAGATACCCTGTAACCAAACAACTTACGTGGCAGCGTTGACTACTCATATGTATTCTAGATTTGTAGAATATATCGTAATTATGTTCTACTTCTTGCTATAACAACTAACATGACCTCAAACAAGAGAAAAAAATGTAGCCCGAGGTATATTTACGATGATCTAGATCACCGACCCAATCAGAGTTAGTATATCCAACTAAGTTAATATCTACTCCTCCTAGATAGTGAATGTCATTTGTATATGTGTCATGAACATAATGAAGGATCCACTTTTATTTCTTTCCAATGTAACTCATGTGTCACCTACATGAATTTGAGAATGATCCTAACAACATACGATAGATGTGGATGCGTGTCAGTAAGGTAAATCAAGCTCCTCACCAACTGTCGATAAATGGTACCATCAACCAAGGGAGTAGATCAATAAGAAACCAACTTAACCTCAGAAAGGAAAGGAGTAGGAGAAGGCTTATAATCGAACATATAAAACCAAGAAAGCAAATATGGGAAGTACATAGGCTACAAAATTATGATTCCCGAGTCATATTGTGAAATCTGAATCCCAAAAAAAGCAATGAAGTAATCCTAAGTCAAACATAGAAAACTTTTTGGATAATGCAATCTTCACATAATCGATTATAGAGGAAGAACTACATGTGATCAACAAGTCATCAACATACAGAAAAAGGATGAGTATGGAGTCATCCTACCGTAAAATGTAAACATTTAGGTCAAATTGACACCGAGTGAACCCTAATGTAAGTAGAAAGGATTTCATCTTGGCATACCGAGCTCGAGAGACTTCTTTAACTTACAAACGAGGGAGGGATCTTGGACATATCTCGAATTTGTTCCATGTAGATACCTTCCTCTAGGTCCCCATGAAGGAAGGAACTCTTAACATGAAAAGGAAGCCAACAATCTCCATTATAATAGAATAACAACTAGATGCTACAAGAGCAGTAAATAACAAAGATTTATTTACTAGATTTTGTTATAATTTATTTCGTTAGCTATTCTAATTATTTATTTACTGCTCCTATAGCATCATGTTATAATTTATTATAATGGTGTTATAATTTTTTTATATTAATTTAATTAATATTGAATCTTACTTAATGGTTAATGTATTTAATCCCTCAGATTTGACATGGCATTTGATCAGGTTCAAAAGGTTTCAAATAAATAAAATAATTCAATATGATGTTTGGGAGTTTAGAACTATGTTTATAATACCTAAAAAAAATTAGTCTCTTTCTCACACAAAATGCCATCAATTCTTGAATCTGATGATGGTGTGCATTGAAGGGATCAACGAGACATTTCCAATGAGACCAATTTTTACCTAATTTGGAGTTTTGGAGAGAAAGTGATGGCCATTTAAAGTTGTGAATCTCAGGAGAAATAACAAGTTGACATGTGGCAACTTCTTGATTTTCTTCAGGTTTTCCTATGTACGCCATTCATGATTATTTATTTCTTTCCCTCATGTCTACCTTTTACCTTTCCATGATGTCTCCTTTGACTACCTCAAACCTGTTCGAAACACAAAACCTTTTATTCGAAACTTAGATTTATTCCCCGGGCTTGAGGTCCATGATAATACATTTGGTTAAAAAGCCTGAGGAATTATGCCACATGTCCCTCCTTTATCCCTTGGATCTGTGACATGTGTCTACCCTATTAAATCAATTTATACCTTTATATTATGTACTTTCGTTGACAAAATATCATTATATGTGCTTTTATTAATAAATTCGGTTAGTATTTAATATATGCGTCCCGTTTAATACTACTAAGCCTTGGTCATAAACTTGAAGTTGCAATTGATCTCCTTGATAAATATGGAAAGATCATAATCAATTTAAGTATTCTAAAATCTTATTTAGTTATGTAAATTACTTACTTATTATAAGTAATTTTAACCAATTATCAAATATAAGTCTTGTTAATGACTAGTCAATAGATTTGAAATCAAGATCTAGTTGAATATTAGTATGTGATTATTCTTGCATGAGTTGGTCATTCTTGCATATATATTATCTTATCACAAATTTAAAGGCATAATATATATATATATATATATATATATATATACATATACATACATGACTAACTATTGATTAAGCATTTATAAACTAGTATATGATTACTAAAAATATTATTATATGCATATCAAATGACACTTGGGGATGAATTTTTGTTTGTATTGGAGACGTCCAACACTAATTACATCTAATATATATTTTACTAAGATTAATGTGTTGAAATTGTTCAAAATATTGGTAATATAACATGATTAGTTTTAAAGCATATTGTTATTTAAGTTATTATATGACTTGTTTTCTAACCTATCAATGTAAAATTTATAGACGGTTAAAAGTGAAATCAATAGTGATTTATATTGTGCTTATTATGATGTTTATATGGATATTGTGATTCTAACCATGTTGATGTTGTGTTAGATATAAAATCTACAACTAGAATATGTGCATTCAAGTTTTTGTTACAGGTTTTATTACTTGGAGCAGTAAAAAGCAGACAACGATAGTCTCCATATCTTTTATTGACACAAAGTATAGAAAGTGTGATGAAAGCAAGCAAAAGAAGCCCTATGGCTAAAGCGACTTGTTGGAAGAGATACACATGGAAGTGATAGGAAGTACTCATATTCTGTGTGATATCCAAAGTTGCATTTCTCTTGCTAAGGATCTAGTTCAGCATCAAAGGACATGAAGCATATAGAGATTCATATGCACTTTATCTGATAGAAGGTTCTCTGAGGTTCTCTGAGGTGATATAGATCTCCAGTACTGCTTGACTGAAAATCAAGTTGCAGATATGTTTATGAAGCCATTGTGTCTACTGTATATTTTTGTAAGTTTCATGAAATGACTCGGCCTTTCTAGATTTTCCATTGAGGGGGAGTGTGCATGCCAATGCCACCTCCTAATGGTCTGGTTAACTGATATATCATTTTCCTTTGTACATCAACTCCAATTGTAAAGAATTGTAATAAGATCCTTATGATCTTTGTAAACTTTTCGTGCTCTAAGTTTACATGGTGTACAGTCCAATGTGTTACATTTATTTGTAAAGGAGGTCCTTGTGTTATAAAATTCTCCTAGAGATGTTGGTTGAGATATCTTTCCATGAGAAACTATGAGATGTAGTTTCACAAATCATGCTTAGCCTAAATAATTCAACTATTGATTTATGGATTCCAAATCCTTTTGTATAAAAAGGTAAGTTGAGCATGATGAAGGTGTTATAAATCCTTCAAATGTGATCTGCTAGCCTAAACCTTCACTAATGGTTTATGGATTTGTAAAATCATGTTGGATAAATATGCAATGTTGGCATATGTTCCCCACTTAATATTAAGGGGGATTGTTACAACATAATATTAAGTGCCTATAACCCATTTAGTTTATAATTAAATAATTAAGAATAGATTATATTCTTAATTATTTAATATAAACTTTAGGTTATGTTTAATTGGGTTAATTATTAACTAATTTATTAAACCGCTGTATGGTTTAATCAGGGATAATTTTAGCGGCGAATATTCGTAATATGGCGAAAATTTCATTTTAGGAAAATTTGAAAAGGTGAATTATTCGGAGTGGGTCGGTGTCCTGTTCGCCTAAAATATATAGTATATTTTTTTTGGGGGGTCGGCTTCGCCTTCATTTGAAAACATCTCCTATAAAAACCTAGGTGATTCGCCGCGTAGTATACCTCAAGTAGCTTACCAAATTACCAATACTGTGAAATTTGAACTCGCATACCCTTGAGCACCAGAGATTCATATTACTGTTAGCCTGTGATTGTTGACGCGCGACAAGAGCTGTACTGACGCGCGACAAGAGCTGTACTGATGCGCGACAAGAGCTGTACTGACGACGCGACAGGAGCTGTACTGACGCGCGACAGGAGCTGTACTGACGCGCGACAAGAGCTGTACTGACGCGCGAAAAAGGTGTTCTGACGCGCGACCAAGGAAGTGTTGACGCGCGACTTGGGCAAAGAAGTGACGCGCGACAGAGGAAGTATTGACGCGCGACTTGGGCAGTGTTGACGCGCGACAGTATATTAAGAGAGTGGACGCGCGACCTCAGACAGTGGACGCGCGACAAGACCTCAGACTGGACAGAGTCGCTACTTGGTTCTTTTGCTGACGCAGGACTCTTTTCAGAATAATGGAAGGTGCCAGCTCAAAGAATACGAATAACCTAAAAGTAAGTAAGAAATCTCAGAAATCACTCTTCAAGTATTTTGGAAACTCTGTGGATACAGATATTGTAAATACCAATCATATAGATGCCACCACAGAGAATCAGAATACTGACTGTGTGGAAGGAATTATTGAGGTGGACATGCATTCTGCACAGTATCAAAGTCAAACAAATGAAACCTACGATAATATGCCAGATCTTGAAGATATTGTTCCTGTTGGGGTGCAACCAGAAGTGCAGCTAGATATCACAGATACAAACACTCAGCAAAATGGAAGACAGAAATCAAAATCAAACTCCGGTCCAAGAAAGAGGAAACCAGGTGATTGTGATATTGCTCAAAATTCTACTCAAAAAAGTAAAGCATTAAAAACGAACAAGAATATGTGGACCATTGGCAGGACATACAAGTTTGATTGGGCAGCTAAATTTCCGTTTATTGAACCTGTACAATCATCTAATTCTGAAGAAATCCCATCTGAATGTACATGTAAAATATGTACGTGGAAATTGGGAAAGCAACAAAAAATGCAACTGAAGCTGGACACTATAGAAAAACATTGTGGAAAACAATATTTAACTGTAACGGGGGCGGATGGCCAGAAAATCAAAACACATAGGTGGAAAACTGAAAAAGAATGCATGCATGTTAGATACGCAGCGGAATATGAGGCAGAGCAGAAAAAACACAGACATCTGTTGGAAAAGGGAGGAACGATCACATCGCATATTGGTAAGATGAAAGAAACAAATCTACATGCAAAATTCATACAATTCTCTACTCTTTTTCAAATACTTAAAAAAGGAAGAGCGATTTCAGATTTCCTCGATTTCAAAGTTTTGTATCAATTTAACGGAATGCTGAATGTACCTCAGTCTCATTGGTCTGAGAGTAGTGGATGGGAAATGGCAAAATGCCTCTCGATGATAGAGAAGGAAGATTTGAAAGAGAATGTAAAAAAAGCAAACTTTATCTCTCTTTCAATTGATGAAGTGACAGCAGTCGACAACACCGCATGGGTATGTATCCACATCTATACTTTAGAAAATCATATAAGGACACCTCATCTGTTGGGTGTTATGAAAATGGTTGAAAACTGCAATGCCGAAAACCTATATAAAATAGTTGTTTCTCATTTGAAAGATGTTGCTGGTATGACTGATTATGAAATTGCTACGAAGTTGGTATGCGTTGGAGCAGATGGTGCATCTGTCATGCAGGGTCACCGAACAGGGCTCTGTGTTAGATTACAAACAACAGTGGCCCCATATATGCTACCAATTCACTGTATGGCTCACAGAATGAATTTAGCGTATAAAATGGTAAGCAACCACGAAAATGTTGCTAAATTAGAAGACCTTATAAGAGAACTTCATGCCTATATGTCAAGCAGCCCAAAGCGTTTTCTCGAGTTCCAAAAATTTGCAATTGGAATTACAGATGGCAAAAAACTTCTGAAGGATGTGGAGACTAGATGGATCTCTTTGTATGAACCTGCATGCAGAGTTCGTGAGGAGTATCCTTCATTGGTTGGTTTCATGCACAAATACCGTCATGAAGTTGATAGGGCGAGGGACTTGTTGTTCCGTTTAACTGATTTGGAGACATTGCTTACATTGGTTGGTATTCTTCCAATGTTAAAGGAGATCAATACACTGATGAAGCATGCACAGGGCAGATTAATCTATATTGTGGATTTTATACGGATGAGGAAAATGGTATGTCAAAGTCTTGATATATTGTACTGTTCCAATGATAGTTTTGATGCACCTGTTTTTGAAAATTGGAGAGATTTATTAGATCTTAAAAATCCTAACACCTTTTTGAGATTTAATATCCACGATCACCTCTGCATCACTGTTAATGGGAGGGAAATACCTGTGCACATTTTGCAAAAACGTCAAGCTATTACAGGATCGGAACGAGAAGATGTTCCCGTGACACGTAATTTGTTTGAGTCTATTATAGTTGAAACAAGAATAAAGCTTAAAAAAATTTCAGAAACCTTGTCATCAGAAATTAGGGAACGTTTCTGTAAAGATAAAATTCTGGAAGCCATGGGTGTGATGAATCCTAATTTTTGGAATACTGAAGGTGGCCGTGCAGACTTTGTCAGTAAGCATTTCCATAAATCAATGGGTACAATAATGGAACAATTTACAAAGACGTCAGAGCTCAAGGGTGTGGAAATCAAAGGTATACTGAATGCCGATTTATTAAAGTCTCAGTCAACAAATTTTGCAACAACAATGAGGAACCAATATAAGAATTTAGATCAACCTTCTGAAAGTGGAGCTATTACAAGGCTGTGGCGAGGAATCTATCAAAGTTCTATTTTACAAGAAGATATCAGTGAATACTTCAGATTATATGAGTTATGCCAAACAATGATTTTGGGGTCTGTGGAGGATGAAAGGGTTTTCAGTGCATTGTCATTTATAAAATCAAAACTGAGAAACAGGTTGGATAAAAATCTGGAAAGCTGCATGAGGTGTTATGTTTCTCGATACTCCATCGAAACCTTTCCGTTCGACAGAGCAATTGCGCACTGGAATTCCCTTTGCGAAAGAAGAGGTGTGAATAATACAGCTACAAGTACAAATATTCCCAACCTTGAGAGTGTAATTGGCTCTTCGTCACATTCTACAGAAGACAACATCGACTTTGATGAAGCTATTGATAATGGATTGTTTCAACTTTAAACAGGTATCTTCTTTATCTATCTTTTATCTTTATCATTAAAGATGTTACAGGTCTATATACTAAAAATGTCAGGCAATTCACCCATCTATCTACTAATACATTTCTCGTGTTGGGTTTTTTTAAAACACAGATCTAGCTCATTACCAGTGGCAATGATGATTTCAACTTTAAGGAGGTATCTTTTTCCCCTTAATCTTATTGTTTGTTACTATTCATTTATTCAGCTCTGGTTATCATTAAAGATGTTACAGGTGTATGTATTTACATTTAGTTAAATACAATATTTTTACTTTTTGAAAATGTGGGTTGACATCCGTCCGAGGAAGCTGTTACTTCTCGGGACTGACAATGTCAGGCAACTCACCCACTTATCTACTAATCCATTTTTTGTGTTGAATTTTTTTTAAGACAAAGATCTAGCACATTACCGGTGATGATTTCAATTTTAAATAGGTATCTTCTTCAACATAATTTTATTGTTTGTTACTATTCATTTTTTCAGCTCTGGTTATCATTAAAGATGTTACAGGTGTATGTATTTACATTTAGTTAAATACAACATTTTTACTTTTTGAAAACGTGGGTTGACATCCGTCCGAGGAAGCTGTTACTTCTCGGGACTGACAATGTCAGGCAACTCACCCATCTATCTACTAATCCATTTTTTGTGTTGAATTTTTTTTAAGACAAAGATCTAGCACATTACCGGTGATGATTTCAATTTTAAATAGGTATCTTCTTCAACATAATCTTATCGATTGTTACTTTACATTTTTTCAGCTCTTGTTATCATTAAAGACGTTACAAGTCTAATTCTATATATTTACATTTATTTAAAGATATTGTTGGTCTATATATTTAAAGATGTTGTGGCACTTCTAATAGGTATCTTGTTCAACTATATATTTAATCGATTGTTGTTTTTTAAAATAATTCATAATTATATCATTACAATTCTATCCATTCTAATCATATCGTTACAAGTGTAGAGAATAATTATCTTAAAACAAGTTCAAAAGTCTAGAGGAGAAGAATTACTGTGCTTGATGATAAATACGTCACATTAAATTGATCAATTCATCTATCATTAATTATCAATTATCATCATTCATCATCTACACATACAATTCATGACAACTCAAGTAAACAAGAAACATACATATAATTCATGATAATCACCATCTAATGCAATTAAAATTAAAGATTGTATATAAATCCATATAATTAAATTCAAAAACCATAGTACATACTCAATTGTAGAAGTTTTCAAATTCAATATTTAAAGTTTCCTCAATAATAAAAGTTTCTAGTTTTCAAAACCCTCTCTTTCTTTATCCAATTCTACTCTGCACTCTTCCCCAACGGCTTCTTCCACTGTGGCTGTACCTCCTTCCCCAAAACAAGAAATCTCCATGCGACAGCAAATTTGGATCAGCTGCAGCGTTCAAACTATCCCGTTGCCAATAATTTTCATAACGACTAATAATCTCATTGATAAGAACCTTAGCCCTTCTCTCCCATTCTATAAGCTGAATCTATCTTTTTTGTGCTTGTCTAGTTGTATGAAATACTCCTTGCCCTCTTTAGAAGTACTTGTGCCAAAACCCTGTATGGTCCAAGCAACAAGTGATACCTAATCAGCAAGTGAACAAAACCAGAACTTGAAAACATATAAAGAGAAAACAAACTAGCATTACTTTGTAGTACTATATGGTCCAGCCAGTTATCGATCCACTCAATGATTCTCTCCAAGCTTCATACTCAGGAATTGTGTAAAAAGATAACACATTTCCATTTTTGTGAGTTGCCTACATCAACATGTGCCAAAATTAGACATGGAGATAAATAACATCTGGAGGCTTAAAAACAAATATAAAGAGTCTCAATACACTCAACAAAATATACAGGGGTAACAGTTACACTGACAATAGGAGTGATAAATTCCACAACAAATGAAGGAATTTTAAGCAGTGATGGCCAGGCATGGTGTATGAAATTGATCAGCAATCCTTTGATGTGGGATCCATCATGGTCCTTTAAGAGACAAAGGACAAGTCAAAGGATCTCACTAGAAAGGATGTGTCAGAATTAAGCAGAAACTAAACAGCGCTATACAAAGATCATGTACCTGGTCTGTCATTATCATCAGATGGCCATATCTTAAAGATTTAATGCTGTCATATATTTTATCTTCCTGTAGACCAAGGATTTTTTTTATATTTACTATCTCTTTATTCTCCATTTGTTGGTGAGTGGTAGCTTCCCTGACATTGAGCAGCTTACCTCTGAGAGGAAACACGCCATAATAATATTGACCAACAATAGATATTCCTGCCACCTGATAGAATAAAGATAACTAAAATAACAAAAAATTAAATTGGAAAGTGATGTCGAAACATGTCACAATACTACCAAATTCAGTATTCACATTTCCCTGATTCAAGGCACAAACACTTACAGCAAGAGCCTTGGCTGAGTCACCCTCTGTTAATATTAAAGTACATTGATCAGAATTCTTCCCCCTTGATTGATTTGCATCATCAAGTTTGGGAACATCAATTAATTTCCCCTTCTTGGTTCCATCAGTTTTCTTAAGATCTTTTTTTTGTTTAAACTTTTCCACTGCACTCATCAGGTCAATCAAAGTTACAAAGCTCATCTTAGACACTAGCATTGCAAAAATTACATGTACTCAGAAATGTTACATATTAGACACCACGCCTTTTATTTATTGACATGGGCTGCAAATGCGAAACAGTGAAAATTACTATAAATTTATAACAGCAAATTGTATCAGAATAAAAAATATGAATTAAAAGGAATTATACTTACAATCAACATGGAAACCGAACGTTGATTCGAGAAAATTCTTTTCTTCCACGAGTGTTGCCTTGGTTGTAACAATTGGTAAATTTTTGAACGAAAGGCCCGTAAACCGATGGATGTCATTTGCTTCGATACTGAATTGAAAAATTCGGCCATCGTTCAGAGTCACATAAAAAATGCCGTCCTCTGAATTGTAGGATGACAGAAAGTAATTCAAAATATCCGGATCTGTTTCGAAATGGGGCATATTAATAGTATGGATGTGAGGGCATAAGGGATTCCTGTAGTTGATCTTGGAAATCGATTGAATTGGATTCTCTTGATTTTTGTTACTGAACTTGGAGTTGGGAAGCATCGAGACCTGCAAAAAATCTAGAGCTGGAAGGTGAAAACGAGAAAATGACCGGTTGAAGGGTATTTATAGGCTAAATTGGGCGTCAATGGCTTCACTTGACGCGCGTCAAAGGTTCTAGCTGACGCGCGACAATAGTCTAGAAAGACGCGCGACAATAGGAGTGAGTGACGCGCGTCAAAAGGAGAAAGTGACGCGCGTCAATAGGTGCCAGTGACGCGCGTCACTAGGATCCAGTGACGCGCGTCACTAGAAGCCAGTGACGCGTCATTAGTGACATGCGTCATTAGGTGAGTGACGCGTCATTAGGGGCCAGTGACGCGCGTCATTAGGTGCCAGTGACGCGCGTCATTAGGTGCCAGTGACGTGCGTCATTAGGTGGCAGTGACGCGCGTCATTAGGTGCAGTGACGCGCGTCATTAACAGGGAGTGTCGCGTGTCGGTCAAGACCATTGACGTTCCATTGACGCGCGTCGGTCAAGACCATTGACGTTCCATTGAGAAAGCCTGAGACTACCAAATAATTGATTTCTTATCCAAAATTTAATGGAATTCGAAGTTTTCACCTCTTTTGCTCTAGAGGAAATTCCCTTCATGTTTGCAATGCAGCCAATTGAGATGAAGCCTTCAAATTTATCAACAGTGTTTGGTGTGTACTTGATGATGATATAGGGTCTTGTTTGATAAGTTCAAAAAGAAACTTCATGATATATGCTAAGACTGAGTTTGAGATGAGGTACCAGTAAGGGCACTGTTGACAAAATTTACACAATGTTACCTTTTTAAGATGATCCAACCTTGCACAGAGAACTTTATGTTGAGCTGTAAAAAAATTTTCAATATTTGAGACACTTGATTTTATCAATTGTACTTCAAGAAGATCATGATTAATCAATTCAAGGCATAGAAATGGGGGAGCTTCAAAAAAATTGTCTTCAAACATACACTTCAACATTGTATCTTCAGCAAAGGAAAACAAAACAAGGTGGTAGCAGGAATTTTATACTTTGATACTCCTTGCAATGGTCAACCAAGTATTTCATCAGCTCAACAATGATAATTAGAAGAAAGTAAAAACAATTTTCCGTTACACAACAATTTTGATCACTTTACCCTTATTGTATCTTTCAAACCTCATTCTTGTAACTAACATGATATGTAAACAACCTTATTGAGCTATGATCATATGCACCACCTTAAAATTTTGAAAAAAAAAGAGACATATTTTAATTCAACCACTCCAAGAAGCAGTCCTGAAGAGAGAATCTCAAGATGTGAATCCTATACAAGGTGGTAGTCTGCATTTCTAAGCGATCGAGTTTTATAAAAACTTGAATAAGTTTAAATACTCATTTCAAAATCTAATTAAATTTGGCATGAAGCACTAAAAGACACTCCTATACACATTTCATGTTTTGGTTAACCATGGGTTTTCCTAAAGATGTTACAGGTCTATATACTAAAAATGTCAGGCAATTCACCCATCTATCTACTAATCCATTACTCGTGTTGGGTTTTTTTAAAACACAGATCTAGCTCATTACCAGTGGCAGTGATGATTTCAACTTTAAGCAGGTATCTTTTTCCCCTTAATCTTATTATTTATTACTATTCATTTTTTCAGCTCTAGTTTTGATTAAAGATGTTACAGATCTATATACTAAAAACGTCAGGCAATTCACTCATCTATCTACTAATCCATTTCTCGTGTTGGGTTTTTTTGAAACACAGATATAGCTCATTACCAGTGGCAGTGATGATTTCAACTTTAAGGAGGAATCTTTTTCCCCTTAATCTTATTGTTTGTTACTATTCATTTTTTTCTCCTCTTTTTATCATTAAAGATGTCTATGTATTTACATTTAGTTAAATACAATATTTTATTTTTTGAAAACGTGGGTTGACATCCGTCCGAGGAAGCTGTTACTTCTCCGGACTGACAATGTCAGGCAACTCACCCATCTATCTACTAATCCATTTTTTGTGTTGAATTTTATTAAGACAAAGATCTAGCACATTACAGGGGATGATTTCAATTTTAAATAGGTATCTTCTTCAACATCATCTTATTGTTTGTTACTTTACATTTTTTCAGCTCTAGTTATCATTTATTTAAAGATATTGTTGGTCTATATATTTAAAGATGTTGCTGCCACTTCTCAGGACTGACAATGTCAGGCAACTCACCCCTCTATCTACAATGTCAGGAAAAACAAAGATCTAGCACGTTACCCTTGATGATTTCACAGCAATCTAATACGCAAGAGGTAAGCTAAACCCTATGATATTTGCAATTATGTTTAATTTCTTACCAGTGATGATTCTTTCTTGATTTCTTAGAATTATATTTAATTTATTTTTTATATGTGGAAAATCCTTTGATATATTTTTTTAACTGCGGGATAAACTATTAAACAATACATTATACTATTATAAATATAAGTCCTGACACTCTTCCTAAAATTCCATGCTTTGTCATAGATCCATCACTTCTTCAGATTTCTCCATGAAGAAATAGATCTATTTTTAGACTTATAATGATCATCCTCTAACACGAAGTTATTCAAACTCAATTCTAATGCTATCTTCCATATCCTATAGTCACCCACCCAAATCTACACTAATCACAACTATTTAAATCAACTTGACAGAGTCTTTATCTAATAAAAATCTACACACATAGTTTGCTATGATCTAGTTTACAACCTTCAATATTTTCTTACACACTCAAAATTATTCCAACTTATAGCCTCCCAGTTCTAATCCACAATTATTCTTCACCCTTATCAAATATTAAAAAATGATAGGATTCTTCAACCTTATATGTTTTACATTAAACTTCAAAGTTCTATATCGAGCTTGACCTATCTTTTAATCACATGGTTATTCCAACTTTGGTTAATCTAGATTCCATAACCTTGACTATTTAGAGCAACTTGTCAATCTACTCTACACAAAACAATATCCATGATAACAAAACCATATCTTTTAAACCATGGTCTTGATTGTTTGCAGCAAAACGTTATTTTCTGACAAATGGTCTTGACCATTTTGGATGTCAAACAACCTCTCTAATGAGAGATTATGCACTTATATAGAGGTGAATCTCTTTAAAATAGAATTTTCCTACACCATAAGTCTATTAAGGAGAAATCCTAAAGATCTGCTTCAAATCTTAGTTGCTATTTTTTCCCAAAAACATAATTTTCAAGATAATTAAAGTCCCACAAAGATATTTAGGCACTACATTTTACATTATACACATTAAATTGATCATCGTCTTTCATCATCATCTATCATTAATTATCAGTTATCATCATTCATCATCTACGTCCACATACAATTCATGACAATGCAAGTAAACAAGAAACATACATATAATTCATGATAATCACCATCTAATGCAATTAAAATTAAAGACTATATAAATCCATATTATTAAATTCAAATACCATAGTAGATACTCAATAGTAGAAGTTTTCAAATTCAATATATAAAGTTTCCTCAATAATAAAAGTTTCTAATTTTCAAAACCCTCTTTTTCTTTATACAATTCAACTCTGCTCTCTTCCCCAACGGCTTCTTCCACTGTGGATGTACCTCTTTCCCCAACACCAGAAATAACCCCTGAACTTATAAGATCTTCTGCAGCACTGTCCAGATTTTTTATAATTCTTTCTTCTTGATTTGTTGCATCTCCATGCGACAGCAAATTTGGATCAGAAGCTGCTTTGGCTTTGAATAATATGTCAGGGTCGAGACCATGCTCTTTAATTATCCGCTTTAGTGTATTGTTTTGTTTGTTAACCAAAACAATATTTTGCTTCAAATTTTTTGCTGCGGATAAGCTGTTCTTTGCTGTTTCCAAGTGAACTTGCAAAACCTTCGCCTGACTCTTCAAATTTTCATATTTCAACTGCACAAAAAGAGTAATGTCAATATAAAATATTAATGTAAATTCAAAATTTCAAAATAACAAAAATGATTGTTTAAATGTAATAGTACTTACAACAGCTCTATCTCTTTCGGCATTTGCGATTGATACCAAATCCTTGTCCTTGGACCATTTGTTAAAATATGCCTGGGCCTCGGCACTAATATTTTCCAATTTGTTTAGTGCCTTATCTAAAATGTCGTCTTTATAGTTGTTGTTAAACGTGACAGTCCCACATCTTACTTGGGTAAGTAAGGAATCCATCTTCGCAGGTTGATTCTGGACTGCAGCGTATAAACTATCCCGTTGCCAATAATTTTCATAACGACTAATAATTTCATTGATAAGAACTTTAGCCCTTTTCTCCCATTCTATAAGCTGTTGGATATGAGGAATAATAAACTCACTGATATGGGATTGACAATCATTACCAATTAAGTTCTCCAAAGGAAAACGTGGCAACTGTTCACTATCTGAATCTGATGCAGACGATCTTGCTGGAGAAGAATGGGGGCTTTCACCAAGATCAACTGCTCCTTGTTTCTGCCTTTGGGTGGGCTGATCCTGTTTTTGAAAAAATTAATCAAGATTTAGATAAATAAATTTAAATCAGAATGTAATTCAAAATTGTAAAGCATATTAAAATTGAAATTTGAAGTATACCTGCTGGCCTTGAATCATCTCGCGGGTATCGAAAAAACCAGTTGGGTCATTGCTATCAATGCCCAAATAATCTTCATCTAAATTTATATTGTTCAAAACAGATATGCCCGTTGCACTGGGCAAGCCACCAAGTGATAGAGTTGGAATTCGAAACGAGGAGGCAAGGTTTAGTGTCCCACTAGGGGCCGGAGCAAAAGGCATGCGTTTACCAATGTTCTTTTTCACTGTTCCTCTGGTTGGCATTTTAAAAATTAATGGTTGAGTGGGTGTCGGTGCCGTGGTTTGATCATGACTGACATGTGCTGAAAAGTACAAGAAAAAAATGAAAAATATTAAAACAATTCATAAAGTCAAAACTACGAAATTAAACGTACTATAGAAAAGTTGTACCTTGTTGTCGAGGGGTTGTTTTTCTCGGTGCTACGGGTGGCCTTGTAGGAGTTGTACTCAGTGGCTGTTCAGAAGATATGAATGCATGCGACTGTATGGAGTGAGTTGGGGAAGAAGGTTCCAAAGTCCCTGCAATTCATCAATATTAAATAATGTCAATTCTTTTGGTTAAAATTTAAATTGAAAAATAAATATGCAACTTTGGAATTTGTAAATAATATATGAGAATGTATTACTTCTCTGGCGTTTAACGAGTTCAAACTGTTGAGGGTTTGGAGAGGAGTGAGCTTCCATTTCAGATTGGGAGTCCCCCGAAGCCTCCGCGTGTTGTTGGCCTCTTCCTCTCGATAATTTCTTTTTTCGGGGAAGGGCTTCAAGATATCTTCTCTGCAAAACATTTAAATTTAAGTTTTAATAACTGCACTGTAATGTCGAAAATTGAAATACAATTACAAACTAAATAGTTTATACCTGTTGTTCTTCAAATGGAATTGAGAATTTCTTCAAAGCCTCATCAGAGCAAGTAGGAATTTCTTTATCTTTTAAATTTAAAACTGCCTCATAGTAGAAGCCGAGGAGATAGTTTGTTGAATAAATGAAAGGTTTATCTGAGAGTTTTGAATTTATTATGTCAGTTCTTATTTTTTTGGATAGATATGTGCACCAATCGAATTGTCGTTTTGAGATAGTGGCACAAATGTATGCGATGGCCCAATTTGGTATATCTGTTTGGCGACCCTGCAAAACAATTCTGGCTTGAAAAAATGAAATAAGTGCAGCAAGAAAGTGGTGTGCAATTGATTGTGTATCTACACCACGCCTGGATTTATTGACATGGGCTGCAAATGCGAAACAGTGATAATTACTATAAATTTATAACAAATTGTATCAGAATAAAAAACAATAAAAAATATGAATTAAAACGAATTATACTTACAATCAACATGGAAACCGTACGTTGATTCGAGAAATTTCTTGTCTTCTTCCAGTAGTGTTGCCTTGGTTGTAACAATTGGTAAATTTCTGAAAGGAAGGCCCGTAAACCGATGTATGTCATTTGCTTCAATAGTGAATTGGAACATTTGGCCATCGTTCAGAGTCACATAAAAAATACCGTCCTCTGAATTGTAGCATGACAGAAGGTAATTCAAAATATCCGGATCTGTTTCGAAATGGGGCATATTCACGAGCCCTGTAAATTCACACTCTTCCATCAAAGCTTGATATTCTGAAGACATCTTTAAAGCCGTATGGATGTGAGGGCATAAGGGATTCCTGTAGTTGATCTTCGAAATCGATTGAGTTGGATTCTCTTGATTTTCTTGCTGAACTTGCAATTGGGAAGCATGTGAAGTCGACATTGTAGCTGTAATTGCGTCTTTGACGACGATTTAGACCTGCAAAAATTCAAGAACGGGAAAACGAAAACGAGAAAATGAGCGGCACAAGGGTATTTATAAGCTAAATAGGGCGTCACTGGCCCCTGATGACGCGCGTCATTTGCTCCTACTGACGCGCGTCACTGTCTCCTATTGACGCGCGTCAGCTCTAACTTTTGTCGCGCGTCATCTAGGACATTTGACGCGCGACACTGGCACCTAGTGACGCGCGACACTGTCCCCTACTGACGCGCGTCACTTCCTCCTATTGTCGCGCGTCAGCTATTACCTCTGACGCGCGTCAACAGGTTCCAGTGACGCGCGTCATTAGGGTACAGTGTCGCGCGTCAATAGAAGCCAGTGTCACGCGTCAAAGGTCATAGCTGACGCGCGACAACAGTCCTAGCTGACGCGCGTCAATAGGAGACAGTGACGCGCGTCAGTAGGAGCAAATGACGCGCGTCATCAGGGGCCAGTGACGCGTGACAGTAGGAGGCAGTGTCGCGCGTCATTAACAGACACTGACGCGCGACAGTAGGTGACAATTTAGCGCGTCATTACGAACTAGTGTCGCGCCAATGTCGCGCGTCATTACAAACTAGTGTCGCGCCAATGTCGCGCGTCATTACAAACTAGTGTCGCGCCAGTGACGCGCGTCATTACGAACTAGTGTTGTCGCACGTCACTGATGGAGCCATGAAAAACCAGGTGAAAATTTTATTTTTGAATACTGTCAAATTCACCTTTCGTTGAAACTGGTTACGGGGATATTCGCCAGGTATTTTCCACCTTCAATTTTATAGGGGTGTCTTAAAATGAAGGAAGATTCATCACTCAAGTGAGAAGGAACAAGGTTCCAATCAACATTACCGTCAAAATCAGAATACTCTGAAGCATGAGGGTCGGGAGGTGCGGGAGAATCAAGAGGAGGAGGAGCATGCACAATAACATCATCTTCTAAAGATTCAGATTCAGAATCAGAAAGCGTAAGGACCTCAGAAGGTAGAGAAGTAGAAGTTGAAGAAGACTCATTGAATTTCATACTTCTCTCAATATAAAGAGGATTCAACAATCGATATCCCTTCACTCCATCAGGATACCCTACACAGATACAAGGTTTGGATTATAGTTCCAAAGCCTTGCATTTATTTTTGGGAATAATATCCATAACTTTGGATCAAAAGACTTGAAAGTGCTCAACATCAGGCTTGCATCTAAAACCATGCTTCAAAGGGTGTCATCCCCTCTTACTGCCTTGTGTGCAACACGGTTTTGAATGTAATAAGCACAATTCACTGCTTTGGCCCAATGCTATGGAGGAAGAAACTTTGAGTGAACTATACAAGTGGCCATTTCCTTAATCATTCAATTCTCTCTTTCCGTAACTCCGTTTTGTGAAGGGCTATTAGCAACTATATGTTACAAAGCAATCCCTTCAAAAGTAAAGAAACCCTTGAACCTATTACTCATATACTCTCCTCCATTGTCAGTTTGAAGAATCTTTATAGATTGTTCCACTTGTTTCTCAACAAGAGCCTTAAAGTCTTTAAAATGATCAAAAACTTCAAATTTAAGCTTAAGAAAATACACCCAAGTGTAACGTGAAATTTCATCAGTGAAGGTTAATATATAAAGAGTTATAGTAAATGAAGGAAACAAGAAAGGGATATAAATTTCACTACAAACAAGATCCAAAAGATGAGTATCTCTCCAGGATTTTCCTTTGTCAAAACTCTTTTCAGGGTGCTTCCTGAGGGCACAACTCTCACAAAGACCCTTAGAAAATCTGACGTGGGGTAACATGTTGACCATTTTGTTTTGGCTCAATTGTTCAAGGTAACGAAAGTTCAGATGGCCAAAACACTCATGTCATAGATTACTAACCTCATCTGCATGAGTGAACAAGGAAGTGGGCATCAAATAAGAAGTAAAGTAGGAGAAGATGTGCAACAATGAACGATGATTTGCCTTTCCCTCAGCCATAGTAGTTTAAGAGTGAAGCTCACGAATAATCACCAAGTTAGGACCAAATTCCACTCACATTTCTTCACCAAGGTGAGTGATTTGGTAAACTGATAGGAGATTGGTAGAGAGATCAGGAAAACTCAAAACTTGGTTAAATGATCCCCCATCCATCTCTACTAATCCACTACCAGAAACCGACACTTTCACCTCATCACCCAACGTGATTTAGGACATGCCACATGGTTTGATGTTGGAGAACTCAACATGTGAAGAATCCATGTGGTGCAAGGCACCCGAATCTATAATCCATGTCAATGAAGGATAAACTATAGCTACAAGGTCCTTTCATTTCTTCTTATTAGATTTATACTCTCTTGCAGTCGAACTCTTAGCTTTCATAGCATTTTGTTTGATTGACTCAGGAACACCTATATGATTTTTCTCAAGTAAATGAGTAAGGTGATGAATTTATTTTCTCATAAATTGATGCTCCTCATGACAAATATTCTTGCAATATGAACACTTACACTTTTATTTCTTTGATTTAGGCTTAGAAGTTGAAGTGTTCATGTTAGGTTTCTTTTTGGCTTGGTTGGTCTTGGTTTCCTTCTTAGGTTGATCCTTTTTCTCTTTATTAATTTCAATCTTCTTTC
This sequence comes from Taxus chinensis, assembly GCA_019776745.2. NCBI lineage: Eukaryota > Viridiplantae > Streptophyta > Pinopsida > Cupressales > Taxaceae > Taxus > Taxus chinensis. The sequence goes on along the minus strand of CM034153.1, from coordinate 176,984,650 downwards.
CCTTACCATTACTTTACACAAGGGCATGTAACTTGGACTTGAGACACCCCTTTTGAATTATTTTTGCCAATTCTCGAATGAGTTGGGTTGAAAAACTATTAAATGAGGGAATATTCCAAGCACTACCCAGAGTGGCTTTCGTAGTGTGAAAATTTGACACGAAGATGGAGTATTCAGGACCTAGCTTAGATAGAATCGACAAGATCAACTAAAAATATTTATTCTTCAATTTACATTCCTTTAACAATAATCTAGTGTGGACAAACTTCAAGAAGAGTGCATGTGCGTTTTCAAAGTCACTACGATTTAATCATAGTGGTTCACTTTCCAACTCATGTGCTCTCATGTCATCTTGTTTTCCAAAAATATCATCTAACATTTTCCACACATAATTGGGTTTTTCAGACGACTCAGTGTGGAAGAACAAGTCAGGATAAACAAACATAGAAAGAAGACCTAAGGCTTCGTCACTTCGGTTCAACCACTTAGATTTTTCAAGTTCATCGTCAGGTTCAGTCTCAGTTCCCATGGTGATGTGAAATAACCCTTTACCCCTTATTTTCATTACCATTTTCAATCTCCATTCGAAGAATTTTAAGGGCATAAGAAAAGGAATTAAAATTGCATCCATAGTGAAGAGAGAGAGAGAGAGAGAGAGAGAGAAGGAATGCAGAAAAGAAAAACAAGCAACACAACCACCCAAGACAATAGTTTAGTGTGTTGGATAAAATTAGGTACGAATGTGCATCACAAAATAGTTGCTCACTCACCTTATAATCAACATAATAACGTGCAAAAGAGGAGACTGCAATCAAGTTTCTTTAATAGCAACAAATCAACATGATAAATAAGTACAACGAGCTAAAAACAAGAGAAGGGGCGAAAGCAAGTCTTGTTGTGAGAAAAAGTGTCTCACATCACAGCAGAATGAGGATCAATAAGTAACCCCATGCACACCAAAGAAGGTTGCACTTCCTATGGTGATAATAACACTTCACGTAATCAACAACAGAATGAATCACAAGGAAAATCAAGTATAGAAAGACATTGGTGTGTTGGCATGCTCATAGATTAAAAAATAAGAGGTACATATAGGAGTGATATGTAACTCTTGTGCATGACACATGTACACAACCATAACTAACCCTATCGACCTATTATCACTAAGTGATATGAATAACCACATGAGGTAGACAATACGTCGAGTGATGATGAGAAAATTCATATACACCAACAAACTCAAGGAGTGAGTTGATGATCTCCATATCCTGACTCCACCATTATGTTCAAACCTTCTTTAAGGAACAAGCTAGAATGAGTTAGTCCAAGCTACCAAGGCATCTAGGGCCATCATGTGTGAAGGATCAAGAAATCATATATTCACATGAGAAACATGTGAGCAGGAGGTATATGAGTTGATTCCATTCAAGGAGTGATTCTAGAGCCAGGAAAGATAAAAATGTGATTATCTTTATTTAGAGCATCATATTTACAAGAACGGGAAATTATCTCTATTTCATTTGTTGTCATACACTTGGTAGTGTTCTTAAATACTCATCTAAAATGTTATGGCGTGATCATGCCTCAAGTAGGAAGGACATTTTCATCACCTCATTTCATTGCAATAGGTGGCCACATGACAATAATTTCATTCAGGGATAATCCTTTCACCCACATGATGAAGACCTATTTCAGTAAAAGAAGAATAAGCATCAAAATGTTTGAGCATTATGGAGTTGTCTCTTGTGATCACCAAGGTCAATTGTGAAAGTATAAGAAGCAAGAAATTGAGCCTCACTCTCACTGTGAGATCAAGAGGGAACCATCATGATTCATTCAAGTAGTCATCCCAGGTTCACATTTCTATGTCTTGTAATAGTGTTTCTAACACTCTTTTGGAACTCCAGTGTTCTTGCATCTCATAGAAGGAGGAAGCATATGCAATCACAGTGTTTCAGTTCAACAAGTGGTTAGAGGTCAAGGTTCTCATTCATGAAGCATTTCCTCATAGTTCTATCAAAAGGCTTCAACTTCATCAAATTGGTTAACCCTTCTCTCTCTCTTCTTTCTCTCTCTCCGTATTCTAATTCTTCACTAAAAATGCATGTTTTCCCTATTTTTTCATATTCACTTAAGTGACCCTCAATTCAACATTGTAATAGTCCTTTTTCATCATTAAGAAAAAGACTTGTTGTCCATTCTTAGGAAGGTAGAATGTCACAAGTGGTGAAGGAAGGTGAAAATTCATATGGGGGAGATGAAAGAAAAGTTTATATGGTTATAAATTGGAATGGTTTCACCATTCCAAAGGGTTGGAAATTATTGATTGATTGTGTGTTTTCAAGATTTCCACTACTACATCAAGATATAAAAGCTACATTTTGTCCATTTTCTATGCTTATGTTCCTCTATTCTTTCTCTCTATTGTCCAACTTTGTAAACATGGTAATCTTGTATAACCAAGAAAGGTGTTTGTGCCTTTAATGAATGAATCAATAGAATTATGTGTCTATGATTTGATGGTCTTATCATTGTTAACATTATTGTGTTCTTCTAATTGAATTTGGACCTACGTTGGTTGATGTATATGAATTTTGTAAGCCTACTCGCAACATTAACCCTCTCTCTTCTTATTTCCCTAACTCCCCTTTGCATCTCCTTGTCGCAAATTCCTCCCTTGTACTTTGTACAAGCACTTTTCCATAGGTTTATTGAATTATTCCTGTGCGATCCCCTGCCTAATGGCCACCCCTCACATTTAAGTGGCTACATTCACTAATGGGAGCCTTCCCATACACAAGAAGGAGGGGTTTAGCCCCATGACTGTTGGCGAAAACCAACAATTTTCACTGCAACAAATTATTTCACCAACACTCCCCTAGCTTCATTTATGGGATCTATTTCAAATCCACTTACAATGTTCTTACCTTGTATTGTGCCTGTGAGGCTTCCTTGGAGATATAAAATAAGGAGAAAATTTCAACCCTTGCACCAACTAATTTTTCGCCACCCAATGTCAAATGCCTTGAAAATTTCCCACTTCTTTATTTTTCATATTCAATAGAAATGTTTGATCTTGAAAATGAGTCTCAGAGCCTGTTATGTTCTCGCATAGCCCAAGAAGCTGAAAAAATATTCCTCTTATCAAATTTATATGTTGAATAATTAAGATGATGTTATGTCAATACCAATTGTGTCATTTTTTCAATGTGAGATTTGATTATTTTTTATCATTTGTTTATTGACACATACATTAATTTATTATCAATAAACTTATTTTGATTTGATGTGTTTATGAATTAATCTCATTTTTAAATGTTTACATGTTAATGTATTCTCTTGAGGGTTATGTGTTTACGTGGTCTTTGATAAATGGTGGACGGATTTGAGATAGTGGGGGATTTCAACTAAGCTTACCATTTTCCATGACAGTGTCTGTTAGATCCCTTTTAACTCCACTCATATTGTGTGCATCTGATTCCATGTGTAAGAAGCTTCAATAGCAATATAATGTAAGGCACAAATTCTCATATTTTACCTCGTTTGATTTGTGATTTTCTAATGTCAAATTCCCTAAAACGTTTTTTATGCTTTCTTTGCAAGATTCAATGAGATTATGTGATGTAAAAAATGTGTACGATGATTCCTTTTATTTCTTGTATCATAATGGGGTTCTTATTAATACATGGAAGGATGACATGGATGAAAATTTTAGGGTGGCGAAAATGTGTACACGTGTTTTTCTTCTGAAATTTTGAACAAAATTGAAGATTCATTAATAATATTTTATGTTCATAATATGTGTATCAAATTTTATTCTTTTTTATTATTAAGTATTTTTTATTTCCATTGGATTTACATATTTTATTTTTTGAATTAGTTTAATACTTATGTATAATGGAATTGCAGCCATCTTGAAAAGTTACAAAGTTGTTACAAAGCAATTAAAAAGTAGGGCTTCTAGGTTATTTCAAACATATTTAAGATGGATATAATGCTCAACAAATACAATTACGATGGATTTAATACTAAAAAAAAATTGCATTAAATAAGAAATTGTTTATATCAATGGATATTATGTTTTTAATATGTAACTTTGTAACTATAATTACATATGTTTCTGAAAATATTAGATATTTTTGGTGGAGTGGCTATTAAAATAAAATTATGATGATGCAGAAATGGTATTTTAACTGGCTTGACTATCTCTCATAGCTTCATTTTTGGGACCAATTTTAAATACACTCACAATGTGGGTGTCTTTTACTATGCCTAGAAGGCTTCCTTGGAGATATAATCTAAGGAGAAAATTATTAAGCCTTGCAACATGAATTTTTCACCTCTTAATGTTGAATTCCTTGAAAATTTGCCACTTTTTTATTTGTTGGATTCAAAAAAATTGTGTGATCCTGAAGATGGGTCTTAGAAACTATTGTGTTCTTGCATAGCCCAAGAAGATGAAAAAAATATTCCTCTTATCAAAATTCTAGGTATAATAATTAATATGATATTATGTCGGTACTAATTACATTAATTTTATTTTCAACGTAAGATTTGGTTACTTTTTTATCATTGGTTTGTTAACCCATACATTAATTTATTATCAATATAATTTTTTTTATGTATTATATACTTAATATCCTCTTTATATGTTTACACATTAATGCATTTTCTTAAGGTTTATATGCATATGTGGTATTTAATAGATGGTGGAGGGATTTGAGTTGTTGGGGGATTTCGACTAGGTTTCCCATCTCCCATGACTTCGTCTGTTGGATCCCTTTTGATTCCACTTATGTTGTGTGCACCTCATTTTGTGTGTGAGAGGATTCATTGGAAATATAATATAGTGCACAAATTATCAAAGCTTGCATCATCTAATTTATCATTGTCTAATCTCAAATTCCCCAATATGTTTCCACTTCTTTCTTTGTTGAATTTATAAAAAAAATACGTGATGTCAAAAATGTGTACAATGATTCATTTTATTAGTGTCACAATGGGGTTCTCCTTAATACATGGAAAGATGATGTGGAAGAAAATGTTGGGGAAGTGAATATGTGTGCACAAGTTTTTCTTTTGAAATTTTGAACAATGTTAAATAATAATAATTTACATTCACAATATGGGTATCTAAATTTTTTCAATAATATTTAAAATGATGTAAGTTACTGGAACCCTTACATCAAATTTTATTGTTTTTTATATTATTTAGAATTTTCTATTTTCATTGCATTTACATATTTTACTTGCTATAATAGTTCAACACTTATGTATAATGTAATTGTAAATTCATCCCGAAAATTTACAAAGTTTTTTCAAAACCATTAAAAAGTAGGGCTTTCTAGGTTGCCAAAAAAAATTAAGATGGATTTAATACTCAACAATACAATTAAGATGGATTTAACACTCAATAGACATTGCATTAAATATGACAATCGTTCATATTAATGGATAATAAGTTATTAATATGTAATTTTACAACAACATTTATATATGTTTCTAGAAACATAAAATATTTTTGGTTGAGTGGCTAGTAAAATAAAATTATGATGATGTAAAAATGGTATTTCGACTAGCCTAACCATCTCCCATAGCTTCATTTTTTAGATCCCTTTCCATGTTCTTGCAATGTGGGTGTCTTGTACTATGCCCAGGAGTCTTCCTTGGAGATATAATCTAAGGAGTAAATTCTCAAGCCTTGTACCAATGATATTGTTGCCTCCCAAGATTGAATGCCTTGAAATTTTTATGCTTCTATCTTCATTAGATTCAAACAAATTGTGTGATCTTGAAGATGAGTCTAAGAGCATATTGTATTCTCACATAGCCCATGTTACGAAATTTATATAGTTCTCCACAATTTTTTATGGGTGAATAATAATTATGAGAGTAATTATTTGTATGTAAAAAAATTTAGTATATATTGTTATATAGTTGTTATATAAAACAACATATAATGAGTATTTGTTAGGGTGTTTTAACCACTAATGTTAATAGCATGTGGGAGAGATTCGTGGGAGGAGAAGTTCCTAAATTATAGGAATTATATATATAGATATTAATACATACATTATATATATAATTTTATTGTTCTGGAAAGATAATACAAATATATTATTATTGTGTGTGTTTTGTTGTACAAACTAATCCAAATCTTATAACCCAATAAGACAAAAAAAATCTCTTATCGAAATTATAGGTCGAAGAATTAAGACTATATTGCATCGGTACCAATTACATCATTTTCTAATGTAATTTTTTTATTAATTTTTAATCCTTGGTAAGTTAACACATACATTAATTTCATATCAATATACTTCTTTTCATTTGATGTGTTTGTGACTTAACCTCCTCTTTATATGTTTAAACATTTATGTATTCTCTTGATGGTTATGTGTGTATGTAGTCTTCGATAGATGGTGGAGGGATTTGAGTTTCTGGGGGCTTTCACATTTTCTTACCATCTCCCATGAATTTGTCTATTGGATCCCTTTTGACTCCATTCATATTGTGTGCACCTCATTTTACATGTGAGATGCTATATTAGAAATATAATGCATGGTGCAAATTCTCAATTCTTGCATCATCTAATTTATTATTTTGTAATTTCAAATTCCCTAAAATGTTTCTACGTATTTCTTCTCTGAATTCAAAAAATATGTGAGGCTAAAAATGTGTCCAATACATTATTTTGTTATCACATAACCCAAGAAGTCAAAAAAACATTCTTGATATCAAATTTCTAGGTTTTTGGTATTAGTTTGGAAAACCGTGCCATATAATTTGAGGTCTCACTTAAGATTGTTAACTCCATACGATTTCAATTCCCTCATGAAAAATTCATACAATTCATAATATTAGAATAATCATGTTATATTGGTTTATTCATGGGATCTATTATAATATCTTCTTAGAATGTAATAATGATATTTATCAACTGTAACATTCGTGTTACTAAAATCGATTACCCTTCTTGTCATTACACACACAAACACAATTAGAAAATAACATTTGATAAATTGAAAACTAGTGCATTTAATTTTGATAAATATAGAAGATATAAACCTTAACTATACCAGTGACAAAGTCATCTTTAGTGCAATGGTCATAGATTTCTCGTAAGATATAAAAAAAATGTTGGTATATATCCCCTTGACTGACATTAGTAGAACCCAAGTTAAATATATCATCTATAAATCTCCTACAAGACCACTTGACCTCCTATATTTTGTGTTTATCAAAGTCATTACTATGACCACGAGGATTCCTTGGGGATTTAATCTAATGAGAAAATTATCAATACTTGCGCCAATGAATTTGTAGCCAACTAATGTTGAATGCATTGAAAATTTGTTGTCGTACTTCTTCATCGTGTTTGATGAAAATTTGATCCCGAAGATGACCTTAAAGCTTGTTGTGGTCTTACATAGCTGAAGAAGCTAATAAAATATTCTTCTTCTCAAAATTCTAGGCCAAATAATTAAGACAATGTACAATCAATATTGATAACGAAAAATTTATCAGTTTGCGATTTCATTGATTTTTTGTCATTGACTTGTTGACACATACATTAATTTATTATCAATATACTTCTTTTGATTTTATGTGTTCATGACTTAATATTTTAAATTTACGTTTACATGTTTTTTAAATTTATGTTTACATGTTACTATATTCTCTTGAAGGTTATGTGCATACATAGGCTTCAATATATGGTAGAGGGATTTGAGTTGTTGGTGGCTTTTAAATACTTTAGTCATCTCCCCTAAGATTGTCTATTGAATCCCTCTTGACTCCATTCATATTGTGTGCGCCCCATTCTATGTGTGAAATACTTCATTGAAAATATAATGTAGGTTGCAAATTCTCAAAATAGTGTGTCATCATTGAATTTGTCATTGTCTAATTATTTGAAAGAAAAAATGTTTCATGAATAGCCATAACCCTCATGAAAAATGCATATGATTCATAATATTAAAATAATCATATTCATTATGGTTTCTTTAGAGGATATATTATAGAAACTTCTTAGACTATAACAATGATATTTTTAACTGTAATGTTAGTGATGCTGAAATCAACTACCCATCCTATCATTAAATATATATACTATTAGAAAATATCATATATTGAGTAAACAATTATTGCACATAATTTTGATAATATGGAAGATAGAAACCATGACTATGGCAGAAAAATCTATGTCTTTGACTAAGAAACAAGAACATAGTAAGATAATTGTTAGGTCGTGTGTTTAAACCTTGACAGTAACATTGCTAGTAGTGGCAAAGTCAATGTAAACATGGTGGTCATGAAAACCTTGCACGATATAAAAAAAATTATAATATTATAAAATAACTTTTAATGAATCAACAATTAGCACCTTTACTTTCAACAAATTCCTTACAAATTTTAGGAGAATACCTATACAGTGTGTCCTCTTTCATCTTCTTTGACCACTCCCTCATACTGCAAAGCCCCATAAGGCCAGAATTAAAAAATAACATGCATAAGATTATACACATGACAATGCTTCAAATTTAATGAGTATTAAGAACATGGAATGTTGAGGAGGCAATTTCAAATATAAATCCATAAGGAAAAGTCTTATGACTGATATATATTGTTACCTAAACAAGTGTGGAGAATGGTCTAAGATAATGGTCTATAAAGATGACACAATACCACCTAATGTGACATGTTTTATGGTTATTAGATTCAACTACTACATTGACTTGATATGGAATACTCAAATCTCTTGACATCTCCCTATCTTTAAAGTATCTTGTGGCACACGCAAGTGAATTCCCCTAAAACAATTGTGTGCTTTCATTACCCACAAAACACAAGGGTGGAAATTGCAAAAATAACTATTGGCATCGGGAGTATTGACTGACAAGGGATTACTTTATGAGATATCTCCAAACTGTGATGCCTCGATGATCTATACACCACACCCTCTTTTTCCTTCAAGTGATTGAAAAAAAGGCATGTCGTTCATGTTTCATGTCAGATGAAAAAAGAGTTCTGCATATATTCCCCCAACATTTTCTCCACCTTTGGACTTTTCCTCCCTCAATCCCCTTCTTCACCACCCCTCTTCCTCCTACAATGTTTTACTCCTTCATGTTTATCTTCTTCAATGCATCCCTATTAGTGCCTCAATTGCATCACTCGCATGTGATTGCTAGCAAAAAATAGATGAATACGAATAAGGACTCCAACATAGAAATAGTATGACCACCAACCAAAACATTAATGACACAAGCAATAGGAAAATCATGTCTTAGAAAGTATAATCTAAGAAGTTTAATATAGTCTCTCCATGGGGTTTTTAAAATTAAATATAAAATGGGCCTCTAATATTGGTTTTAGTCAAAACCATCATCCTTTTTTGTGTTGTTATCGCCTTTTAAAAAATCTACATTCTCCCTTGTAAATTAGTGATCTTCTAAGGCCAAAACTTAAATATGTTCTTGATACAAATGTGATTTTTAGACTTGAGTGAGTCCTCTATAAAAGAAGACTTACCAAAACTTTTATTTTTAATATCCCACATGTTTTCTAACCCTTATGTTGATGAAACGACATGTCTTACCAATTTGTACTCTAGTATTCAAAAACCTCGCTCAATTTCTTTCACTCTATCATAATCACCATGAATTTGATCTTCTTCTTTTGACTCCCAATCTAGTCTCTATATCTACATAATACATAAGGAAAGAAAATGTGTTTAGGGGCCTTTCTAAAATGTGCTAGTGTATTTGTGAGTTTATTGATTATTGGTCTAGATTAGGCTCTTGTTAGTATAGGATCCTTGTGCAGTTCGGCTTTCAACACATTTATTAATTTCTCACATATCATTTCTACATGTTATTCTTTTCGACTCACTTTTACTCTAAATGTTTTTCATTGTTTCCTTCCCCGTCCTGTTTTCTTTCCCCTGCCAAGTTTTCTCTTTTCTCCCCTTATATCCCTATTTTCCAAGATAATTTTCGAAAACTATACCACTATAATTGTTATAGCATTTTTGTGGGCATTATTGAGCCTTATTTTTGGTGTCTCAAGGTTTGTATCCTTTATTTTACATTCTTTCCCATTCATTTTGTGTCGTCATGTACATCAATAAGGTATTAATTTGAATTCAATAAGCTTATAAATGTCTAAGTGCTTTTAGGAGACGAGGGAATAAAGAATGATAGAAATTCAAAACTAGGATTTTATTTATTAAAGAAGAATTATCGTGCCAAAAATAAACTTCAAGCATTTTACTTATTACTTTCATCAATAAAATAAGGGTTGAAATACTTATATTAAACTATACTACATGATAATAATGGAGGGATACCGAAATCCCACTAACCCCTTTAGTGTTTGTGATTTTATAAAGTATTGTGAACATATTAGGGTTTGAAGGGAGGAGATTAGTTTATTAGTGACTTGCATTAAATTCAAGGAAAGTGAAAGATGTTTTCGGAGTCTAGAAATAAATGAACATGGTCATTAAATCAATTTAACATTTTTCTAATTGTTCAAATTTATATTAATATAATCATAATTATATCACATTAAAAACCATATAAATATTCTCCTAAATTTATATAATTTAAGATTTGAGAAATAGCCATTTGCCAAATTCTTGAAGGGTTTAGGTACAATCTAAAATATTTCGTGGACTTGAAATAACAACCGCTGGTCAAATTTTCTTATGATATCGGTGGAGCTAAAAAAGAATTTAAAACCCCACCACAAACTTTACCGAAGGGTGCCCAATTAAGTGGTACACGTTAAAGCGGCGCAACTATCGAAGCAGTCATACTCCTTTAAAACTTTTTTATTGCTTTACTTTTGGAAGCAAAATTAAAAGTCTTTCATTAAATGTGAAATCCATTCGATTAGATGCTCTCTTACATTAGGTAAGGCACAGTAAAATTTTATTTTATTTCATTTTTTATTTTTGTAAATAGTGGGTTAAAGGCTCATGAGATCTACCTCTAAACAAAGTTGTTACTTTATTGTAAAATTTTATAAATGAAATACAAATCTTTCATTGTATAATTTTCACTGTAAATAAACTAGCAATCGCATGTCTACAATGCAATGTGAACGCCGAACGGTATATGCTATTTGATTTAGAGGGATAGTTATTACTTTTGTAGTTGATGTTGATAAGGGGTGTGATTGATTTTGTAAGTGTAGGAATACAAATGAAGCATTACATTTAAAGGTTCTATCTCTACATTTGAAATTTGTTACAAATTCGTACATATACATTTGCAAATCTTCTATCATGAGTGGTAGCATTTTGCAGACTATTTTATTTGAACTAAACATGAATACATGAAAACTTCTGTACATTTACAGATTTTATATCATGGGTGGTAGTATTTTGTGGCCAAGTATTTTGGCACTAAAAGTGATTACATTTATACATTTAATACTACTTTGGATACAAGAAGTTTGAGTAAAGTAGTAGTGGAGGTGCTATCAAAGTGAGGCTAGTATTTACGATGGGTTGATTTGGTTGAGTGATATTATTCTCGAATGCTTTGGTTAATGATGAATTGACTTGGGAAGTCTATATGGAGTAGCCATGTGGATATGCAAAAGAGAGCAGAAAGCATCTAATGTGTTGCCTCAAAGAGGTGTTGTATAGATTGAAGTGTGCTCCCATAACCTGGTATGTTATGATTGATGATTGTTATCCAATTTTTCCCTTAGGAAAAATTGAACAAACACGACCTTGCATAGGGAAAAATGGAGGGATTCATTCAGTCACGGGAGCTTGCATTTCAAGGTTGGTCGAATATGTTGTAGCAAGTCAAGAAAATCACAGAGGAGTTCGAGAAGTGAAGAACCTCTGAAATCTGAATTTCAGATTTCAGAGGCGGGGTAGTTCGTAGTTTTGGTGGAGAAGCAGGTAAAAAACAAGGAAAAGGCTTGAAAGCCTAAAAACCTGAAGTTCAAAGAGGTTGGGGGTTTTCGGGGTTAAATCCCCTTTTTGGGGTCAACATCACCATGGATTGGGGATTTTAGAGTCTGAAGTCCAAAGTCTAAATTTCAGACTTCGGAGGTTTGGGAGTCTTCGCCAACAAAACACAAAAAATAAGCCAAAAGCCCGAAATATCAAAAGTCTGAAGTCTGAAAGGGTTCAGATTTTGGAATTCAAAATTGGTTTTAGGGTCAACGTAGAGGGATTTTCAGACTTTTAGAGGTTTAGGTTTCAGAGTTTTAGAACTCTGAAGCCGACTTGAAGAATGAACAATGTCAAAGGTTCAAAAAGGAAAAGGTCTGAAACCAAAAGTCTGAATTTTGGTCTTCAGAGTTTTAGAGGTTCGGATCTCAGAGTTTCAAAAATATCAAGCCGATTTGAACAATGAACACCAACCCGATCTCTGAAATGGAAAGGTTTGAAGTTCCAAATTCTGAATGTCGGAAATCTCAGATTTCGAGGTTTCAGAGTTTTCCCGTGCTCAAACGGATGAACAATACCATCAACCTCCGAAGTCATGATGCCTGAAAGTCTAAAATTTTAGATTTCAGAGGTTGCAAGGAATTTCAAAGTCTAATGAAATAGAGCCAACCACTCACCATTAATGTAGTATGATACCCCAACCTTCAGATGCCCATAACTTTTGACTGGTAGCTCGGATTTGCACAAGAAAGGACTTTTTGGAAAGCTTATAGTCTCCTATACACAACTACGATATCTTAATTTAAGTGAGACTAAGTTATTAAAAATGAAGAAATACAGTCCACCATTTTAGAGGGTGTTCCAGGGTTCTCACCTACCACAATGATGAGGTATGGGCTTCCTTTCTTGCCCAACAAGGCATAATACATGGAGGTATGGGTTTTGCAGTGGAACCCATCATTGTTGCAGGTGAATTCAATGCATTTTTGGGTGGTTGAAAAAAGATTTCAAATTCTTCTCTCTTCTTTCTCTCATTCTTCCTATATATTGTAAGGAGGGGCATTTTTCTAATGTTGGAAAATTTAGATTTTGCACCCCCCTTCTTCTCTTGTCTGTAAGTGAATTTGTGAAATTCAAATCTCCCATATAAATTGTAAATGAAATCTTTCCTCTTGGTCATTGTAATGCATTATAAAAATGGAGCAATAATATAAGTATGTGGATGAATTTTTACCCTCTCTTATGTTCATTGCTTTCATCTGATCTCTCATTGCAATCTTGGTTATCTATGCATGGTTATTGTGTTGCATATTTGATGGTATGTGTTTAATGGTGAATGAATTGGGGATAAGAAACTAATATGTGTTTATGTTCATCCTCTTTGATCTTGTTTCACATTCATTTCCATGCAGAGAAAGTTATTCAACATTCTGTTAGTGCATCACCTCTGTTAGTTTAGGTTTAATTTATTGTAATCTTCTTAACCATGTATCCTTGACAGGTTAGATTAGATCCTCTACAATTTGGATATGTGCATCAGAATAGAGGAATAGGAACCGACCTTCATCTGGAGATCTTTCTTGATTGCAAAGTCCCACACTTTTGGAAAAGATCCATGTTATGCAATCACACTAACAGTTTCAACCTATCGAGTTGCAGACATTTAGGGGTGTTATGATTATGCATCAACAATGATTATTTCTTGTAGAATGGGTTTCAAAAGTATTAAAAAAATTCAAATTTGTTCTTTTTTTAAATTTATGTTAAAAAATAATGATAAATAATAGGCCTCGTCGAGGCCAGATGCAAGAATCGCAAGTCTTGACAAGAGACTCGCTGAGTCTGCCAAATTTTCCCCAAGCATTTGCACAGTGTTTCATAAAGTTTGTGGATCAAAATTGAGGGCACGTATTTCTTGATGCCTAGAGAATTTCTTCCTTGAGTTTTAATTCAAGGAAGAACAAAGCAAAAGCCACCACTTTTTCAGCTCACAACCCAAGGAAATACATTCATAAAAACTTGATCAAAGTTAAAGCCAGATGAAATACACCACAAGGGTTGTTCACAGATTGAATAATGCTCCTAAAAATGAAGCATCCTTGCAATTAGAATCTTGTAGATCATGGTGGATTTTAGGAAGCAATGGGGACTTGTTATCACTCTTTTCAGATTATGTAAGAGTGTTCGAAGTCATCAATTATGTCATGATGGATGTCCGCACCCTGTTCTAAAGCTCCCATTTTGGCACAGGCTGGGAGGATGCTAACAAAGGTTGCGGAGTATGGATTTATAGTTGACAATTACATTTACTTAAAATATTCAAAAACCTTTCCAAAAAGCCCATTTTGTACATATCCTATAATCATCGCATTCCATGAGACCACGTCTCTTTGACACATTTTTTTGAACACTTCATGTCCATTGTGTATGATTCCACATTTTCTATACATATATATTAGGGCATTTGCAACTATAATATTTGACAAAAACCAAAAAACTTTTCATTATGCTTTTATGGACGTCTATAGCTTGTTCTAAAACTCCTATTTTAGCACAGGCAGGGAGGATGCTAAAAAAAGCTGTGGATCTTGGCTTAAAACCTACCAATTGCATTCGTTTAAATGTTTTCAAAGCCTCTTCAACAAACCCATTTTGTGTATATCCTACAATCATTGCAATACATGAAATCACATCTCTTTGAGACATTTTGTCAAACAACTCTTTTTAGATGCTGCAAGAGTGTCTGAAGTCATCAATTATGTTGTGATGGATTTCCGCACCCTATTCTAAAGCTCCCATTTTGGCATATGCTAGGAGGATGTTCGAAAAGGTTGTGGAGTTTGGAGTTACAGTTGACAATTGTATTTGCTCAAAATATTCAACAACCTTTTCAACAAGCCCATTTTGTACATATCCTGGAATCATTGCATTCCATGAGACCATAGTTACCAAATATGGTGAAATCTTAAAGATTTTATGTATTTTTCATTCAACCGTATTGAAATTTGTTTTTTTCAGTGGTACAATATTAAAAGGAAGGATCTTAAAAAATTATGTTATTTTTTATTATTTTATATCATAAATATTAAAATTATGAACACATACATGATTTTATAGCCAACAGCTAAAAGGATTTTCATTTTTTAGTATTGTTTAGAAGGTTTTTAGCAATCCCTTGAAGATTAGTGAGACCATATTTTTTTTGTATTTATCGAATTTTTTTGATCAACCGTCTTTTTTCCATATTTGAAGACAATCGCTTAATACTCACCGTACGAAAATTGCTACCTTGCATGAGACCACATCTCTTTAACACATTTTGTCGAACACTTCATGTGCATTCTGTATGCTTCCACATTTTACATACATATCTATCAGGGCATTTGTAACTATAATATTTGACAAAAACCCACTTTTCATTATGCTTTGATGGACGTCCATAGCTTGTTTTATAACTCCTATTTTAGCATAGGCAGGAAGGATGCTGGCAAAAGTTGTGGAGGTTGGCTTGAAACTTGCCAATTGTATTCGTTTAAATGTTTTCAAAGCCTCTTCAATAAACCCATTTTGTGCATATCATGCAATCATTGTAGTACATGAAATCACATCTCTTTGAGACATTTTGTCAGATAGTTGACGTGCCTTGTTAATGCTTCCACATTTTCCATACATATCTACTAGGGCACTTACAACTGCACATCTGAAAAAAAACCCCTTTCAATTATTTTTTGATGGATGTCCATGCCATGTTCTACAGAACCCATTTTGGCACACAATGGGAGGCTACTGGAAAAGGTAGTGGAATTTGGCTTGATTCTTGCCAATTGCATTTGTTTAAAAGTTTTGAATGCCTTTTCAACAAACCCATTATGTGCATAACTTGCAATCATTGCGGTCCATGTGACTACATTTCTTTTAGGCATTTTGTCAAACAGTTCACATGCCTTGTGTATACTTCCACATTTTGCATACATATCTACTAGGGCACTCACAACTGCAACATCTGACAAAAATCCCTCCTCCGCTATACTTTTGTGGATATCCATACCCTGTTTCAAATCACCTATTTTGACACAGGCTGGGAGTATGCTAGAAAAGATGAACAAATTAGGTTCAAACCTTGTTGGTTGCATTTGGTGAAATAATGTCAATGCTTGGTGAGGATGCCCATGTCTTGTGTAAAATGCAATCATGTCCATCAATAATTGCATTAAATGTCACTTCATTCAGAAAAGGACCAAATTCCTCCATTTGTACAAACAAATTGTAGGCTTCATCTACATATGTATGGAAGTATTCATGTATTCATGTTCCGCTTCAAAATGTGCAGTGCCCCATTTGATTGGCAAGGTGCCTTTAATGGGCACTGGAAAGAGGGGAATGAAAAATTGGCAAAACATCAGTTGCTGGCTCCATATTAGTTGAATCCTTTACTCTAAGAGTTTACAGGGAATAACATGTACATCCAAAGAGTGAGACTAAACAGTGTACCTCTATCTTTTCCATCTTTGGAGGACACAATTTGAAAGGACCCTCTTTTAGATGTCGATGGAAGGAGCTGGGGATCTTGATCCTTTGAGATAATTTTGGACTCAATGCATCACTGGTCCCCCAGATTTTCTTCTGATATGCTAACCTGTGGCTTCCCAAGAGCTTCTCAGGATTAAGACTATTCTCAGCATGCAAAAGGGCATATTTTTTGCAAATGAATGAAGGTGATGTTTAATGAGTGCATTAAGGTTGGAGAAAACTTAAGGTTTAGATATGCAAGGGCCATTGTCAATAAAAGATTGAAGACCACTGAAAATCCAATTAATGTTGTATCTCCTAGCCAATACAAGTATCCTTCTGGGTTGATGTTGCGCCTCTCAAGCACATCAATACCCAAGTTTGCCAAACCCTATGTACTCTGCTGTGCAATATAGATCTAAAAATGGAAACAAACACATTTCGAATTGGAGGAATTTCTTAACCCAAAGTGAAGCACAAAATCAATCGTTTAAAATACTGTCTAGACAAAAACAAAACTGCATTTCAGGTAATGGCTATCAGAACGGTTTCCATTTCTTTATTAATGTGTTGTGTGATATCACGCGTTTCAAGTAATGGTGGGGTTTCCATAAACTTCACCAAATTCAACGAATCGTCTGCTAAATTACTGTCTCTTCAAGGAGATGCTACGATTTCTGGAAATGTAATCGCTCTCACAGAAACAAGTGAAAAAAATAGATATAACATGATACATCAAGCGTAGGGAGAGCTGTTTACAAGGAAACAATCCCTGTGTGGAGTGCCAACTTCACCACACATTTTCGATTCCTTATGGGGAATGGCGATCGTCCGCATGGCGAGGGATTGGCTTTTTTCTTTGCATCTCAGCAGTCCGGCGAAGAAATCCCCTACAAATCACAGGGCGGAGGGCTGGGTGTTTTTGCCCATGACAAAGATAGTGGCAGTCCTATCGATCATGGCGGCAATTCTTCTTATCAAATTGTGGCTGTTGAATTCAATACATATCAGAATGGTTGGGACACAATTGGAAATCCCCATGTGGGAATCGATGTGCACACTGTTGTGTAAAGAAGGAACGCACGTAAAAAAACTATTAAAAATGCAAAAATGTCCAGACGGCCGTCAAACCGTCAACTTTAAGACAGATGCAGAAACGTCCGGAGGTCCTTTACCATAGGGGGAACGCCTTCGGCGTAATCAAATTTTATAAGTTTTCTAAAATTTTAATAAGAAACTATAAATTAAAATGGAAACTAAATTAAATTTTAAAAAAAAAACTTATTTTTTTAGTTAATATCAATAACAAAGCAATATTACTTAAAGTCGTATTGTTTTTAATTTTTCAATAAAATATAATAAAAATATATATTTAAAACATAAGATATATATAATTTTTTATTGGGTAAATGGTTTGGCATTCAAAAAATATAACACTAAAATATCAATTCATTTATATTATCATTTATTAATCGGCTCCTAATGTCGAATGCCTTGAAAAGTTGTCATTTCTTTCTTTATCGGATTCAAAAAAATGTGTGATCCCAACGATGAGTCTTAGAGTCTATTGTGTTCTTACATAGTCCAAGAAGCTGAAAAAGCTTACCTCTTATCAAAATTCTAGACTGAACAATTAAGATGATATTGTGTCAGTACTGATTATGTCAATTTCATTTTCAATGTAAAATTTGATTACTATTTTATCCTTAGTTTGTTGACACATACATTAATTCATTATCAATATATTTGATTTGATTTGATCTATTTTTACTTAATATCCTCTTTATATTTTTAGGCATCAATGTATTCTCTTGAGGATTATGTGTATATGTGGTATTTGATAGATGGTGGAGGGATTTGAGTTGTTGGGGGATTTCTATTGGGTTTCCCATACCCCATGACTTTATCTATTGGATCCGATTTGACTCCACTCATATTGTGTGCACCACATTATGTGTGTGAGAGGCTTCATTAGAAATATAATGCAATGCACAAATTCTCAAATATTGTGTCATTGTCTAGTGTTGAAGTCCCTAAAACTTTTCCACTTCTTCATTGGATTCAACAAATTATGTGATGTCAAAAATGTGTACAATGATTCCTTTTATTTCTAGTGTCCCAATGGGGTTCTCATTAATACATGGAAAGATAATGTGTAAGGAAATTTCGAGGTAGTGAATATTTGTACACAAGTTTTTCTTTTAAAATTTTGAACAATGTTTAGGATTCGATTAATAATAATTTACATTCACAATTGTGTATGTATTTTTTTTCAATAATATTTAAAAATATCTAAGTTGTTGCAAACCTTACATTGAATGTTTTTCTTTGAGATATTATTTAGAATTTTCTATTTTGGTTGCATTTACATATGTTATTTGCTATATTAGTTCAGCACTTATTATAATATAATTGTAGTCATCCCAAAAAGTTACAAAGTTTTTTCAAAACCATTAAAATGTAGCACTTTCTAGGTTGCCAAAAATATTTAAGACAGATTTAATACTCAACAATACAATTAAGATGATCTAATACTCAATAGACATTGCATTAAATGGGACAATCATTTATATTAATGGATAATATGTTATTAATATGTAACTTTGCAACAACATTTATATACGTTTTCGACAGTATTGGACATTTTTGGTTGAGTCCAGATAGTAAAATAAAATTATGATCTTTGCAACAATGTCATTTCAATTGGCCTGACCTTCACCCATAGCTTCATTTTTGGGATCCCTTTTAAATCTTCTTGCAATGTGTGTGTCTTGTATTATACCCAGGAGGCTTCCTTGGAGATATAATCTGAGTAATTTCTCAAGCCTTGCACCAACGAATTTATTGCCACCCAACATTAATGCTTTGAAAATTTTCCACTTCTATCTTTATCATATTCAACAAAATTGTGTGGTCCTGAAGAGTCTCAAAGCCACTTGTATTCTCACATAGCCCAAAAAACCAAAAAAACATTTCTCTTATCAAAATTATAGACAAAACAATTAAGACAATGTTGTGTCGATATTGATTACATCATTTTTTCCAACATAAGTTTTGATTAATTTTTTATCCTTGGTCTATTGATACATACATTTATTTATTATCAATATACTTATTTTGATTTTATGTGTTTGTGACTTAATCTCCTCTTTATATATAAATACATTAATGTATTCTCTTGATGGTTATGTGCGTAAGTAGTCTTCAATAGATGGTGGAGGGATTTCAGTTGTTATGGTCTTTCAAACTTTATTACCATCTCCCATGAATTTATCTATTTGATCCCTTTTTTACTCCACTCGTATTATGTGCACCTCAATCTGCATGTGAGAGGCTTCATTAGAAATATAATCCAGGGTACAAATTCTCAATTCTTGTGTCATCTAATTTATTATTTCTAATGTTGAATTCCCTAGAATGCTTCTACTTATTTCTTCTCCGAATTAAACAAAATTATGTGAGGCTTAAAACTTGTCCAATACATTATTGTGTTCTCCCATAACCCAAGAAGTCAAACAACATTCGTGATGTCAATTTAATCATAGGTTTTCAATATTAGTTTGAAAATACTTGGCATACAATTTGAGGTCCCACTTAAGAATGTTAGCTCCATACAATTTCAAGTCCCTCATGAAAAATGCGTATAATTTATAATATTAGAATACTCATGTTTATATTGGTTTAATCACAAGATCTATTATAACATGTTAGACTGTAATAATGATATTTGTCAACTGTAACATTCGTGTTGCGGAAATCAACTACCCTTCACACACACACACACACACACACACACACACACACACACACACACACACACACACACACACACACACACACACACACACACACACACACACACACACACACACACACACAAAATAGCATTTAATAATTTGACAATTAGTTCATTTAATTTTGATAATTATAGAATATAGAAACCATAACTATAGCAATGACAAAGTCATATTTAGCACAACGGTCATAGAAATTGTGTAAGATATAGAAAATTTGTTGGTATATATCCCCATGTATAACATTTGTACAACCAAGTTAAATATTTCCTTTAAATAAAGCTTCTACAAAACCACTTGACCTCTCATATTTTGTGTCTATCAAAGTTAGTATTGCGCCCACAAGGCTTCCCTGAGGATTTAATCTAATGAGAAAATTCTCAAGGCTTGCACCGATGAATTTGTTGTTGACTAATGTCGAATGCCTTGTAAAGTTGTTGCTTCTTTCTTTGTTGGATTTAACAAAAATTATGAGCCCAAAGATTAGTCTCACAACTTTTTGTGGTCTCGCATTATTTTGGTCTCTTATAGCCCAAGAAGCTAACAAAACATTCCTCTTATCGAAATTCTAGGCCAAACAATTAGGATGATGTACCATCAATATTGATAATGTCAATTTTTTTAGCGTATGATTTGATTGATTTTTATCATTGATTTTTTGACACCTACATCAATTTTTTTTTTTATCAATAACTTTGATTTTATGCATTCATGACTTAATCTCTTAAATTTATATTTACATGTTACTATATTCTCTTGAGGGTTATGTGTATACATGGACTTCGATAGATGGTGAAGGAATTTGAGTTATTGATGGATTTTAAATAGACTCCTCATCTCGCTTGAGATCATATGTTGAATCCCTCTTGACTCCATTCATATTTTGTACACCCCATTCTATGTGTGAGATAGTTCATTAGAAATGTAATGTAGGGCAAAAAATCTCAAAATATTGTGTCATCATTGAATTTTTCATTGTCTAATGATCTAAAATACAACAGGTCTCATGAATAGCCATAAACCTTGTGAAAAATGTATGTTAATTCATAATATTAAAATAAACATATTCATGTTGGTTTCTTTGTTATATCTATTATAGAAACTTCTTAGAGTATAACGATGATGTTTTTCAACTATAATGGTCGTGATGCTAAAATCAACTACCATTCTATCATTCAATATATATACTATTAGAACATGTCATTTATTGAATTTACGGTTGTTAGGAAATAAGGGATTAAATATGCGAAACAATCCCACACAAAATCGCAATAGTAAAAACTAATATGCAAAAAAATATCACAAATCTGAAATAAGAGTGCAGAAAATAAAAGAACACAACACAGAGACAATATTTAACGTGGTTCACCCAGTTTGGCCTATATCCACTAAGAATCACTTGCTCGGATTTTATCACAGAACACCTCTTTCTCTCAATACAATACCCATATCTATTTGGAGATGTTCTCAACAAACTCTCTTGAATTCACACTTGAACTCTCACACACATCTACAATGTTATCTCTCCCTACATCAATAGGCAATTGCTTAAGCAGTTTTACAATACCACGGGTACCAAAACCATGGGCCAAAACCACCCCATAAACATATGGGTTAAAAAACTACCCATATGAGAGAACATGTTTCTTGAGAAAACTCACAAAAAACCGCAGAGAGTGTACAATACTTTTAGTGTACAGTCTTCAACACTTCCACACATGAAAACATGCCCCACAACATAACAACAGTTACTGTATATAATTTTGATTAATATAGAAGATAGAAACCATGACTATATCAGTGAAAGCCATGTCTTTGACTGAGAAACAAGAAAATAATAAGATAAGTGTTAGGTCATGTGTTCAAACCTTGGCGGTAACATTGCTAACAGTGGTAAAGTCGATGAAAGCATGGCGATCATGAAAACTTTGCAAGATCTAGAAAAAATATTTATAATATTAGAATATAACATTTAATGAATCAACAATTAGTGCATTTACTTTCAACAAATTCATTTACTTACATTTATTAATTTTCCATTTATCATTTCTACATGCTATTCTTCTCGACTCACTTTTACTCTAAATGTTTTTCATTATTTCCTTCCCCTTCTTATTTGCTTTCCCCCACCATGTTTTCTCTTTTCTCCCCTTATATCCATAGTTTTCCAAGATAATTTTCCAAAGCTATACCACTACAATCACTATAGCATTTTTCTAGGCATTATTGACCCTTACTTTTGGTGCCTTGAGGTTTGTGTCCCTTATTTTACATCCTTTCTCGTTCATTTTTTGTCATCATGTGCATCAATAAGATATTAGGTTGAATTCAATAAGTTTATAAATGTGTTAGTGCATTTAGGAGACAAGGCAATAAGGAATGATAGAGTTTCAAGCTTGTGGCTATTTTGGCTACTGAATAGCGCACACGCGCTATGTGCCCCCATACACATGCCCATACATACATGCCCACACGGGTCCCACCAGTTGTGGTAGACACACATTTTGGGAATCATGAAAATAAATACAAATGAGGTCAAAGGGTTGCATGTGGCAGCTGCTAGGTTGATTGGTAGAACTATGCGCTAATATTTGAGAGGTTGTGGGTTCAAATCACATAATTTTTTTTGTGGTATACACGATGTGTATACCACAAAACCCAAAAAAATTCTAACTGTTGGGTTTTTGTGGGTCCCACCTGCGCATGTATAGATGCATGTCCATCATGCGGGCCATGCGATTCTATCGCCAGAATAGTTGGCTCCAAGTTTCAAAAGTAGGGTTTTATTTATTAGAGAAGCATCCTCATGCCAAAAGTAAACTTCAAGCATTTTACTTATTACTTTTATTGATGAAATGAGGGTTGGGACACCTGGATTATATTGTATTGGATGTTAAACTACATTACAAGTTTTGTGTGCTATTTGTTGAACTTTTCAAAATTTTAAATGCCTTGTAATAATTGAGGGATACCGCGTCCATGTGTAACCCCTTCTAATGTTTACGATTTTATAAGGTATTGTGAGCACGTATTTGAAGGGAGGAGAGCAATTTATTAGTGACTTACATTGAATTCAAGGAAAGTGAAAGATATTTTTAGAGTCCAGAAATAAATAAACACAATCATCAGATCAACTTCACTTCTTAAAACAGTCTTCAAATCTAATATGGTTATTATTATATCACTTAAAAGACCGTATAAATATTCTCCTAAATTTATGTAATTTAAAGTTTTTGAAAAATGTCCATTCCACTATAGTCATTTTCATTACTTTTTTTCCCTATAAAAGTATCCATTTGCCAAATTCTCAAAAGGTTTACAATCTAAAATATTTTGTGAACTTAAATATAACATCCACTGGTCAAAAAAAATCTTTTAATATCGGCAGAGCTAAAAAGAATTTAAAACCCCACCACAAACTTTACGGCAGTGTGCCCAATTAATAAAGCGGCGCAACTATCGAAGCAGTCATACTCCTTTAAAACTTTTTTATTGCTTTACTTTTGGAAGCAAAATTAAAAGTCATTCATTAAATGTGAAATCCATTCGATTAGATGCTCTCTTAGAGGAGGTAAATACATAGTAAAATTTAATTTAATTTTTCTTTTTCTTTTTGTAAATAGTGGGTTAAAACATCAATTGCCTACCCTTTTTTGAATGCAATAATTGAGATATACCTCTGAAAATATTTTATATTTGAGTACCTTATAGTAAAATGTTAGGTGATTTATTCTAAATATCTTTTATTTTCTTTTTCTTTTTTTTAAATGTTGAAGTCTTATACATGGATTCATTTAGATTATATAAAATGTTGATATTTAACTTCAAAATGAATGGTTTAAGGTATAAGTCAATAAAAATTTATCTTAAGTGAGTATTATATAAATCAAACAACTTTACCAATAAACCAAACAACCTTTAACATTAATAAAATCTTAAATATCTATATCTCAAACATTTAATATTTGAATATATTGCAATAGAATATTCCATGATTTAGAGATACTTCAAATGCCTTTCATTTTAATCCTAGAATTGTAAATAGTCATATCTCAAATATACGATTCTTGCCTTTCATTTTATTAGTGGAATTTTATTTCTCCATATCTTAGACATATGATTCATGTGTGAGCTTTTGGCATTATAGTTTTTTCTTCAGTATATTCATTCTTTCAAAGTATTTTTTGACTAGGTTTTTTTTTTTTCCTTTGAAGTGATATGAGACTTTTACTCGTGTGATTTTAAATATGGAATAGTGACTATAATTTATTATTATTTTAAGCTTTTTACTCTCTAATCTCTTTTTAATTGACATTTTTTAAATAAGTGTGGTATTTTAATAAATCACTTTTATATTACAATTATTATCAATTTAAAATTAATCCAATTACACACACACATATACATATATATACATACACATACACATATACACACATATAATTTCTTTTAATCACTGTATAAATAGTAAATAAAATATAACAAAGAAATTCTTTTTCTAATTTTATATAATTTATGAATATATTTGAAATATACAAAAATATTTTTAAAATGTAATATTTTGAAACATCAAAATTTTAAATTTTTTAAATTTTTTAAAATATGAATGAAAAACTACAATTTAAAACATAAATTAAATTAAATTAATTTTTTTTATTTTTGGTTAATATCAATAACAAACAATGTTACTTACAATTATATTATTTTTATTTTTTTAATAAAATATAATAAAAATTATATTTAAAACATGAAATAATTATACATGTTTTATTGGGTAAATGGTTTGACATTTCATAAATATAACACTAAAATATCAATATTTATATTATTTGACACAATTCATTATTTTAATATCTCTTTATAACATAATTATCTCTTTTGATAATAATTTCTAAAAAACTATTTTTAGAAGCACAAAATTATTCCAAATATACCCTTTTCTTTTTTTTTAAAAAGACTTTTCCTCCATAATATGAAACAATTTTACCAATCCAAAAAATAAATACCAAAAAATAGAATACTAAAATATCAATTCATTTATATTATTATTTATTTTTTAAAATAATATAAATTCTCTTTCTATGATTATAAGGAGGAAGTAAGAAACATTTTAGTTCTTTCTATTTTACAATTCTATTTTATATTTTAATACAATTGATGATTCAACTATTTTACAACTCTTTTTAATTAAGTTAAAAGGTGTTTGCACTGGGAGAAGACAACCTCACATCTCACACAGACAGATACAATGACGATTGAGATGATTTGGTTGACGACGTATGGACAAACAATAGCCTTACATGTGGCGGCCAAAGGGAAGGAATGTTAGAATG
Source organism: Taxus chinensis (assembly GCA_019776745.2). NCBI lineage: Eukaryota > Viridiplantae > Streptophyta > Pinopsida > Cupressales > Taxaceae > Taxus > Taxus chinensis. The sequence continues at coordinate 176,959,097 of CM034153.1, read as the reverse complement.
TTATCAGTGAGGGCTCAGTTTAGCGTAGTTCTCTGTTACATATTGTTAACGGTTTCAACGTTGGATTTGAAAACGTAGTGGTTAAAATGCTTCTATTATTATGCAAGGAAAATGACAAGTCTCAAAGGTCATTTAAGATGCGTCGCTCTCCATGTTCTGCTATGGTTTTTGAAGAGTGCTTAATTGGGTTGGTGGGTTTGTTTGACATGGGTCTGTTTTTCCCATTCAACTTGTATTTTGTTGTTAAAAACATGGAGAAACAAACAACATATACGATATTTTTGAAGCTATACGATTCATATAACATCTTTTTCAGCTGCAATATTATCAATCTTAGGAATATGTATATCGAAAGCCCTTATAAAAAATTTAAGCATGCACATATTGTGGAAAGAGAAATGAAGAAGAAGATGTTTGTGTTAGAGCGGAAATGATTATGGTGACAGCGACAATTATGGTGGTGGTGGCGTGAAGTCCACAAACACAGTCCTCTAAGCGGGTGTATTCATTTGAATGAGTCAAGGTGATTGCACTCTGGGAACGAACTCAGGAGCTTGCGCATTAAGCTAGCTGAATGAAGAGTTATTTTCAAGAGCAGTCGATGAAGACAATGCCTCTGTTGGTTTAGGATTCAAATTTTCAAATCTTTTTGACATGGCATTGTTTTCCTCGTGTAGGGTTTTGTCTAAAAAAATTCACCATGGATTTCCTCATGGGCAATGATTACATCATCTGATTGCGTTGTAAATGCATTGATGGCTTGCATGGACTTTTTGAGCTTCCCATCAAACCCCATGCTCGAAAATCTCATGCTTTTCCAGACGGCAAAAGGGGCGCTGAACCTGCAAAAAAATTAATATAGGAAAAGAGAACGAAGAGCGAGAAACATAGAAAATTACTTGAGCATTGTCTCATCCAAGGCCTATTTAATGGCAAGTTCTAGGCGTCCGAAATCTAAACATCCCAAATCCGCCTCAAACATGGGAATGCACATATTGTGGAGAGAGAAACAAAGAAAAATATGTTCGAGCTGGGGCAGAAAGGCGGCCCAAGAGGCGTCGACGAGCAGTGGAAGCAGTATGTTGTTGATGGAGGGGTGAAGGGTGAGAATGATGTGAGTTTTAAAAGTGAGGGATTGCAAAACAAATCTCATGCTCTTTACAATGCGCTCCCCCTTTGTACCATCCATGTTAAGGATTTGGTCACCCAGATAAACGTCAAAGATGAATTTGTACTGAATGCCTTTTGGGTAGTTGTTGAACATGGTTTTCAAAATGTGCTCGTATTTTTGGGATCTGTGGTGACCATAGAAAACAAGTTTGTCATCCATAGAGGCCTACATTGTAGCGTGTGATGCAAAAAAGAGGGTGAGAAAAAGGAGGAGAAGAAGCATTGGAGTAATGCAACGAAGAAAAACAAACTAGAAAATAAAGAAATTATGTATTTTCCCAATAGCTACAGGTACTGATAGCAATTGATGACGAGCTAAATGACCATAACATTCAATTGTTGAAAGACATTTACTCTCTTGTTGCCATATCCATTGTTCAGAACACCGAGCATATTGACTCATGATAAGATGATTATGGATCAATTGCAACATTACATTTTTCTCTGCGTCAACTAGAGAGTCATGCGACATGAAGTCCACAAACCCAGTCCTCTAAGTGGGTGTATTCATTTGAGAAGACAATGTTTGAGTTGGAATGGTAAGGACTGTGGCGACAGTGATAATTACGGTGGTGGCAACATGAAGTCGACAAACACAATCCTCTAAGCAGATGTATTCATTTGAACGAGTCATGGCGATTGCACTCTAGGAACGAACTCAGGAGCTTGTGCATTAACCTAGATGAACAACGAGTTATTTTCAAGATCAACCGATGAAGACAATGCCTCTACTGAGTTAGGATTTAAATTTTCAAAGATTTTCGATAGGGCGTCATTTTCCTCATTTAGGGTTTTGTCTGAAAAAAAAATCTCCAAGGATTTCCTCATGTTCAATGATTACATCACCTGATTGCATTGTAAATGCATTGATGGTTTACATGGATGCTTTGAGCTTCCCCTCGGACCCCATGCTCAGAAATATCATGCTTTTCCAAATGGTGGAAGGGGCGATGAACCTGCAAAAAAAATTAATATATGGAAAGAGAATGAAGAGTGAGAAACATAGCAAATTGCTTGAGCAATGTCTCATACAAGATATGTTTAATGGTGAGCTCTGGGCATTTGATTTTTGACCATATCAAATCCTCCTCAAACCCGAGCATGCACATATTTTGGAGAGAGAAATGAAGAAAAAGATGTTCGAGCTGGGGTGGAAAGGTGGCCCGAGAGGCATCTAGATGTTGTCACCCAGAAGAACGTCGGAGATGCATTTGTACTAAACACCTTTTGGGTAGTTACCGAACATCATTTTCAGAATGTGCTCATATTTTTGGGATCTATGGTGACCATAGAAAACAAGTTTTCCACCCATGGAGGCATATATTGCAATGTGTGGTGTAAAGAAGAGGGTGAGAAAAAGGAGAAAAAGAAGTGTCGGAGTGATGCAACGAAGAAAAACAAACCAAAAAATAAAAAAATCATGTATTTTTGCAACAGATACGAGTACTGATAGCAATTGATGACGAGTTAGACAACCATAACCTTCAATTATTGAAAGACCTTTACTCTCATGTTGTTAGATCCATTGTTCAAAACACCGAGCATATTGACTCATGATAGGATGATTATGGATCGATTGCAACATTACGTTTTTCTCTGCGTCAACCAAAAATTCATGCGGCATGAAGTCCACAAACACAATCCTCTAATCGAGTGTTTTCATTTGAACGTGTCATGGCGATTGTACTCTGGGAACAAACTCAGGAGATTATGTATTAATATCGTTGAATGGTGGGTTCTTTTCAAGAGTAATCGATGAAGATAATACCTCTGTTAGGTTAGGATTTAAATTATCAAAGATTTTCGATAGTGCATCATTTTCCTCGTTTAGGGTTTTGTCTGAAAACATTTTTCCATGAATTTCCTCATGCGCAATGACTACATCACCTGATTATGTTGTAAATGCATTGATGGTTTGCATGGACGCTTTGAGCTTTCCCTTGGAACCCATGCCCAGAAATATCATGCTTTTCCAGACTATGGAAGGGGCGATGAACTTGCAAAAAAAATAATACAGGGAAAGAAAATGAAGAGCGAGAAACATAGAAAATTACCTGAGCACAGTCTCACCCAAGGCATGTTTAATGACGAGCTCTAGGCATCTGATTTCTGAACATCCCAAATCTACCTCAAAAACGAGCATGCACATATTGTGGAGAGAGAAAAGAAGAAGAAGATGTTCAAGATGGGGCGGCAAGGAGGACCAAGAGGCATCGATGAGCATCGGAAGCAATGTGTTGCTAATGGAGCGGTGAAGGGTGAGAATGATGCGAGTTTTAAAGGTGAGGGATTACAGAACAAAGCTCGTGCTCTTTACGGCGTGCTCCCCCTCAACACCGTCCGCATTCAGGATGTTGTCGACCAAAATAATGTCAAAGATGAATTTGGGCTAAACACCTTTTTGTTAGTTGGCAAACATGGTTTTTAGAATGTGCTCGTATTTTTGGGATCTGTGGTGACCATAGAAAACAAATTTTCCATCCATGGAGGCCTAAACTGTAGCATGCGACGCAAAAAATAGGGTGAGAAAAAGGAGGAGGAGAAGCATCAGAGTGATGCAACAAAGAAAAACAAACCAGAAAATAAAGAAATTGTGTATTTTCCCAATAGCTACGAGTACTGATAGCAATTGATGACGAGCTAGAAAACCATAACCTTCAATTGTTGAAAACCATTTACTCTCCCATTGCTAGATCTGTTTCTCAGAACACCGAGCATATTGACTCATGATAAGCTGACTATGGATCAATTGCAACATTACATTTTTCTTTGTGCCGACCAGAAATTCATGCTTTCTATAAATTTATGGATTCAAACTTGTCTTGTAGATGGTGCTACTGGGTCTATCACTGACATTGTTTACGACAATTCGTTATGCTCGCCTGGTTTGCCTTTATTTCTCATCGTCGAATTTGATCATTACACGGTGCTTTGTTGTCTATTTCAATTTCCTTTTCTGCTCACCAATATTTCCCTTTCGGCGTTAACATCACACACCTCATGTGCGATTGCTAGTATATTCTTAAAATAAATCTTATAACCACGAGATGCATAAATATTCCAATTCACATATCACTTGTAAATTATAATTCGAACCTGTGAATTTTAAAAATCTATTTTTATTTAAATAGATAATAATTCTAAATATTCCTACACAATTTTTAAAATAATTTTACTAATTCTTTTTTATTCATTTTAAAAAAAAAAATTCCCTTTGTAATTTGAAACAAGTCTACCATATCCAATTCCATTAATATGAACCAAAAGGCAATGTATCTACACCTTTCCATTCTTAAGATGAATACCAATATAAGGGAAAATAATATTTAATATTATAAAAAATTTTAATATATTATTCTTTAAGTAGGAATTTTGGTTAGATTTTACACCATCATTTGTTTAATTAGCCACCATAAAATTTGGACGTGTGAGTGTAAATATGGAAATTTGTTTTACAATATCAACTAACAATCACACATGAACAATGCAATGGATATGTTGAAGGAGATGCGTTGAAGAAGTTAAATACGAGAGAGCACAATAGTGTAAGAGGAAGAGGAGTGATGTGCAAAAGGTTTAAGGGAGGAGAAGTTCATGGATACAGAAAGTGTTGAAGGAAACTATGTGAAAATAATCTTTATTACGACCATGAACATAGGAAGCATGTGACATTTTTGTCAATCGCTTGAAGGAGAAAGGGTGTGTGGTGCACAATTTGACGAGGAACAAACTATGGATTCGTTTGAAGAAGAAAGGCTTATTCGATCAATACTATCATTTTCACTAGTTGTTTACAATGTCAGCCATTGCAATTTGTGGGTAGTTAGAACACACATCAATTTAAGGGGAATTTGATTGTGAATGTTATGTGACACTGTAGAGATAGGGACATATGGAGTGGATACAACATCCCTAGTCGATTCAATGTAGTAGTTGAATTTGATAACTACAAAACATGGTCGATCAATTTGTTTTTTGCCATCTTTAAAGGCCAATATCTTAGGTCATTCATCATTCATAATGCTTGCCTAAACAACAAAAGATATCAGGCACAAGATTTTTCCTTGTGGATTTGTAGTTGGCAATGCCTCCTCGACATTTCAAGTTCTTAACACTCATTGAATTTGAATCAGTATCACGTGTATCTATATCAAGGAAAGTTTTCAGCATCGACACTCTTTGGTTGACCTCGTTGCTACTAACATTGATATCATCAAGGTTTGAACACATCATAACACTATTCGTATAACAATTACCTTGACTGACGAATAGACAAATAGAGGATAATGTTAATTAGTCTTTGAATGACACTCATTGTTGTCATGCATGGAAGGACAGACTGTTTGGTCACATTGCAGAGTCTCCTTAGCTATTGTCTATAGATATGGAAAATTGTATATGTTTGAGTCCTAAACACTACAAATGTTAGATATAGAAACTTTGTGTTTAGGGTTCCTTCTGCCATCGATTTCATGCGCATTTGTGATTTGGGTTTCTCTTCAATGATTGAGGTTACGATTATGGTTTTCCTTATCAACAATATTGATGGCGTCGTCTGTCAATGACCATTGATGTAAAACCTTGACCTTCCATTTCCCCAATGTGTGTCATGCACATCCATTGAGACTCACATTTGGAAGCACCTATCAATGTACTTAATGTTTGAGGCATTGGAAAAAAAATTGTGTGTCTGGAACCTTGTTCAATGCTCTACATCATCCAAGGTTATAAATAGGGAACGTTTCAATTTGAAGATTATAATTCACTTGATCAGTTTGACTATTATAATTTGGTTGATCGGTGTGAATATTACAATATGTTGATGAGTCACAAATTTGAATGCATGGAATCTATTGAATGCATAGATGTCGATTGAGGACAGTTGGAAGAGCTATCAACCCGTATGTCTATGCATAAGGACATGTTTAGCATGCATTATCTAGTCGTTTGGAGAGTTGACCAATGCAATGTTTAACCACCGCATGCAAAGAAAAATAATGAGTGGGTTGAGGGAAGATGCAAACTTAGGTGATCCCATCAGTGGTGTAGGGAGCTTCCAGATGCGAGCAAGTTTGAATAATAATACTCAATACGAGATATATGATGTAATATGATGTCGATCTCGGAGGGCTCTCAATGTAAAGACTAATGCCTATTGATGCTGAAACTAAATGCAAATCTAATATAAATTGTATTTGATGATAAAGTTGAGCTCAACAAAAGTATACCCTTTGATGCGAACATGAAGCCACACGAAAATAGAAAGTTAGACGAGGCATTCACTTTATAGGGCCCTGAAGAGGAGAATGAGTTATGGAAAATGGGTATTCAAAATTCAATAACCCCAAAACAATTCTCGAATATAGTAGAGATGGATCTAGTAATAGGGTGAGCTTCCTTCCCCACATCAGGTATTCATTATCATAAATTCCTAAGAGTAGGTGCTTACATGCAATCAAGGTGTCTTCATCCCTTCACAAATCATGCATTAAAGTGCTCTGAGGAGCCTTCGAAAAGATACCAAATGGCCCTCAAACCCTATCCCCTTCTCTCCATCCTATGGTAGGGATGGTTTGGTCACTTCACTCTTGACCTCCCGCTCACCATCTTTGTATTAGAACCTGATGACTTCCAATTCTATCCTGGTATCCCTATATCTCATCTTAGAAATCCCCAGACAATCGAAACTCGATCTTGTATCTCCCCCTTCACTTCACTCCCCTTCGCAAGCTTGATGTTCGGCCCCTATCCCCAAAGGTTAATGGATGAAATGCATGACGCCGATCATGAAGGATGCTCACATTGTGGAAGGATGTCCCCTCTCTATATACAAGAGATCCTAGGTAGATATTTGGGCATATCTTGGCTGGGGAGTTTTTATAGTGTTAAGATGGTGGCTCGACCCCTTTAGAGATATGGATATGTGGAGTGGACTCAGTATCCCAAGTCATGTCGATGTAGAATTTGAATTTGATAACCACAAAACATGATCAGTCTGGTGGTTATATAACATCCTTATAGAGAATTATCTTAGGCCATTCTCGATGCTTGCCGAAGCAACAACACACATTATTCATAAGATTTTTCCTTTATGGATTTGTAATTGATACCACCTCCTTAGCATTCTAGGTCATTAATGCTCATTAAGTGTCAATGATTATCATGTGTATCTGTTTCAGGCAAGGGTTTCATGACTCCCACTCTTTTGTCGAATTTTCCACTTCTGACAATGTTATCACCAATATCTCAACATGTGGCCTAGCCCTGCTCTATAGCGACTACCTCTTCAACCTGGTCGGAAAATAGAAGAAAACACTAATAAATATTTAAGTGGCACCCATTGGTGTACTGTGTGGTGAGGTGGACTGGATGGTCGTAGTCCAAGTATCCTTTTCTATCGCGTGTAGATAACATAACATGTTTGTTTGGCATGAAATCCTTTGTTGAGTAAGCTTGTGACATTATAAATAATCATTTTTTTAATTGAAAAAGAATACCAAAAACAAGTAATTTTGTTTTTAGAATTTGTCTTCAAAGGCTTTTGGGTTTATAGGTAAATCTTAACAACAATACACCCAATTAGGTGTGTAGGTCAACATTAACAACAATGCACCATAATGGAGCCATTCATTGTAGTTACCATCAACGTAGATCATGTAATGTCTAGGTGTGAAAGAGATTCCTTGTTTTCTTAATTTAAGAGTTGATGTACTTTCTCTACATTAAAGCAACTAAGTTATTGCCAATTGTAGAGATGGAATTCATGAAGAAATGTAGTAGCCTTAAATAAATCAAAGAGTTTTGAATTTTATATGTTGGAAAATAGTGGTGGTAGTGATTTGGATGATTGGATAGAAAATTCATGCCATTTAAACTAGTGTTGACATAATTTTTAGGTGTTAGTTATCTGAAGCTAGCTTTTGTGGTTTCGAGAATAAGTGGTGATGTCTTGTGTGTACATACAACCTAACATGAAATATTTTGATCTGTTTGATTATTAAACCAATGCCATAGTTGTCTAATGTTGGTTGTTGACACGACTATGGAAAATTATATCAGAAGAGTTGGGTCAATCCACTATAACTTGGAAAACACCTTCGACATAAATATATTAAACTAATCATATCTAGGGTGTAATTATGATTAGTTTAATCTAGATAAAATAATAAAAATAAAATCACAAAAAAAAGGGGTTATTTAGATTATGGAAAATGTAAAATAAATAAATTGTATTGAATTATTTAATTTGCATGGAAATAAAATTGGTCATGAAAATATGAGGATAGTTATCAGTGATAAGTGGTATAATCTAGGTCTAGATAACAAGATAAGTTGACCTTAAAACACAAAAATTAAAAGAGTAGACTGATAAATTTTCAAAATGGGTATAGAAATGGTCAAACATGTTCTCCAAAATGGGTATGAAAATAGTCATTTTGACCAAATGTGAAACTCATTACATGAATATGTCACTTGGTTATACTCGTCAAAAACCTTGCTCATTTTTCTTAATTTTTTTATGAACCATTGAGAAACCCCTCATCTTGTTAAAAACCTTAATCCAACCTCAATAACTTACAAGGCCCATTAAAAATATGGGATGTTAATGGATGCATGTGTTAGATCCCTCCATTATTATTATGACCCTTGTGTCTTAAACAATATTGTAATCAACACCCAATGCAAGTCAACAAATAATCTAGTGTATACAAGTGTCCTAACCCTTATCTTTTGATTGCATTTGATAGCTAGTAAATGCTATAATTCTCTCTAAATGTTTGAATTCGAATTTTGGCATGGTGATGCTCTTGAAAAGAATACATACTTCTCTTAAAAATTTAATATCCCTCTTGCATTTAGTTTTTTGTGTATTCCTTGTTCTGAATGAATAATGTACTCATGTATTTATATTCTTATTGAACTCAAATGATGACATCATTGGCGAACAAGTCGATATCTAATGGGTGAGAAAGTCAACAAGAAGAGCCATGAACCCAAAGGAATTCAAAATCAAGGGTTAGGGGCATCAATAGACAATGATCATTTGTGTAATGGGCACATTAATTGTACATGACCAATTTCATATTATACTTGGTCAATGTAGGAAAAACAAGGGATGTGAGGGAAACCATGAGTGAGAAACAAGGTCTGAGAGGGAAGAAGAAAGAAGAAAGAGGAGATGAAAATGTTGAAATTGGACAAATGAGGTTGAAAGTCACATGTGACATGAGAGAAACAAGTTAGAGGTCAAAAAACACAAGGGAAATGTGCCAACAATATCCTAATTTGGATAAATATATAAAAACACATGGATATGTTACACCAGAGTAATCAACAAGAATTGTGCCAAATTTATGTCTACATGATGCCCCACTTTGATGTGTGTGTGAAGGAAAATGCACCAACAAGATCCTAACTTGGATAAATATATAATAAACACATGGATATGTTACACCAAATTAATTAACAAGAATTGTGCCAAATTTATGTCTACATGATGTCCCCGCTTTGGCGTATGCGTGTGCGTGTGTGTGCACGTGCACGTGTGCATGTGCGTGTGTGCGTGTGCGTGTGCGAGTGTGCATGTGCGTGTGCGTGTGCATGTGCGTGTGCGTGCGTGCGCATGTGTGCATGCGCTTGTGTGCGTGTGCGTGCGCTTGTGTGCGTGTGCGTGCGTGCATGCGTGGTTGCGTGCGGCGGTGTGTGTGTGGTGTGGTGTGCGTGTGCGTGTGCGTGTGCGTGCGCGTGCGCGTGTGCATGCATGCACGTGTGTGTGTGTGTGTGCGTGTGCGTGTGTGTGTGCGTGCGTGCGTGTGCGTGTGTGTGCGTGGGTGTACGTGCGTGCATGTGTGGGTTCTTGAGTTCTTGAAGTTAGCAAGAGAACAAAATCAAGTTGAAAGTTGAAAGGAAAGAGAGATGACCATATCTATGATAATGGGTGGTTATGAAGATCGTGTGGCTAGAATTTGTACTCCTACATTTGGAAACATGTACTTCTGTAAACATATATAAACATGATGCACTGGCATTTGGATTCACAAGCTATTTTGCATCAACCAATTATAATTGAGTCCACCTTGTAAAACAAACACATAAAACTAAAAATGATACTGCATAATGTAAAAAAAAATTAAGTAGAAGATTAGAAATGTTACTAAGCATTATGAAACACTACAATTTGTGAAACAAATACTACAAAAGCTGGCAAAAATGCCATTAGGTAGATTAAAAATGTCGTTTTCATGAATGAAAATGCCAATACACAAAATGAAAGTACTAAGATAGAAAAACATAAAAATGTGACAAAAAACTCAGAAGAACAAACAAATCAGTGATTAATACAGGATTCTAACTGATCTAAAACACTCCAACACTTACAAAACAAATACAACAATCATGAAAGACTTTGAAAACTATAAAAAATGTGAAGAGGCAAAAGAGTGTCCCACCGAGCATGCCAATAATGTATATGTTAGATTTAGATTTCAATAAAGAAATAAAAATAAAAAATCCTAATTGTAAATCCAACAAATATACCTCATATTGAGCAATGGAAAGGGTTTTCTCATGTTGGGATGATTGTGGTTACTCCATGACTTGTCCAAGATTTTAGTAACATATGGATGGAATGAAGATTGCCCAAAATGGAATGGCTCCCACAAGGAAATATTTCTAAAAATGAAAAGGTTTCCCAAAATATTAATCTTGCTTGTTGTACCTCTCATGGAAGTTCAGAGGGTCCTTTTTATAGGTTTTAGATAATAAATAGATGAGATTTACAAGATTTAGTATTTTAGATGTTTATGATAACTAACTAACCAATAATGATTAGTTAGTTGATTAATTATTCATGAGATGTTATGGGATTTGCAATGGGACGAGTGCATTAATTAATTAATTGCCATGGTAATGTCAAGGTGTGTTTAGGAAGAATGGACTAGTGGTGGCGAATTTAGGGTGTTTATAACTATGATATAGTAGCATATCATTGTCTCTTGTATTCAATTCTTTACAACCTTTTCTTATTATCCACAACATGGGATTATAACAATTGGCCTAAATATCTTATGACACTTGTTTGTTACCTTTACTCTCACAACCTCATGATTCTAGTAATCCCCCCACCCTTTCTAAGATACAGGCTTTAGAATCATATGCCTTCAATACGAGTGTGGATTACTATCTTCTATATCTACGACTTGTATGCCCCTTGGTGCTATTCTCGACTTGTGTGTTGGCCCTAGAATGGTCTTATACTTATATCCTAATCTATATTATTGATAAGAGAGAGGATAATCATATTGACCATTTTAGCTAACGTACATTTTAGCGAACCTGATGTGAATCTTACTCCACCATTGAGTGAGTCTTTTTTATGTTCATTTTTATCTCCCATTATATTAACTTCTTATCAACATTACTTTTCATCCTAGCTTCTTAGCTTCTTACCAATTTATCAAGTATACCATGCTTGCCAATTTTATTTTATTTTCTTCTCCTACAACCATGGAGCATCTCTATAACAGTTGAAATATCAACTGGGTCTTGTTTCCTCAATTAGAATCCTTCTACATAGATTATAACATGGTCGATAATCATTCTAAATAGTTGTTGTTTAATACATATACTAATGGTGTTTCCACTGGATCTCCTTCAAACAAACCTATATGCCAAGAAGGCTTAGAGCAGAAGGGTGAAGAAGGAAATAACATCTACCATGACTACGCACCCACCATGCAAAATTTCATTCCAAAATTTCTAGAATTTGTCGGGGAAGCTCTCAAATCCATCCAACAATGTTTGGATGTGGTCATCTATCAAAATATATCTATTATCATCTTTTTGGTTATTAGGGCAAGCCAAAACACGAACCACCCTTTTCTTCTCATCCCATTCTCATCCATCTTATTCAACTATGACAAATGCTACCCTTAAAAATGCATTCCATCAACCCAACAACAAAATGCATTTTGTTTGTTGCCCTCATTGGTTAGTTTGTGTTTTCTTATTTATGTCGATAGATGTTTAAAAAGGGCAAAGAAGAGGATAACATGTATCTTGACTACACACCCACCATGTTAAAATTCCATTCCAAAAGTTGTAGAATTTGTTAGGGAAGGTCCCCAATCCATCCAAAAACATATAGATACACTTCTCAATCAAAATAAATCTATGAACATCTTTTCAACTAGTGGGGTGAGCTAAAACATGACTTACCCTTTCTTCTCATCCCATTCTCATCCTTGACAACTCACCTCCTCAACCGAACAATACCAATCAAAACACCCGTTGGATGGATTCAACTCAGCTAATAGACCAAATAAAAAAAAATACCAATGACAAAATTGAATAATTCAAAAACTACAGGCCAACAAACATCAATAAACTCAAACTCAAGAATAGATGAGCAACGCAGGAATTTGGTGTGCAGATTGAGACAAAATTATTTTGGGTAGTTCCACATAATTTTCAACTTTATAATACTTCCTTCAACGCGCTTAATGTGACCTCCAAATTGTTGGAAGATCGGAATAAACGCTTAGCCTACCAACTCTGTCGTAGCAAAAGGGTAACAGGGTTTTGCTTGTTGCAAGTTCACAAGAAAAAGGCCGGTTTATGCATTTATGTTTGCAATAAAAACTAAATAAAAGCACACGCTATCACCTTACCAAACTATTCAGTGGACAGTGGGCAGTGGGCAGTGGGCAGTGGGCACCCCTTAAATTCAAGGGTAGGCAAGTTGGTGATCACTCTCAGGAAATCCATATAATATAATATATGCATGCGATTACCCATAAATATGCCAAATATAGGTACCTAACTTTTTTTAGAAAAATATCTCCTAAAAACATTCGTATAAAGAATTATGCGTCAGAAATATGAAAACAGGAACATATTCTTCTCCATTATTGGAGTGGAGTAGAGCATCAGCAGGTCACGGACGCTGCTGTTGCTTTTAGCCGCTAATCCCGCAACTACTACTTTTATATTATTATTATTAATATCGCCGCTTCAAAACGGTTCGATGGTATTTCACAATCAGATTTTTTTACCGTTTGATCCAAGGGTTGAAATAAAAGGAGCTCTGTTCTTTTTCTGGTGTAAAGTTCCGTGCACCGAGACGGTGAGGGGGCATTAATGTGTATATTCATGGCACATACCTAATAAACATTTTCTTGTCTGGTAAAGTTAAAAAAAAGTAGATTATAGAATCGGGGAAAATCTATAACTAGGTTTTTGAGACGCGTTTGTGAGTGTGTGGCCACTGAATAATCAAAAAGTTTCGATTGCCATGTGCTGCGCTGTTGGTTTGTCGTGATACAATCATACTTTGCATTATTGGTTTAGCGTCGACATAAGTGGCGACTACCCTGCTCAGTCTCAGAGTGTGGTTTTGTTTAGGGTTTAAGTGATGGATTGTTGAAGAGGAAGGGGGAAGACGGGAGTTGAAGATGGAGAAATGGGTGGGGATTTTAGTGTTTTTGAGTTGCCTGGTCACTGTGTTTTCCGCCATGAGCAGCGACGGAGAAACGAAAACGTATATCGTGCATGTGGCTAAGTCGCAGAAGCCTGCCGAGTTTTTGAGCCACGAAAACTGGTACGCTTCTGCTGTTCAGTCTGTGATCGGAGTGGAAGACCAGGCGGCGGTTCTTTATAATTATGAGGACGCCTTCCATGGTTTTGCTACTCGTTTGAATGCTGCGCAGGCGCAGGCACTGGAGAAAATGGACGGGATTCTTGGGATTTATCCCGAGACTGTGTACGAGCTGCATACGACCCGCAGCCCTGAGTTTCTCGGGTTGAACGAGGTGGCGTCGCTGTGGCCGGATGGAGCTAATTTTGGGCAAGATGTGGTGGTCGGGGTGCTGGACACGGGCATTTGGCCGGAGAGCGAGAGCTTCAACGAGCAGGGTTTGGGACCCGTGCCGGGTCACTGGAAGGGGGTTTGCGAGGTCGGAACGGCGTTTAAGGTCTCGCACTGTAATAAAAAAATTGTCGGCGCGAGGTTTTTCGCCCGGGGGTATGAGGCGGCAGTCGGGCCGATCAACGAAACGGCGGAGTACAGGTCCGCGAGGGATCAAGACGGGCACGGGACGCATACTGCGTCAACGGCGGTCGGGGCGGAGGTTCCCGGCGCGAGTTTGCTCGGGTACGCTAACGGAACCGCCAGGGGTATGGCTCCCAAGGCGAGGATTGCGGCCTACAAGGTTTGCTGGGTAGGGGGGTGCTTCAGCTCGGATATTCTGGCGGCCATTGACAAGGCGGTGGCGGATGGAGTGAATGTGATCTCGATGTCGCTCGGCGGCGGGATCACTGCGTATTACAGAGACAGTATTTCGATAGGGGCGTTCGGGGCGATGGAAAGAGGCGTTTTTGTGTCGTGCTCGGCGGGTAACAGCGGCCCGGAGGCGGTTAGCTTGTCGAACGTTGCGCCGTGGATAACCACCGTCGGGGCGAGCACCATGGACAGAGATTTCCCTGCAGTGATCGAGCTCGGAAACGGGGCGATTTACAGCGGCGTTTCGCTCTACCATGGGCGGCGGGTTTTGGGAACGAAGGTGCCGCTGGTTTACGCAACATCTAACTCCAGTGCCGCCGGCGGGAGCCCGGCGAATCTGTGTCTCACTGGAACCCTGGATCCCAAGGCGGTGGCCGGAAAGATCGTTGTTTGCGACCGGGGGATCACCGCCCGGGTGGCGAAAGGCGCCGCTGTGAAAGCCGCTGGCGGAGCCGGCATGATTCTGGCGAATACAGAAACCAACGGGGAAGAGCTCGTGGCGGACTGTCATCTCCTTCCGGCGTCCGCAGTGGGAGACAAGACGGGTGAAGCCATCAAGAAGTATATAAAATCGACCCCCAATCCAACCGGAACGATCCATTTCAGAGGCACCGTGCTCGGCGTCAAACCCTCGCCCGTCGTCGCTGCGTTCTCCTCCCGCGGCCCCAACATTGTAAACCCTGAGATTCTCAAGCCGGACGTGATCGCACCAGGCGTCAACATCCTCGCGGCATGGACAGGCTTCCAGGGACCGACAGGCCTGAGCAACGACCCGCGCCGCGTCAAGTTCAACATCATCTCCGGCACTTCCATGTCTTGCCCGCACGTCAGCGGGCTCGCAGCGCTGCTGAAAGGCGCACACCCGGAGTGGAGCCCCGCCGCCATTAAATCCGCTCTCATGACCACCGCCTACACGGTCGACACCACAGGGAAGACGCTCCAGGACGCCGCCACCGCCAACGCCTCCACCGCCTTCGACCACGGGTCGGGTCACGTCGACCCGCGGAAGGCTCTCAACCCGGGGCTCGTCTACGACATAGCCATCGACGACTACGTTGAGTTTCTCTGCGCGCTCAAATACACGCAGGCCCAAATCAACAGCATATCCAAAACAAACGCAACCTGCCGCAATGCGTTCCGCAGCCCGGGCGACCTCAATTATCCATCTTTCTCTCCCGTTTTCCTCGTCCCGACCAACTCGACGGCCGACATTGTTGTGAAATACACCAGAACTCTGACCAACGTCGGACCCGCCGGGTCGAAGTACAAAGTCACAGCCGTCCACCCGTCCACGGAAGTGACCTCTGTAGTCGAACCGCAAACCCTAACCTTCGCGAAGGTCGGTGACAAGCAGAGCTACACCGTTACTTTCACCGGCAAACCGTTGCCCCTGGAAGAAGAAATGTTGGTCGCCACTTTCGGGTCGCTGACATGGAGCGACGGCGTTCACAGTGTGCGCAGCCCCATCGCCTTCACCTGGCAATTAGCAGACTCTTCCTTTTAAGCAAAACTCCATTGCTACTGTACGCATTTCGTTTGAATTTTCTTTCGTTTAAAAGCTTGTGAATTATTAGCCCTAGTAATATGTAGTTTACAGGATCCAGTTAAGTAAGCAACAACTGCTTGTTTTTTTAATTTTTATGATTCGGATTCGGATGTGTTTGTTTAACATCTTGTACACAGTACCGAACCAGTCCAGTTTGGAAACGGTTTACCAGTTTCATGTGTATTTTTTGTGGAAGTTATTTTATGCCATGGAATAGACACATCTATGCTTTTGCAGTATATACACAAAACCGGAAGGAAAGCGTAGTTTCAACTGGTTCTCGAAATTGACAGGCTGTGAGCCGTTTTTTGTGATTTTAACTGTATATTATCGGTACAAAAATTTAGGTTGTTGATAATGTCTGTGAAAATTTATGAAAATTGTATAAAATTTCTAAGTGTTTCTGTAAACCTTGAAAATATACGATTTACTCATATTTATGTATAGAAATCATAAAAACAACTATAATTTTGTTCTAAGAATTTACACCCACCTGAAATACTTGGGCCGTCAACAAATTTGAAATTCCAGACGTGGTTAAATTTGATGGCCGTGGAGATGTTTTGTGATTTTAGTTCTAACCTGTAAATATATGTAATACGCAGGCCTGGAATTTCAAATAATCTGTGCCTGTCAAAGTAAAATTTGTTGACGGTTTAGCTCTTTCACATGGCTGTAATTTCAAAAAATAGTTATAGATATATGTATAATATGTTCATATATATATATATATAGAATATGTTCATATATATATATATATAGGTATTATGTTTTTAAATAAGCTCCTAAAAAAAATTGACGGTTTTCAAAATTTTCATCCTGTTATTGTCTACGGTTTCTAAAATATTTTACCTGTAAAATATGGTTAAAATCACAAAAAACGGCCTACAACCTGTCAATTTCCAGGCCATAGTCGTTGCATTATGCATATAACTTTGTATATGTAAAATGTAAATTATAAAAATATATGTTTAACATATTAAACATATAATATAATTCTTATAAATAATCCTGTAGGGCAGTATTGAAAAACGTGTGACAGGCAGAGAGGGATTGATTTTGCAGACGTGCACGTGAAATGGTTACTGGCAAATTCTGAATGATAATACCTTGTGGGATTCTAGAAGATTGCTATGGCCCATTGAAGATAATATTTGACAAACGTGCCAAGCAACTTCTTCACTAAATGACATAGCATCAGATCTGGAATTTCAAATCATGTGTGCCTGTCAAATCAAAAATTTGTTCAGGGTCTAACTCTTGCATGTGGGTGTAAATTCCAGTTTCTTTACACTTTTTTTTTTATTTCTAGATAAATGAGTAGTATATTTGCTCATATTTTACATATATTTGTAGAAAAGTTTATTTAAGAAATTATACAATTTTTTAAATTCAGTATGTTATGGTCTACATCTGCCCAAAATTTTAATCGGTAATAGACCGTTAAAATCACAAAAAACAGTCCACACCGTATTCAGGCCTGCATAGCATTAAGGAGTTCATCAAATTTCACTCGTAAGGGGCTGCTCTCTATACAAAACGTATATTTTAATTAAAAATAATTACACCGGAGGTGTACACATTTGAGGATGCTCTGGCTGGAAAACGTCAAAATCCGGTAGCCATTTTCCGGCAACCATTTTCTCAGCAACGCAATACAGTGATACTGTTTCATGTAAATGTTTATGGTGAATAGTCATTTTGGTAAAGGGAGCGCAGATGAGTGGAGTTGCTACGACAGGTGTCATTTACGGAGCAGTCCTTGCTCCTTTTCTCACCAACATCTGTGCTCAGATTTTGTCCACCGCTGTTGTTGCTACTGCCACTACCTTCGGAAAGTAGTAGCATTGTCAACGCCAATGATATGGATTTTGCCCTTGACAATTCCTTTATGGATTGCAGTCTGAATTTCGACTTCCCAGCCTTCTGGAGCCTACCGGAGGGATTCGAAGTAGCGAACCTGAGTGCGAATGATTACTGTATCAGAGGAATGATAGGGGAATCAAGCGGCGGCGCTTTCCTGGGGTTGTAAACAGAGTTAAATTATCTTGTAAGGGATGAATTTGGCGGCTTTTCTTTTGTGGAGGAGTTGATCCCAGCAGGGGTCACTGTCGACAATGAAGAGTTCGCATACTTTACGGCTGTTGGGCAGGGACAATATGGACTGGTTGAAAATGCCTTGGAACTTTCAAAGCAAATGCATTTAGCAGGTGTTAGCGGCCTCCACAAACATTGCCCAATTTTTCCTTCCTTGACCTGTGCCACGATGGGAGCTCCAGGCATGGAGCATGATTTTTGCAGGATTTTTTTTCATTAGATGCTGTAGTTAATGTGCGTTGGGAGATATGTAAGTGAAATGAGGACACATTCACAAGCGGCGCGTGACCTATTTGACAAAATGCGTACAAAAACGTGGCCTCTTGGATTATACCTTGCTTCATTTTTGTTTTGTTACCAGGCCACCGTGCATGTTTAATGGAGGAGGTTTGTAAATGCTTCAAATGACACGAGTTCTATTAAAACCAGGCCCAAAAATATTTTTCAACCCTAATGTGTGTGCGTGGAAGGAATTCTTGGCCATGTTAGTGCCTTGAGGAAACTTTATCTTCAACTCGCTAGCTAAGCCTGGGCGGTCCTGTGGATGTGTTTGCTTGGTGCTTGGAGCATATATGGTTATGGAGTCATAATTCATGACAACAAATCTTCCTTTTTGTGTTAGATGATTAAATATTACAGATATTGTTTCTTCATAGGTGAACCTATGTGAATGTGGAGACACGCACGTAGCATGTGAACTGTTTGACAGAATGATTGAATGAAATGTGGTCTCATGGAACATGATGATTCAAGGTAGTATGTATTGGGGGAAATTTTGAAATTCCTTAGTAGGAGTATTACGTAAGTTTTCATGCGAGTGCTGCTACACTACATTACATTACGTTGTTTCTATTAAATCCGCTTGGCCTATTTACTGTAACAGAAAATAATTTTCTTTAGATTTTACCGATGAGATAATAAAAGCAACGGAAAAGGGCCGGATGAGAAAAAATCACCAAGTCGAGTCCATTCTATTGTTCTCAAGTGTTTTCCCAAGTCGGAGCTCTTTTTTTGTTATTTTATTTTATGCCAGTCCAGATGCATATATTTCTATGAAATATCTCTGAATAGTCAATTTATTTAGAGGTATTTTGTGACTATCTTAACCAAAATATTTGTTTATGTTTTTAATCCATATTCTGTCTTTTCATCTCCAATACTGCATTTTTCTCAACAACACGCAAAAAAATAGGTGTCCCTTAATTTTCTTGAAAGTTGAGGAGCACAAAATTTGCTAAATTGCTAAATATTTTCAATTATTACTCCACATCTTTTCCAATTGAAATTTGGTTCAACACAAGCTTCAACCCATAGGATCCATACAATGCTATTAATCAACGTGCCCCAAAGTGAGATATTCATATCTTTCTTGTTGGGGCAATTGACATTGATAGTAAAAACAAACTAGCATTTTTCTCAACAAGAAGCAAAAAAAATAGGTGTACCTTAATTTTCCCAAAAGTTGAGGAGCACAAAATTTGCTAAATTGCTAAATATTTTCAATTATTACTCCACATCTTTTCCATTTCAAATTTGGTTCAACACAAACTTCAACGCATAGGATCCATACAATTCTATTAATCAAAGTGCCCCAAAGTGGGATATTCATATCTTTCTTGTTGGGGCAATTAGCATTGATAGTAAAAACAAACTAAAAATTAAATAGTGTTTCACCAAATGCAACAGATGGATATTCAACCCAATTAGCTCACCTTCTCTAGCATGCTCATAAGTCATAGCAAAATAAGAGCTTACCAACATTGTGTGAACATCCATCGAGTTATAATAGGAAGTATTTTTTGTCAATTGTTGTTGTTGAAACAACTTATAATAACACATATTACACTGCAAATTACAGCTCTACCAAATTTAACATTCTTATCCTCTCCGGTGTAATTTGCAACTCATGTGCAATTGCTAGTTAAACAACAATGTTGTATGGACAATGATGCCTCTTTGATACATAACAAACATTTATATCAAATGAATAACATGATGTGACCATGCATGATGGATATGGTGCATTTTGTATATAGAATTATGTATACAACATGGTGTATTATCTTATGTAAAGAATTAGTCTTACCCAATGCAAAATACAATTTACATTTTCATGGGTTTAAGATGTCGAAAGCCAATGAATTTTGCTTGTTGCCCACATAAGTCACTTTGTTTTTATTCTTTATATTCCTATAGGTGATCTATAGTGGATGTCTCATGGCTGTGATTGAGCTCCAACAGTTTGTGAAATGACCCCCAAAAATTTGTCAAAGTGCACTTCATAGGATTTCCTTCCACCATTAGATGCTGTAGATTTGTCAAGACTGAAATGTAGTAGGAAAGGATCTTGTCAACTTATTCCAACTTAAAGCCAAGAGGCACAAGTTTTACAGCTTCCCTAACTATGGAGGAATCCTGCCACTAAGATTGTTGGATCTTTAGGTCAAATTTCTCTAACAATACCAAGCTACCTATAGATGGAGGAATTGGTCCTTGCAGACTATTTTCACTGAGGTCTAGAATGGAAAGGCTCCTGAGGCCTCCAAAATTATAAGGAATACTCCCACCTAAGCTTATTGTCGCTGAGGTTCAAGCGTTTTAGTTTATCTAGCTTCCCAAGCTCAGAAGGAATAAAACCCTTGAGAGCATATTGAGATAAGGTCAGAATTCTCAGTTTATTTAACCATGAAAGTTCTGCTGGAATTGTACCCACCAAGGCACTGTCAGATTTGAAAAAAAGTTCTAATGAAGGAGATAATTTAACTAGCAAGAAAGGTATTGTGGCGTTGGATATGTGGAGACAGTTGAAGATAAAGAGGCTTATGAGAAAGGGGAGTTTAAAAATGGCTAAGGGTAATATGACGTCCCTTCTGCAGGCACTACTACAAGAGGGGGTGTTTTGAGACAATAATAGAGACAATACTTGATCAAATTGTCTCAAATAAAGACAATAATAAAGTTGTATATTGTCTCAAAGCGGGTGTCTTTAATATTGTCTCTCAAGAGACAATATAGATTGATACACATATTGTCTCTTGAGAGAAAATACCATTTTTGTCTCTCTAGAGACAATATCATTATTGTCTCCCTACAGACAATACAAAATACTAGTTTTTTGTCTCTAGAGACAATATTAATTTCAATTTTTATTGTCTCTCTAGAGACGATATGAATTTAAAGAACGAAAAGTTTGAATTTCAAGAATAAATAATAACCAAATATCATATAGTGCAATTGACGGCTGTAAAAATGGGCTAGTAATTAATATTTTAAATTAAAAACAATTTGATTTGAATCTTATGCCCAACAAATGGGTCCACAAACATTTTATTAATATCAAATAAGATAAAATACAAAAGGGTGTCAAAATTTTATTAACCTTTTAAATATAATGATAAAATACAAAAGGGTGCCTAAATGCCGTTATCCTTTCGCATACAATATGAACACCTCTCCACCACCAGCGTCAAGCAATCCGTCTACTTCCCTAGTGCTACTTTGAGGTTCTTTTTCTGAACTTTTATTTTGAGCAACTGTCTCTTTGGTGGAAGATGTCATTTCATGTTCTTCGCTTTGATTGTCTCAACTTTGATATAATTCTCTACTATCAATAGCACCAAGCAACTCCCCTGCAGTCTACATCAAAACAAAAATTATAATGACTTGTTGCATTTATCAACTGTGACTAGAAAATTTATAACCGAAAAACATCTCATTAAAATACCGAGGTTGAATTAAACATATAACAAGAAACCATCAACCTTTCATAAGAAAGGCCATCTTTAATAAAAAGGGATTCCTATGCTGAGCCTTTGCATAATGTGACAGGTAAAAGAGTATAGTCACCTCTAAGCATAACTTGACCACGAGCTTTTGTAGGCCAGGATGAAAAAAGTCTATATTGAACTACACAATCAAGAGAGCTTGAATAACTTCAACAAAAATGTCTAAGAGGGAATGCATGTCTGTAAGGAGATTATGATCTAATTCGTTGGTGACTTAATATCTACACCTCCAATACTCAAACCCAAGAGTACAAATATTTCATACATCTGAACTTTAAAAAATCATCTCTTACTAGCTATATCATTGAAATCTAGTTTCCCAATTGAAAATATATCATATTACACACATGTGAAAAACGGCGATCTTCAAAAGAGTGAACACAAAGACAATAAGTTACACTAGAGAGATTACACTATTCTTGAAGTGTGGCCATCAAAATTTTAGCTTAGCCATTTCCTACATATTTCTTTATCTACTTGATTTACCCGACCAGTTCAAGAACTAACTGGTAGACTCTATATGTCAGCAATATCAATACTACTTGCACTTAATTTCTCTAATCGCAGATGCTCATTCACATAGTTGCACCTCCTTAATGTATATATTCTTAATACTTTTGTGTGTTGCTTGTCCAGACAATACAGGGAGATCGATGTCCTGCACTCCAATAAATGTATTACTTTTTTAGACGGTTCAAAGATTCTATAATGTTCAGTGATTCTATATTACCGCAAATCCCTTCCTTGATACCTCAATTTTCTATGCAAATATGTGCTCCAAAAAATGTATAATTCACAAAAGAAAATTTGATAATTCACAAAAAATTTAGTTAAGTTTGGAAGACATGTTTGCTCACCTATACTCCGGGATGAGTCTCTTGCATGAATTCAAAAAACATATTAACAACAGTTTTCAGAAACTTCCAGGTGGCTCTTTAAAACCTCAAGTATTGTCCTACTACATACCTATTCCATTGACTAGATTGTCGGATCAGTTCAAAAATTGCATATATATGATGCAAATTGCATAATGAAATGCCACTTACATGATGTTACTTACAAATACAATTTTATTATCTTTTCCATTGGTGATTTCGCATAGGTTGAATAAATCTCGAATAACTGTCACCAAGAATCGATTTTCTTGTCAACGCCCAAATATTTCAAATCAATAGAATGATAAAGTCTAACCATTGAATACTGATTCAAATCATTGTCACCCGTTACAGGAAGATTAGAAATCTTTGCTAGTAGTTGTCTTATTAATGGGTAAAAACTCAAGTTTTTCAAACTTGCAAAGAAATTATGAAAAACAAATCAAGTTTATACGATGTTGGAAAGCCAAATTATCTTACTATAAGTATAGTTTGCACACCAACTACATTGTGGCGTAAGTATCCCATTTTCTTCTGAACACTTTTAACAGTGAAATGCGATTAAAATCTGAAACCTCAGTTGAACATCCTATAATATTAACTAGTATACATCTTAAATACATTTATCTGAAAAATGAAGTAATTTTTCAATCTCTAGGCGCCTATCTTGGAATTGTTAAACAGTTTCACCCATTGAAGAGTTCCGCATTGATTAACAACTCCATTACCTTCTCCACACATTTCCCGCAGACTAGGACGGAATTTTTTATCAACTACAAGCAAAAATAAAAACTGCTCCATGAAAGTTATATGGACCTTCAAATATAATATTGTCCATTTTTATCGACATCTTACACCATTGCACTTCACCACCACCATTAACATGTGTAACTTTTAGAGAACTTGTCAGTTATATGCATATTCAAATGTGACACCATTAACTAAGTGTAGGGTAAACTTGTCCAGACAACAAATATTATAATATAAAATGGGAGAAATGCATATATATCAAAACATAACAGGTAATCTGTAACACTTACAAACCCATCAATGTTAATCCAATCCCAATATACAAATATTCTATCATTAGACTGCGTACAATAATATACCTGGTCTTCCATCATAGAACCTGAGATAGATCCAATCGCCCAGCATAGTGGTGCTCAAGTTGTTCCATGTCCAGTCTTCCCCATTGAGTTGTTTACTGAGCTTTTTCAACATCTGCAGCCAATCCAGAGAAATATCAAGTTACAAATAACATTTTGGACAAAAAATCAAAAGATGAAATATGATTTTTTATTGGAAAGTACAATTTCAATCAACTTGATGGTTGTGATATCATCATCACACACACTTGCATTAGAAAACACTTTTACACA
This sequence comes from Taxus chinensis, assembly GCA_019776745.2. Lineage (NCBI taxonomy): Eukaryota > Viridiplantae > Streptophyta > Pinopsida > Cupressales > Taxaceae > Taxus > Taxus chinensis. Next base: position 176,934,966 of record CM034153.1, on the reverse strand, counting down.
TTACAAGAGAAACCACAACTGCAATTCATCTAATGAATTGCTAACATAGCTCCATCCATGCATATTTCTAGAGATATTGATGAATCATTTAGAGGATCCAAGAAATCTTGTGGCTAGACTATTTACTTAGGGAAAAAATCTTATGTGGTACGATTTTCTTGTTCCTTTTTTTCAATCTTAAAGCTCAATATATCATGGAAAACTGCAATTTTTCCCTCTTGGGGTTGTGTTATACTTAAATGAACCCTCAACAGGGCATTGTAAATCATATTTGAGAATGCATGATCTTCCAACATGTCGTCACATTCCAGAGATCATATTATACTCACAAAGCCTTCCCTTTTGTACTTGTAGTGTACTTGTCTCTAATGGTCAACATGTAAAGGTCAATCAATTTTGAGTTTCCATTTCTTTACAGAGGTCAATGGTTTCAGACTTTAATAAATCTCACATGACATGGCAGCAAAGAAAACCATACTGAAACCTAGACATCTGAACTATTGGGATCAACTACCCATGGGCGTCCTTGCAGTTGGTGTGGCTTTCCGCAGACGTAAAACATGACTGTGGATGACAGTAAAGCAGGATGCATCAAGCAAATCACCAGGACCATATTTTACGTTAATATTTGAATGAATGTAATCACTGAATATGTATTTCCAATTTTGTTATCACAGCAAAAAAAGGAGTAAGAAGAGTTGAATTAAACAATAAGCAATAAATGTTTTGTTATGACATACAATCTCACATGTTGTTCTATGTCTTAAGGACCAAGGTGTGATAAGTAAATCAATGTCTCCCTCATTATCTGCATATGAAATCAAAATATCTTTCAATTTCTTTCTCAGTGGGAAAACTAATCTTTAACATAGCCCAAAACCATAACAACCCAAGAAAATCCATCCTAACAGGTTGACTAAAGTTTGAATATGTAATTTCTCATTAAATCGAATTTCAAACAAATAACAACAGCAGATAGTATCTACTTCCTTGGTTATTCATTAAATCATACCTTGTACTACACAATAACATCATTATCTTTCATGGTTTCTCTAACTATTTTTCCATTCTCATCTTCCACAATCAGGACTCCTTCAGGCTTTACCACACAACAAATCATGAGCATCCTCAACTTGGACATAGGTTGAGCATATAACTCTCTGTGTTATATAAGCTGAGAACCAAACCCATCAACCATGGCATAAAGTAACAGAATCTGCATAAGCATGCAACCAATAAACACTTAATTATTCCTATTACCAATCATTGTTTTGGGAAAGAAGTCAGAACAGAAAACTATATATGCAAATACAAAAGTACAATAACACTGTGTTTTTACAATAGAAAGAATTGGATTACAATATATATTGATCATTACATCAAAACAAATTGAAATGTATTGTCTATTTAAGTAACAACTTCAAATTTACATAACAAGGTTAAAAAACTGACAAATGAACCTATAACAGGAAAAACAAAGAACATAATGACAACATTAAATATTGACATACCTGAAGTCTCAAATCATTAACAACAACAACAAGATTGTCAGAGGCATGATGTGCCTCAAAAACTTCCGAAACTATAGTACTAAAATAATCCAGTCAAACCTGTAATGAAAGCAAAATATGCTGGATAAAAAATAGTATTGTTTCTGTGACATACTACAAGTAGAAAACAACAATCGAAAAACCCAAAACCCACCTTGAAAACTTAGGTATCATTCACATATGAAATGTCGATGAGAAGTTCTCCCACCCCCATGACAAACCCATTACGATCCTGTCAAAAAGTAGAGCAATTATTTTAGCTAATTTGAAAAGCTGTCCCAAAATCAAGTATGAGATGCTTTGATATCAAAACAAAGAAAAAGGAGCGTAATAACATGATGCTTTTGTGGGATCATCATAAGAATTGCAGAATTTGGAACACATAAATGAAGAGCAATAAATACTCACTTTACTAGAATGAGAGGGCCTAAATGACATCCTCGAGATTTGGTCTTCTCTTGTGTTCGTTCTAAACTGAAATCAAAAAGAATTTTTAGAATTGAAACCTTCGAAATTCGAAATATTAGAGCTCTAAAAATACTAACCTATTTCTTCTCACCATATGTCTACTTTACATAGTAGCAAGCAATTTATGATTAACGTGAGCAACATCTTCCATCAAGAAGTAACCTAGGAGATGAACACCACAAGTGTTGCCCTGAACTTTTTTCTATTAAATTTTTTGTAAAACTTGAAACAAAAACAATACTTTTTGTTAATCCATATGAACTCGAAAAGAAGTTAAATTCATAAATATGTAATTGTTGATTAAGACCAAGAATGCATATTACATCTGCAAATATATGGTTGTCTTCATAGTATAAATCTTAATGAAATTTGTCATCCAAATAAATTCACTATTTCTGGTGATTTTTTTTCTTGTACTTTGAGATTCGCCGAATTTCAAATTTAAGCATTGAAATTCAGCGAATGCAGTTACTAAATCTAAAACCTTGCACACTAATGGCCTCTCCACCGCTATGAACCCCTATAGTTTATTCTACATATCTTCAAGTATTGCAGACCTGCATTAAAATTGTGGTTGTGGGTGGCCGTAAAAAACACTTACCTCACTCCATCCAAAGGCTCCATCTCGTGAAACTAAATTAATAAACCCCTTGCTTAGATAAAACTGTCTTACAGACCTCTGTTTTCAACAAATCGGCTATCAATCCAAGGGTCAAAACACAGAGACTTAAAAAAACTGAATTGTGCAGGCCAATTCATTAAATCTCACCCTTCATATTATAGAGTTTCTACCAGCTCGATTGAGATCGTTTGTCACTAATCAATGGTGAATTCAAAAACGTGTGAATGGGTTGTTCATTCAAAGTGTAACATAAGCAACCCAACATAAGTGCATTGAGATTGACATCTCTCAAGACGTTTTTCCAAATACATATATTAAAGATATCTGCAGTAGTTCTTGCATTTATAAGGCCCCAAAAGTAATATTAAAGGAACAAAGATTTGTAAATATTGGGTGTAGTTCCTATATAATGCTCTATAATAACTAAAATACAGAGCAAATAATACCATTGTCTTCATCGTGAGGAGTTGCAAAAGGATCCGGCTCCCAACAATTATTGGGCAAATTAGGGGCCTGCTAACCCAAAAGCTTCTTTGCTGGAACCGGATGAGAAAACCTAGAAAGTTCATTTCTGGGAATTAACTTTTCCGCCTCTGTTTTCTGGAAAACAAATTTGAAGCCTTCTACTTTGATGAGGGCATAGCCACCACCCCATTTTCTTCAAAAAAATCGCTCAAAAGGCTCACCATTTCATATCTATGTATTTCTTCTACCAAAGGAATAAATTCATACCAAACATAACTCCATTCTCTATACACAGCCCAAATATCGCCTTGTTGGGGAACAATTCTGATGCCAACTGTGGGGATTTTCTTCCTTGTCACCATATGAGAAAATATATTTACCCATTTAATAGAGACTACATTTGTAGCTCTGAAATCCCCCGCAAACTTCATAAATTTTAGAGGGCACGAGTCTGTCAAGAACTTTTATTTAGCAGACGATCAAGCTACATCATTTTAACCTTGAAATCTTCAACTACAACAACTTTGACAATACAAGCATACAAGCCATGCATTTTATCATGTTCATAGTAGATGACCGAAATCTGTCCTGCTTCAAAAATGTGGGGAGTTTGACCCTTGTCATAGAAATCATGAAAATCAAAATCTATTACAGAAATAACTGCTTTCATTATTCATATTCTCAACATGATTCATGGAGATATCTTGTGATTATCCTATGTCCATTTTGTCTATGATATTATATGTTAGCTTGCATTTGGAAACAACTTACATGAATAAAATTGAACAAGAAAATAATGATCGACCATAAACTCGTAATGGCTTCCACTTCATTTCACATACCAACTAGTAATATTTGCATCTGTGAGGATACTTATGTATTAATTATACATTAGCACTCAATAACTGTGAAAAGGAAGTGATATGAATGTTGCAAAATAACTATAAAAATTTACCAATATTAAAATGGCACAATGAACAGTTATGGTGTAGTTCAAACGTTGAACGTCTGTGTACTAACACTTATGTCTTTTCAAAGATTCAAATGCCAAAAAGAATACTAGTAAAGCAGTGCAGTACATGAAGCTTTTCCTATATTGTGCAAGCCTCTGTTTTTGATAATTTAATTTTCAACACCTATTTTCCCCTGTACATGTCACCTACCAACATTAAAATCACATAGTGAACAGTAGTGGGATGAGTCAAGCGGATGTGATCAGTTGGATGGTCGTCCCTCCGTACAGCAAAACTGCTCGCCATTGATCTGTTTCTCCCTGGCGACTTTGGCTAGTTGTATAATGCCTTTCGGCATTAAGATAAGTTAGTGCGTGGACATCCATAAATGGACACTGGACCGCAGAGAATGTACATGTACCTCCACCACTGTGCCTCAATATAGAATGCCCTTACCTATTAAAAAGAGAGAGATGAACAGTCTGGAGAGAAGCAATGGTCATCATGTGCAGCTCAATTGTTGATCAATTATTCTTTATATAATAATTGCTAGTCTTTTCAACATAAAGGAATGCGTATAATATCCAAAGGAATGCCTATAATACCCAAAGAAATGCCTATGGTATATGTGCAATTGTTGATTCCTGACAGTTCTTCTTGGTGGTGTCTTGCTTGGGATGTTGGGAGTGTGTGAACGAGTGTGAGTTGCAACAAGTTGTGGAGTAGTATACAAGTACTAGACATATTGTTATTGTAAAGAATGTCCATAAGGGCAACTTGAAGGCAATACACAAGTAGTTGCAGAACGAGATAATGAATAGGAGGAAATCTCTATCCTGGAGTTTTCCCACATTGGGTTTTCTCCAAGATAATATTGTCTCCTTTGAATCTTTATTTTCTGTACATTTGTATTAGCTTGCTTGCTCCATGTTTGAATTCAGTTTTCCTTTACAACTACACTAATTTTTAATGCAATTCTAAGCATAATCAGTATCTGTTTGTCTAGTACTTGTGGAGCAAATTACAACAATCTAGCTTTTTAGGAATGACCATAATATTCGTGTTTGAAGAATTAACTATGGAATATCCACTAAATTACAAAACATCATCACACAGCAGGCTTTGGTTCCACTTCAAATCATAGTAGCATTACTTATGCTAAAAGAACACAAGTAATTGTAGGGCGTAGTAAACCCACAGTTCTTTAAAAATTCCCAATCTTTGAGATGTCGTACCCTATTTGGAATGAAATAATAAAATCAAGCATTTCACTATTTTCATGAATATCATATCATTTTTTAAAATTTCCATAAAACCCATGAATATTTTTGTTGAACCATGTCATTGTGCATGTGAATGGAATGACCCCATGCTCCCAAGAAAGGAGGGACTACCATACCTTCGCTGGACCAAAATTCGGTAACATCAATAATTGTCCAAAATATATTTTCCATGAATTGCATATGTAAATTTACAAAGGCTCCAAAAAACTACTTTTACCTTCACCTTTTACTAACCAACATTCTTAAGAATATACGCTAATGATGTAAATAGGCACTCTTAATTTTGCTTTTATCACCACCCTCCTCTTTCCCTGCATGCCATAAACTCTCTTCCATCTATCTGAATAAATTCTGATAACATCCCAAACCTCTCAGCCTCCGTCGTGACGATAATGACAAATTGAAGGTGAAGCATTGCTTGTATTATGTACCAAGGCCTGTTACATGATGGTGTTTGGAGATTACTATGTTTTCTTGGACATATTAAAGCAATATACTCTGTTAACTGATATATAATTTTCCATTGTTGATATTTGTCAATAGGCATCTTAATGTCTAACAAATACCATAGCAAGTTATCTATCATGTGCTGCCTGTGCCATATGAATTTTTTGCTAGCATGTCACTGTAGTTTTCCTGATGTAGGCTTCAAAAATAAAGTTGGTCGAAGAAACTAACTTCCTCTTGAAGAAAGGAGGTGCACACTCTCATTGTGATGAATGCAATTCCCCACTAGACAACAATATCATGTTTGCTTCAGTGTTAGCATTGGCAAAAGCCACAAAACCATGTCATCATTATAGACCAACACCATAGTCATATGTAACTTTGAAGTATTAAAAATCCCTTGTCTTCTGGTGGAATTGCAAAAATTCAAATAAAGGCAAGGAGTTAATGAAGGAATGCAGAATCTGAAGAAAAAAGTATGCAATAGTATCACCAACACCCAAATGTGTTCCAAAGTACTATAGTAATGAAATGGTGTGGGGAAAGGGGTATAAGGAATGGAAATGAATTGCTAAAAATGACCATGAGATCACATTATATTCATCAGCATATTCTAAACACATATAAGATCCCCCGTTATGTATTAACAACTCAAAAGCAATAAGAACAAATATATTTTAATCTCCCATCTCAAGGATTCTGTACTATTATGCAGCCATAGTGCTTCAGTTACATAAATGACAGGAAACATAACTTATAGAACCTTTTTAAAATATATACCATCCATAAAAGGCAATATAATGACCTAAAAGCAATGTAAGAAGACAGACATAAAAAATGGCAGTTATCATATACGCTCCATTTGCTATGGTGCAAAAGCTTATGAAATTAACCAAATGTACAACATCACACACGGTCAAACACATTTTCCTCATGTACCACATCCAACCCTTACAATGTCCCCGTCTGAAACATGGCAAAGGGCTTCTCAAACCTTGCCTAAAGAAAATAAAGCCATAACCAATAACCAAAGAACATAAAGCCATAACCAATAACCAACGAACAAAAAGCCATAATCAACTGTTCAGAAGAGTGCTCCTTGAACCATTGTTGAAATGGTCTACTTGTTATCCTAATATAAGGGCAGACACATGCAATTAATATGATGATGATTCAAAAAAGTGTGGTTTGTAACATCGATAAATGTATGTCTCAAACCTGTACAGTAACCATGGGATGTAGATTTCACGCTCAAAGCTGTGGGCATAACACTCGCACCTGCCACAAGCAATCCCTCCACTTCCCACGTCTCTCCTCTCCAATCCACCACCGAACTATGCTCATCCACCCCCATTCTGTAGCTGCTCATTTGATGCACAGAACACAAAGGCGTACACAAATCTCTCAACCCCCTGGAGCTCGCACGCTTTATGAATCTTTCCACCTTCCACAGACTCGAACCCTCCACCTTCAAACGCTTGCCATTAAAGTGATGTGTCTGGATCTCTTCTACCCTCGCAGCAACAAGAATCCTCAGAACCTTTTCGATACCGTTGTGGAGATTCTTTTCATCGTGGAGATCGTACGGTTCTTGAGCCCTTATCTCTGGCTAGGGAAAGAATATCGGCGGTTCCGGAGAATCTGGACAATGAGCCCTTGTCTCTGGCCAAGGCAAGAATATGGGCGATTCTGGAGAATCTGGACATTCTTTCCTTCATATCCAGAGCAGATATCCACGACATGATGACAGAAAACAAACCCAGATGCAACGAAGGGGTCTGTATTATGGCGCAGTAACCAAACGGGTTAGGGACTGGACACATGGCTGTCATGATTGGCCCCTCGAAGCTCTTTCCTTCCATGGCGGCCAATGTTTCAGGGAAATAGCCCCACGCCATTTAAAATGGATGGAGATGAAGATTGTGCCCTATGTTTGGGTTTTAAGCCCAATTTTTATCAACAGAGTGGGACTGTAGAGTGCCCCACATGAAACCACAGTGACTTTGGATTCGATGAAAATGTTTTGCGATGTGTTTGGTGTCCGGATTACAAAGAGGGCCTAATATTTGGTCGCTTCCCCGCCATCAAACACCAGACCGCCACTCAAATAGAAGGAACTCGATCCAGCAATCGCCCCTGAAGCAAAACCAAAATATGAAGCAGAAACAATGGGAAATAAGCATTAGCTCGAGACAGGAGCATAGAATATGAGAGGATTAGAGTGGGGAACAAGCCGTATGGGATGATCCAGACTCCAACCGTCACACCTCCCTCTGCAAAAAATTGTTCTTATTGAGACATAGCAGTATTACATGCGTTGCTGCCATCAATTTGGTTCCAATTAGCATTAGGGCTAAATCCATTGAGCAATTGATTTGACATTCTTTACCAACAAAGTGAATATCTTATTTTAAAATATTAAAAATTAAAAGAAAGGAACTTTAGAGACGAAAAACCAATTTAGAGACAAAAGTAAACTTTTGTCTCAAAATAGGGCCTCATGTAGTAGTGAGGGTGTAGTAGAACCCAGAGCAATATGAAGCTTTGCTACATGTAGGATATTATTGTCAGTAGAAGTGCCTTCATAACCGATTCCAAGCCATAGGGTCATCTTTACAAGGATGTGAATGATTTGATCTCCAGGTGGGATCGTCTATAATGGCTTCCATGACAACAAATAGCCCTTCCAGCCCCTGGGGATCCATGTAAGTCTTTCTTAAGCCAGGTTGCAGACTGTTCTACAATGGATGTTTCATGGCCATATGTAATGGAGTAAGCTTTTCTTTAGTTGGAAGTATTAATTGAAAATAGTAATTTAATCGATGTATGAAGTCGATAAAAATGTTCAGTAAAATATCTTGGGTTATATATAGTGCAACTATTAATGAGTATGTGAGAAATGGACATATAATGAAATTATTAATCAATATGATGTAAAAATTAAAGATAACAAACATAAAAAATGATCTATAACATAGTTTTAAGATATTATTTGTGTTTGAACATTGGATGCCTAAAATAATATTTAAGTGGAAGATTTCAAAGATTATATTTGGTTAGTGTGATGAAAATAAATTAAATCATAAATTATATGCAATTTATACATATTGGGGTTATATATATTGAAAAATATTAAAATCAATATCAAGAATAAAACCAATTTTGATGCGAGATTAACTTATTTTTTTATAATTTTGTATTTATTTTAATGCATGGTGCTTATTGATTATTGGTTTGATCAGCATTTTTACTGACACACGTTTTGTGTTTTTTTGGTCCCTTTTTCAAAATTTTGTAGTGTTCGATGATGCAATGCATGTCAATAGAGAAATACATGGTAACAATCACAGACAAACCCTTGCTAGAAAATTTGAAGAGAAACTAGTGTTTATTTGCATTGATTGGGTTATTGAAAGTGATAAGGTGGGCATATACATACACTTGAGTGATAGGTGAATAACATTAAATTTAGAACTAAGGAACTTGAGGGAACAAAATTGGTGAAATTTCACAATTGTTAGAATGCGCCCAACAATTAAGGCCTGTCGTATGCTAATGGTCAAGTTGTTTTGTACGTACTGAGTTTGTTGGATCTCTTTTGTCTCGATGATAGATTTGACGTTGTGTAGTCAATTTTTGATGGTTGTCTTTGCAATTGCGACAAATCAAACATTTTCTAAAACTTCCTCTTATCAATTATTTACGTTATAGGAATATTAGATTCATTCAATCATATATGAATTTGTTGACTATATATGTTTTGATTCGAATTCCGGTGCATGTGGTTGGTTATAATGCATTTCTTTAATATAACACCATTAATCACATCTATATTTTGGTGAACATGCATTGTATTGAACCCAATCTTACAGTTTATCGAACCTAACCTTAGCAGTTCACCTTGTGGGTGAACCCACATTGTCTTACATGTATTTTATAACTAGAAATAGATTTTGCTTTCTATGGTGTTATATTTATTTGTTCCAAGACTTCTTCCATTTTGCTTTCTCAAAATCTATTAGCCCTAAGCTCTTCTATGTTATATTCCAAACTCTAGTATGCTTATAATGGCACACTCCTTAGATGTGTTTTTTTTATTTTTACAGATTATGGTTCTCTTTGTATAAACCTTCATAACCCTCATGATTATTAAAATCCAAAATTTGATATGAAACCAATTAGTAAGTATGAGCAATATGGATTCAAACTTAGATGTGTACAACAACATATTGATTCCAAGTTTACTTTGTTATAAGTTAACACTTTGTGTTAGGCTTTTCTCGTGTTCTATAAAGGAATCAATAGGATGTGCACATTTAAGTCTGAATTCCTATTGCTCTTATTTAGTTTGTTACAAGCTAACACTCTTCCCTTTACTAATTGGTCTCATATCAAATTTTGGTTTTCCACCATGATGAGAGTTGTAAAGATTTATACAAAGTGAACCATAATACTGAAAAAACACATCTAAGGGATCAATCAGTAGTTGTGCACATCCAAGTCTAGATCCATATTGTTAGTTTACTTTGTTCCAAACTAAAACTTTTTGTTAGGTTACTTATCTTAGATGTGCATAACCACATATTGATCCCATAGATGTTTTCTTTAAATATTATGGTTTACTTTGTGTAAACCTTCATAGCTCAAATGATTATGGAGAATCAAAATTTGATATGAGACCAACTAACAAAGGGGAAACGTGTTAGGTTGACATAAAGTAAACTAGAACAATATGGATTTAGATTTAGATGTGGACAAAAACCTATTGATTTCTTTGTAGATCATGAGAAAAAGAAAAACCTAACACAAAGTGCTAGCTTAATACACAAAGTAAGTTAGAACAATGTGTATCCAAATTTAGATGTACATAACTACCTATTGATTCCTTTGTAGAACATGGGAAAGCCCTTACACAAAGGCATAATGTGGATTTAAATGCTTGTTGTCAAGCAGAAATTATTTTTTCTTTTGTAAATGCTATTTCTTTCAAGACAAATAGAGGGGTAAGTCAATTAATACTATTGAGAAATACAAAAACTTAAAGATATATCTAGAATTATGAATGCATTGAAAGAAGTTGTTTCTCAAAATCTACCATTTCATGGTTCTGAAGCTCCTCTTAAACCTACTCATGTGAACATTCATTCTACTATTCATTCCTCTCAAAATGCTATGTTGTCAAATGTTTAAGACGTTATTGCTTTTCCTCAAACTTTGTTTCCTCCAAATTTGTTTTAGTTCCTTCTCAAGCTTTGTAAATATCTCAACATGCTCCTAGAACTCCCGTAGTTCAACCAATTATTGCTCAATTCTCCCCGAATATTGTTAATCTCTCTTTGTTTTATTCTATTCTAATTTGCCATGCTTCTATTCATATACAAAATTATGAATTGACCACTATGATGCATACATTGTTTGATTTGCAACAACTAAGAATTCTTTCTCAACGGTCTTAAAAGCCAAGTGGTAGAGTCACTTGTCATGATATTATTTAAGTTTTTGTTCACGGTGTACTTGTTTATCCTTTTCTAATTAGTTTTATTGCTCCCAAATTTGTGTTATATGGAGATATAATTATTCTCAACTTATTCAATCATTTTAATTTCTCTTGCTTAGACATAGCTTACGATGATACACTTTTAACTAAGTTATTTCCAAAATCTTAAGAGACTATAGTTGATTAATTGCCTGCCTTATCACATGGATACATACATTCATTTGCACCTCTACTTGATTTTATTGGGTCATTTTCAAATCACTATTATTGAAGAGATTATATTTATGGAATTATCTCAACTTGGGAAGCATCCAATTAGTACATGCTATGATCCTCATGTGCAATAATTTAAGCAATTCAAATAATCAAAACAATACATAGAACATAATGAATATTGACACAATGAAAGAAATATTTGAGGGCCAATAAGCTCTAACAAGAAATACATTCAAAAATAGAATTATTTCCCTTGAGATGGGGCAACACTAAACAATATACTCATTTATGAAGGAGTAACTCCACCAGTTCTCTTAATATGGGAATGCAACTACGAGATTTATAGCTCTAATATCCTTCAAACAAATAGAAGAATCCACTACTTCTTTCCCTTCAGAATGATATTTCTTTTTATTTTGACCTTTATTTCCAATGATGAATGGGTTAACACCTAATCCCAATGTAGGCTAACTCATTTCCCAAAATACTTGATTCCACAAGTTGTCTATTTGACCCAATATAACTAAGGGGATATGTGCTACTTGTTGATGAATCCATCAACAAATATACATTATAGTATCATATCCTTAGGTACATAACATGCCACCCATCCTTGACACATTTCATCCTTAAAACCTAAGAAGAAACCAAAAAATAGGTCTTCTTCAAATCATGACACACTTGTCACCCTACTCGATCATCCAACCACCCATATGTAATCTTAGTGGGTGATAAATCTTTGAATCTGGTTCTTGGTTTTATTGTGCTACTTAGACTCCAAAATGACTATAGTTGTTCCACCTTGGCTTCCATGCATAGCCATAGTGATTGTAATCTTATGGTTCCATGTTCTGTATTTGTTGCTCCATGTACAACCATAATGATTATTCCTTTAATTCCTTGTATATCCATTATAACTGTTCCTTTAATTCCCTATATGGCCATAATGATTGTTCCTATTTTTTCTTGTATAGCCATTGTGATTGTTGTTATGATGCTCTCTAACACACCTCCACGATTTTTTCTCTTGTGATGACGTGGGTGTCAATAGGCCCCAACCTTAGTATTGAATTTTAGATAATTTAATTATGTCAATATTTAATATTTGCTAATGTTTTTTCTACCTACGACTCTCCTTGCCCATGCCTCCATGATTTTTGCCTCTCATGCAATGATGTACATGCATATATGCCTCAACCTTAACCTTTTTTCATACTTCATGGACATTTTCCTATGTTTTTTCTATCTCTTCCACATTTTCTTTTGTCAGGGTAGTTGTCTCTTAAGTAGATGGAATGTTTTTTTATGTTTGTACTATTTCTTCATATTTTTTTTCTTATGCATCTTCTTTACATTGTTCACTTTTTTCATACTCATCCAAGTATGTTCTACCTTGACCTTTCTTTGTTCCTTTCTAAATGTGATATCCTACAAAATAACCTTCGTTCTCTTGTGCAAAAGCTTCATGAACTTATGCACATTAATATTGATTGTTTTCAAAGTGTAACTAAGGGTATCCAAGACAATATCCAAATCTTCCATATCCAAAGCATAAAAATTTGAATGAAAAACATATTTGTCCAAAGTGAGATCCAAATCATTAGAAATTTGAATATTCTTACCATCTACTTGGGCTTCTTTGCTATTCTTTGTTTGAACTTGTAGACGATGTGCCCCATCTATGTTGATAAAGTTATACCTAATACTAGGGTTTATGGATATGATAACCTTCATTTGAATGCATCCATGAAACCGAAATAGTGAAGCTATTTTATTTGGAGCTAAATGCTTGGACCCTTATCCCTCATATCTCTTTTTGCCTCATCTTGATTCTCTACCTTTCCATCTCCACCATTCATCACCTTCTCCCACTAATCATTATGTTCATCTTATTCAATATCATCCTCATTTTCCACATTATTTTATGTCCCATAGATCTAGGAAAATTTGTTCCATTTATACACACAAAAAATTCAACTTTTCTTTGCCTATCCAAGGAACTAACTCAATGTCAGAGCTTTGCAACAAAGTAATAAATTTATGTGCCAAAATATTGATTAAAAAATATCTCCTTAAATTGGAGCCACCGTTCTCTTGCATCAATATCATCCTCTCTAGAGAAAAATTGAAACTCCATGGTCCATAATACATAAAAATGAGGGTTTCAAGAACACTTTGTATTAATTGGATTTCCTTTCCTACCCAAGATTTAAGGATAAAAAACTTGTAAAGTAGATATGAGTCTCTCCCTTGAAATCCAAAAATGACATTTAATTTGTTTACATGAAATGAAAGATAGGAATTTAATTCCACATTCTCACCTTGAAAAACTGACAAACTTTGAAAATAAAACTTCCACAATACGATTCATTTTTATTATTAGTGTAAGATTCATCTCACTCAAAAACATTGCAAGAATAACGAAGCCTATGAAGTTTACTATTTTCCCCTTATTCTGCACGAAAATATTTAACTAGATTGTGAGATTCATCTCACTTAGAAAACATGGAAAGAAAAGTGAAGCCTTTAAAGTGTACTATTTCCCCTTATTCCATGTCAAAAAATTTAATTAGAAATCATGTTCATAGGGTCAATTTCACATTACCATTCCTCCCTTGATATTTCTCATAATATTTAGTGTGACAACTTCAAAAATATTTCAAGATCTTTTTAGTAATGCAAAAATCAACTCAATCAAACACTTATGTGAGGAGAATGAACCTTTTCTAGATAGGTTGTTTCAAGAGAAATGTACAAAATCACACAAATTGTCCATAAATATTTCTCCCAATTTTCCCAACTTGTTGTTCTGATACTGTTTTTGATGATCCTCCATGCAATTATGTAAACAATCCAAATAATCACAATAGTATGTAGAGCTGAATGAAGACCAAAACAAGAAATATTTATGAGACAATGTACAAAAATTAAAAAAAATACTCGAGTTAGGGCAGCACCATACAACACTCCTTTATGAAGGAATAATTCCACAAAATATCCCAATATGGGAATGCTGCTTCGAGGGGGACAACTCTAGTATCTTTCAAACAAATAGAAGAGTCCCCCACTTACTTCCCTTTATAATGACATTCCTCTCCTTATTTAGACCTCTATTACTAGTAATGAATGTGTTAACATATAATCTCTTTGTAGGTTGACTCATCACCCCATATACTTAATCCTACAAGATATCTACTTGATACATAATATTATACTGATGTGACTAACTAAGAGGGATGTGTGTCACATGTCAATATCTTCACCAATCCATATACATTATAATATCACGTCCATAGGTACATGATACTAATTAGTTAGTATGTGAGATAAGGTTCAAAACCGTGGTCAATAATACTACTAATAAAATGCTAGATAATTTACATTTCAAAGTATTTTATCCATAATCTACTATCAGTTATCAAAGATAAATGTTAAATTTGGTCAAAGATCAATAATTGCAAAATACAACAATTATGAGATCAAAACGCAACATAAGACTCTTTTTGAATTTTATTCAAATATGTAGGGTATTTTCTAAGATTCAAACCATATTATCATCCATTTATTGTATAAGTATATCTAGTTATGCATGAACTTGCTAACAAGCCTAGCAAAAAACTAATAATAAAAAAATACATCAAGTGTATTATAGCATATATATTATAATGTAATAACTGTTGACGTAAGTATGTACACGCGAGCAAAATTTAGGGATATTTTCTAACCAGTTTCATTTTGTGCATTCACACCAATAAAATCCATTTGGGAGTTATAAGTGTAGTTGGAATTATCTCCTATTTTTGTGTGAGTTGTTTACCACTCATGTACACATTTGGGAAATGGTTTAAGAGTATTTGTGTCCTTTATTTGTGAGATATTCATATCTCCCATTTGCTGGGTTTCAAATTTGCACTTTAGGTGAAACCATAGTCAGGGGACAAACAAGTCCCTCCTCTTTGATGGGAGAGGTTACCTTATTGAAAGCTAGAAACAAGATTATTTACAAATCTACAATTTTCATCAAATGTGGTATTCTGACATATGAAAATGCGTTTTTTTCAAGGAAAACCACCAGCACAAGAGAATGGAAGAATGAAGGGGAAAGAGAAGACAGAAGAAGGCAATACTTTTAGGGAAAAGAGATTGCAGAGAGAACCCCAAATTGCATTGGATAAATGAATTACAGAGAAGAATCATTCATGTTTTTACCAGGTGCAATTACACAGACACAAATTTCTCAGAATTACATTTTGAAGAACAAAAAGTTTCTTAGCTTTTATTTGATCAAATGATTCACAAAACTGAGTAGAGGGAGAGAGGGAAAAAGAGGAAAAAGAAAAAGAAGCTCTTGTATTGCTTTTTTGGTTCAAAATTACAGTCTTGACATATCAAAATTTCTAACCCCGACAATGGCTTCCAGAGCCCATCAAATAGCTTGCGAAAAGTGGTTACAACTTCCTCTAGGTGAGCAAAACGGTTTGCAAATGAATTCCATCTTTCGTGCCCTTCAAAAATCGTCCAATCGTGAAGAAAAACCATGGCGGAAAACCAATTGGATCAAATACATAGACATTTCATTTTATTTGCTAGTTTCAATATGAACCATCGATTTGTTGTTAAAACGTTCAAATCGAGCCATCCACGTGGAAGGAGAAGATTAGAGTGGGTGTGGGGAAAACCCCTTTCATTTTTGTGAATTTTTTGTGTTTTGGCACTTTGGAACAAATTGCTTCGCAGCCTCGCTCTACTTTTTTGACTTGGACACATGGCAAGCTATGATTGGAAATGGGGTCGCGGTGCAATTCTGAACATTTTGACCTATTTTGCAAAAAAAAACGCAAAATCTCATTTACCTCCGCCAGCCCGCAGCTCCGATTCAACATGGACACGTGGCACGAGCTGATTGGAAATGGGTGCACGGATTTTGTTGCATCATTTTCACCTTTTTAGAAAAAGAGGCACAAAACTTGTTTTATCCCTCCGGCCCACTGCTCCGCTTTGGCTCTTTGGACACGTGGCGCCCTTAGATTCACTACGGGTTATGGGGAAAATGACTTACCTTAACACTTTTTAACCTTTTGGCAAAAGGTTCAAAACCTTGAATTCTTCCATGGCTCCGCCGATCCGATCCTCCCTTTGGGCACGTGGCAGCCTTTGATTCGTTGTGGGTCCTTAGGAGATTTTGTTTCAATTCTCCCCACGGGATCACGGGAAAAATCTTACCAAATTAGCTTTTTTTCAAAAGAGCAATGTGCACAAATACCTCCGCATCTCCGCCAGTCCGCTAAAGGGAAAAGTTTTCAACTTAGGCCCATCAAGCCATAACTTAAAAAGTACAAGGAGTTAGGAGGACTTCTTTACCTTTTTGGAAAGGGGAAGAAATTTCCCATCTGATGCAATGATTTTCATGAGTCTGACAGTCCTTGGAAAGTTACAATTTTCAAAATACCTCTTTCAAGCATACTTTAAGGGCACCAACTCAATTTTTTTGCAATTTTAGACTTAGAAATTAAAGTGAAATTTGAAGGTGACAACACCATTATAGGTTGTCTCACCTATTTATAAGGTGTAGATAGCCATGTATTAAGCCTATTTAAACTATTGTTCCTAGATATGGAATATGTGAAATTTATTGGTGTTGTCCTGTGTTTTTGCAAGGGAAAAATTCAACTTGAAAACAAGAAAAATCTACCCTAGTATCAAAATTTTTTATTGTAAACCTTCTTAGGCACCCCTCCACGTTAGTCCAACCCTTGTGCCATGCCTATCCCCATCCATGTAATGCCCATTTCCGTGGTACCAACCTTTCCCATGTGTTGCGAAGAGGAAAAAAATCTCACAAGTTTCTTTTGAGGCAGTGTCTTTCAAGGTGGATCTTTCGGCAGGCTTAGGAATGACTATTTTTAGCCTTTCTAAGGCAGGTGCATACCCTTCGGAGCTGAGTTGAAGGCCTAGATTCATCGGGAAGTGGTATTGAGGAGATAGGAACATTGTGCAATTGATTTTGGAATATTTTGGAAAGTTTTAGAGGTTTTGGGACAAGTTCAACAAAAGTGAGTTTTTGAAGGTGAAGGAGCTTATAGTGCAAAAAAAACCTGAGCTTCAGTAAGTGATTCTGGGAGGTCCATAATTATTTGGAGGTCAAAATAAATACCATTGGAAAGGTATTTTAGTGTTCTAAATGATGGGAGTTTCATAGTTTTCACAATACATGAGAATTTCTTCCCACAATCTATTTTCTGCATGCATAACCTGCGGTCCCGAGAAAAATGATATTTTTAAGGATGTTACATGCATAATAAGAGCATGAGACCCATACCATTCTTCTCAAAATTATGTTTCCAGTAAAAATCATATAAAGAAATTCCTTAAAATATCTCCGGATGCTCTAGATACATTGTCGTCAAGCTTCTCTCTAAGGTATGCTTTGGGACTTAGCTAATTTTTTGGGTGGACACATGTCATCACTAAGTGATGGCGTAATTTCTCACACCATCCCATGCCCTTGAGAAATTTGGGAAAAAAATTACATCTAGCTCCATTTAAGCCCTCTTGACCCTCATATGACCCCGACAAAGCTCAAACATGAAAGTTAAGCCCTTTTGCTCCCATCCTCAACTCTTCTCGTCATCGAATCAAAAAGTACCACTTGTCCTCACCAGAATGAGGCATATTTTCTTGTACCTTGTTTCCAGTCCCCTTGGGATAGTTGGGACACAAAAATGCACCCCATGCCCAACTTGGCCCTTGATCCTTCATGTGACCCTAAGAGGTGCTCTGCAGGCCAATTTTCAGCTCCCTCTCCTCTCCCCATCACCGAATCACCATCTGTCAGTTGTCCTCACCAGGTGAGGGAAAATTTTCTTGCACCAAATATCCCACCCCATTGGGATAGCTGGGACACAAAAATGTGCCCATGTCCAACCCTTTCTCAGGTTCCTCATGTGACCTAGTCTCAGCCCCCATGTGCCTAAGGCGTAAGGAGAAGGCAATCAAAATAGGTACCTAATATTCCACAGATGCTTCATGAGGATTTAATAGGAAAAAAATACTCATTGGAAATATTGTATAATTTTCTACATGATGAAATATTCAAATCATTCATAAGATATAAGTGATTCTTTCCACATCTCATTTTTAACAGGCACACCCTATTATCCTGAGAAAGAAGGAGCAATTTGAGGGGGTTTCAGAAAGAATTGGATCTTTATACCCATACCATTACATTCAAAAGGAGCTTGGGAGTCAAAATCATATACGAGTTCATCAAAAATTACCTTCTTGAGCTCTAAAAATGTCATCTTCAAGGCCTTTGTCAAGGTATGCTTTCACATTTAGAAATTTTCACCTCGTGGAGCATGGCACATTTTCTTTCACCAACTGTCCTATCCCTTTTGGAGAGCTGGGACAAAAAATTGTACCCATCCCTAGTTATGCTCTCTGGTCCATCATATGACCTTGGTGAAGCTCTGTGATGCATTTTTAGCCCTTTTCACCTCATTCCATCCCTTCCCGTTGACCTATGCAACAACGCCATTTGTCAATTCAAGGGTGAAGAGAACATAGATGATTTTTCTCACTGCAAAAGGTTCAAGACTTCATCAATGGCTGCCATGAAACAATATCAAAAGGGCTGCGAGACACCTCTCCACTTCTCAAGGTTCTACTGGGCAGAATCGTGCAAAAATTGGAAGAAATGATCCCTGAAAAATCTAGTTTAGCGTGAACTAGTTTTCGTGTCATGAAGTCCCTATTTTAGGGATATTGAGGACTGAGTTTTTCATCATAATTCTACCCTGTCAGATGAGGGAATCACAAAACTACAATTTTTCTTTTCAAATTTGCAAAGATCCGAATGAGAAAAACCCTTGAAAATTGGAGGGAATGATCCCTAAAAAATCTAGTTTTGTGTGAACTAGTTTTCATGCCACGAAGTCCCTATTTTTTAGGGATATTGAGGACTGATTTTTTAATTAGCATTCTGCCCTATCAGAAAAGGAACACTTATACCTACAATTTTCCTTTTCAAATTCGCAAAGAAATCCAAACGAGAAAAACCATTGAAAATCGCAGGAAATCATCCTAGTGAGAAGTAGAAATTTTTAAAACCTTTTTTGTTGCAATCCAACATCCTGCGGTACACTTACTAAAAATATCATATGATATTCCCCTCCACATGATAAAATTTTTAAATCCCTTAATTTGCAAGCTCTCATCATCCAGAAAAGTCATAAACGGTGCAAAGCGGAAGACAAGACAAAAATGGCAATTTTCTGAAAATAACAAGTCCTAAAAAAACAACCTGCTAAAAATAGAAAGTTGCTAAAATAGCAATGCATCATCAACATAAGAGGATGGAGTGTGCTAGAAGGTTCAGAAGGTCATGTTGGAGCAAAATGGGTGATATGTCCCAAAATAGCAGGACCCAGTCCTACCTGCTAAAATAGAAAGTCTTTATTTTGGGTGTAGAAAGTTGCATATGGCTCCATTTTCACTCATCTTTCCAATTTTTGGACTCTCCCTAAGATTGTAGTATGAAATCATGGCTCAAATAGAGAAATGATAACTTCATGAGGGTCCTGGAAACATAATCTTGCAACACAATGTGCAGAACCAAGAGGCAAAGTGTTCAAGGTGAACTTCATCAGAGGTTTCCATCAGTGTAACAGTGTGCGGAAGGTCATCAGGGGTCAGTTTCCATCTTCCAATTCCTTGGAGTAGATTTTCATCAAAGGCGGAGTATCCCTCATCCATGCTTTGGAACATTCTTTCTCTTCTCTCTTCATTCTTTCCCCTCTTCTCTATCCCCTTTCTAATTCTTCGTTGTGAGCAATCATGATGTTTGTCTTATTCATTTAAATGTGACTATGGTTAATATTGTAATAAGTCACCCTTAATTTATAAAAGGGGACTTAATATCACTCCTAGGAATATGAAGAGTCACATGTTGTTAAGGAAAAATGAAAGGTCATGTGGGGGGTAGGTGAAGAGTCTTCTATAGGTCTATAAATTGTAATGACTTCCCCATTCTTAAGGGTTGTCAATTTTGTATGCTCAAGAGTATAGACTACTTGTGAAGAAGCAAAAGAGATAGAAAATTTATTCTACAGCTTTATCTCATGTTTTTCTATTCCCTCATCATGTACAACTTTGCCAAAATATCAATGAAGAAGAAAGGAGTTTCTTGCTTTCTTGATGAGAGAATTACTAAAATTGTGCTCCTAATTCTACCTTGTCTTGATGGTAGTAAAATATTTGTTTTCTTTATATGTATGTGTGTTTAAGTACTTTGATTAATGTCTGTAGGCATCTTATTTTCTACCTCAGATATTAATCCCCCATTTCCCACTCCCTTTCCCACCTACTCAACAAATTCCCCCCTTGCGAGAAATTGCAAGCTTTTGCCGCAGGTTTAGTGGAGTGTTCTTGTTGGATTCCCAGCCTCTAGGCCACCCAAAAAATTCATTTTCATTCATGCATAATAAATGGAGCTCAACCATTCAAGCAGAGGGACATAGAGTCTTAGAGTGTTGGTGGATACCCACCAATTTTCCGCTTGATAAATTTTATTGCCAATAGTTTTTGGTGCCCACCATGGGGCAGACTTGGCATATTGTACATCCAAAATACAAACCACAAAATCCTTAAAAGTAAATATCCAAAAATCCAAAAAAATCAAAAATTGAAAAAACAAAATAAAAAAGAATCGAGTCTTTCACTATAGACGTCAAATTTAGTCTCTTTTCAAATTCTACTCATTGGATGATAGTTGTCACTTTGCTAGGCCTATTCCGAGAACTTCCATTAAAAATGTGAGTGTATCAGGCCTTCGTCCTAGAATAGAACCTGATTCGTTGATCTTAATATATCGAGCGATGTAGAATGTTTAAAATAATTTAATAAAATCTTTCTTCGCATCACGTATCCATACGTATTTTAGAATCTATATGTGGTAACGTCAGTCGTGGAAGCATTCTAACATTGCAAAAGAGTCGAGGAAACTGTTATCCCAAATTTTTAATCAACCCCTAGTTTAATTTGGAATATGGATAACTTATTTATAATGGACTTAAGTGGATCTTGTTTAAAATCCCGTGGAACAAAGCCATATTTGGAAGCCACTAAAATACTTTGCTAGACCTTTTGATAAGCCACAATGAATAAGGAGCGGCCAAGTGTCACCCATTATAGGCACCTAAGCGTAAAGGTATGCAAAAGAAGCCTCGACGCCCATAATTGAATATCAAATAGACAAGCAGAAGGATTTTAGCCCTCCTCAAGGAAAAGGCATTCCACGGACTCCAAACCTGCAAAATGAACCGATTTAATAAAGTTTCATGTCCGCGGTATAGGTGAGGTGAGGTAGAGTGGCAGTTGGGGTCACACGTGGCAAAGGAAATCTTAGTGAACAATTAGAATTGGCCAAATGGCATTCTCTTGTTCCTCCTAATATGTAAAATTTCAAATGGCCATAAATTTCACTCTACTACTCCAAAATTTGGAACAAAGCCATATTTGGAAATTGGAAGCCGCTAAAATACTCCGCTAAACCTTTTGATAAGCCACACTGAATAAGGAGTGGCTAAGTGTCACCCATTCTGGGCACCTGAGCGTAAAGTTATGCAAAATAAGCCTCGACGCCTGAAATTGAATATCAGACTGAAACGTGGCAGTATTCTGGGCCTCCTCAGGGCATAGGCATTCCGTGGACTCTAAGCCCACAAAATGAACCAATTCAATAAATTTTCAATTCCATGGTGTAAGTGAGGTGAGATAGAGTGGCAATTGAGGGCAAACATGGCAAAGGAAATCTCAATGACTAATAATAAGATGCCACGTGTCATTCTCCTGTTCCTCCTGATCTATAAAATTTCAAATGACCTAACTCTTGCTTTGTTACTCCAAATATTGAAAAATTGGTCTTTTTCTTCATTCTTTATCTTCTTTTCCTCTTTAACTCTCAGTTGCAATATAAAATTAGGTTCGTGTTGGTCTTCATCTTCCCATGGTATCTTACAAACCAATTCAACTTGGTCTTCATATTATTTGAATTCTTCTTCACCATTTAGGATCTTCACAGTTCATAAGCTATTTTTCTTCTTGTCTTTTGTTTTCTTCATCTTCAAATAGGTCTCAGTTTTTTGATTCGGGATTCCATCATAATTTCTTTCCAAATCATCTCTTCATCTATTGTACAATGTGCATTCTCCATCTTTTCTTTTATATTTAGACTTCTTGTATTTTATGTATCCTTTTATGAAAATGTTGTGAAATTGATTGGTAATTGCACTGATTCCACTGCCCCATTTGAGCAAAAGACACATCTTTTAAACTTTATTCTCTCACAAGAATCGATACCCTTTGGTCTATGCCATCTTTCCTTAATAGTGATCTTGTGGTCGCTTTGCGGTCTCTTAAACCTCTTAATACACTTCTTGACTATCTTCTTGTTCAACAAAGACTCGGGCATCGACATCTTTTCTTGGCTTTGTTTTGCTTCCTCTAATGTATGCCACTCCCTAACTATGTCACTGCAAAGTGGCAGTAGGGGGCACATGTTTCAAAGGCAATCTCAGTGACCAATCATAAGCTGTCGTATGTCATTTTCATATTCCTCCCAATTTGTAAAATTTCAAATAACCATAACTTTTGATTTGCTACTCTAATTCTTGCAAAATTGGTCTCATTGGAGAGGTCTCCTCGATCCCTTTAATTTTGCATCATCATATTCATAAATTAATGAGGTTATGTGGGAAAAAGGGGTAAGAAATATATGAATTAACAATACTTAGATATGAAAAAACAAGAAATATCTATGGGAATATGTGGAGAATCATAAAAAGCAACATATTAAATCTACATCAGTTGTAAAAGCCATGAGTACTAGTAGACAATAACTCAAAATCAAGTCATATAATGATTATAATTTATGATATATGAGTGGCTCGTGGGTTAATAAATAGAAGATGGTGTCACGACTCACACATTTGCCATTAATGTAGCTTCCCATGAATATAATTAATATTGGCTCAAATATAAATGTTTTATCATTACACTTTTCAATTTTGTTACAGTTTGCATGATTCAACGTCGAATACACTTTTATATTTTGTCATAGTTCGCATGAATTTGAATTAAATGCATTAGTGTTTTGATCTTGTAGTTGTGGTGAATTGTATAGAATGACAAGTTAGAACTAGTATAATTCAAAAGTTGTATAAGCGTGCCAATTTGAGCTCTCTCCCCCCCCTCTCTTTTTTCATCCCGCGTTGCTTAAGCTTTAAAGTTTCCCATTAAAATTTTTTATTTCTATTTACCCAGTCACCAGTGACCCACTATGGCTTACATTCCAAGGAGCTTATTGCAAAAAATATTTTATGTCAGTGATGTTGAATTATAATTTCTCAATCAAGTCTTAACCTTGCCTAATCCCATGGATTTAATGGAAGATTTTTTATTTTGTTGACAATTTCTATTTTGGTTTTCATCTAGGATAACTAATATTACCCCCATCTTTCAAATGTATCAATTCCTTGTTCAGAATATTTTTCCTAAAGGATATTCATATTTTACTTCCAAGGATGACCTTGGCCTGAAGCCTATCTGAAAAAACTTCCACCCAAAGGTTATGGGGGTAGGAAGCCCGCACCTTGATCTAGATTCTCTAACAAAAGTTTTTTCTAAGTTATCGAAGAAAGTAGGAAGATTGGAGCAAAAGGTGTGCAAGGTCTTCAAATAGAGAACTGTGATAGTGATAATATGCTCAAGGGAGAACTATGAGTATAGACACCAAAATTGGGTCACACTCCCCTTGGTTCATCGTCAAATAATCACCTTGAGCACACTCACCTAATCATGACCCCTTACACCCCATACTAATATTAATTTAATTAAATTAATCTATGTCCTCACAATATTTATTATTTAATTATCCTGATTAAGATAATTCCCACACCACCACCTCACCTATACACCTCACCTAGCCACCTCACCCTAAGACCTATTCTTAGTATGTTGCCATAACTAACTAAGACCTACCTAAACCCTAAAAATCAAAGCCTACATTCCCTCTAACCACATTCCCACCCGTTGGAAAGGAAGCTTCCAATCTAATCTGCGGAGGGAAAAGGAATAAGATCCAAGAAATCAAAGAGATCTTCCTAGTTTAGTAAACCTAGGAAATCTCGCCCTAACTGACACCGATCGCCCTAAACTGCCGCTGGTCATCTCGGAACTGTCGTCGGTTACCATTTATTCCCCAAAACAACCTTATTTCTAGGTTAACACATTTTTTGAGAGAAAGAGACGAAACTAGAGCTACATATAAGTAGAACCAACATTTGCACATGCATCAAAACATCCACAGCCAGCATCAGAAGTGATCACAGAGCCATTTGCATTCATGAAAGCATCTTGGGAAGCACCATCACCACACCAAACTCCATCCATATGATCAAATACCATTGCCATCCAGCCATCAAGCTCATACAACAGTAAGTGTTTTGTTAACTAGCATTCATCTACTTTCATTTCAGTAAAACTCTGTTACCTCTGTTATCAGTTTCTACTTGCATTCCCATTCTCCCATCATTCACCTTCATGCAAACTTAATCATTCCTTCACCCACACCATTAAACTACCCATACCTAACTTTTAAAGATCTCTGAGTACATCCAAGATCTCCATAGACCTTGTCATTACTCTCTCCATTTCCATTTAACCTCAGATCTATCCTCACACCAAGATTTTAATAAGTTTCCTCTACCCCGACCATACCGATGCTAGTTACCCATAACCATCACCGGTTTCACTTGAACTGACATCAGTCATACCAAAATGACGTCAGTCTCTATGTTTTACCCTCAGACAAAGAACAAAGCCCCCACTAAATACCCAAAACAGCCCAAAAACCAGACCCTGACTAGTATCAGTACTCTGATAGAGACCTTGCCCTTCAGATTCAATCATAGCTTAGCCTGTTGTGAACAAATTTTCTTACTGTAGTCGAATGAGATACATAAATCATTTTAACTACAATAGGATTTCATTTATTGCTAACATTGAATTGTTTTAAATAGTGGATTGACAACCGTCTAGGGAGTTCACACTTCTTGGATCTAGCATACGCTAGGCAGTCCACTACATATACTATTTAAATTTCATTTTGTGGTCTTCTTGTTTATCTTAGGTAGTACCTCCTATCCAAAAGGAATCTCTCACGATCAGCAATGGATCAAGAAGTCATACGCGCACACCAACCTTCAACCAGCTTTAACAGGTATTCCTCCTAGCCCATTTACCCTTATCTGTTTCTTCAATATTCAAAGAAATGCTCTAAGAATCATGTGAAACATTTTGGCACGCCTAGTGGGACCCATTCAGGGTTCCTTGCATTTCTTCATTTCTAGGTGAAAGTTGTATGTTTGTTTCCTTTCCAAAAGGTTCTCACATTAAATTTCTCCCCTGGAATCTTCTCTTCTTTCTATTGTCTCAAAGCAATCGTGTTTTGGTGCTATAAAAGAACTCTTCTTCTCTTTCATTTGTATTGCATTAGTGAAAGATAATACTCTCTCCTGTTCATCTTCTTGTGTCATTGAATTCAATATTTCAATTTGGGCTTAAAATCAACTACATTTCATTCTACTTTTCTACATTAGCTCACATTAAATGATGGCAACCTATACGTTGGAATTCATGACCAACTCGTGGTTGATGAATTGTAGAAAAGTACTTCCTTTCTCTTCTTCTCTCTCTGAGTCTTTCCCAAACATCACAAAATTGAAAAATATACACATTCTTAAACAACATCTTACTTGGAAGAAGTTGTAGGTGATCACATGATCACTGTACAGTGGGCACCCAACTCATTACTTCTGTCGAGTCATTATCTTAGAGGACAGCCCGCCCCTGCCATAACATAACCTGAAATCTCTCCTTGTAGATCTCCTTCTTCGTAGGAAGCCTTCCTCACCAAAAACTCTATTCTAAAATTCATGAGTCGTCCTAAATAGCATAAGCTAAACAAACATAATAGAAAAAGCACTCTTAGGATCGTATTTTTCTTAGTGTTTTTGCTTGGCTTGTGTTTTGAGGTGAGAGGACACGTTCTTCATCTTTTTATTTTCTCCTTACATGCTCCTCATCATAGTTGGTGTATTCCAACTTCATCTGAGTGTGCCTGGACCTCATTTTCATCATTCTCAGAATTCTGGGTTTGATTCCACACTTGATTTTAAATCACAACCACCTTTTCTTCATCTTTGTTTCAATTTCACAGTAACCGGTGTTGGTCCAGCGACCATCATTGGTTACCATCTGACCGTCACTGATTTTACCCAGTCGATGTTGATTTACTATTCTTTTGGTTAACCTGCTCAAAAGGACACTTGTTTCATATTCTTTATTATTTAGAGTTTTTGTAACTCTCATCAGCTTCTCTATCTCGGTGAAATTCATTTACATCTTATCTACCTGGTAGATTATTAGCCGTTTGCCTTGTTTTGACAAACTGTCCGTTTTCCATAGTGACTGATCGTGGAACTACCTGTGACCAATGTCAGTTTACCCTAACTGGCATCGGTTAGCTTGTTCAAATTTCTTGCTGACATTTTGTACCTAATCCACCTACCACCGTCTGTTTTTCCTATTTCTACTGTATTTATGTGTCATTTATAGAAAGTAGTCCTACCACATCAATACTTGTTCACATGGTGCTGACTCGTAGCCAAGAAAATGCCCTCATATTCCACACTAGTTCTCAACCGCTCCCACCTAGTCCTTCACCACCTTCCATTCTATCACCCATGGATCCTACCCAACCTATCACTATCGCCACAGGAGATGAGGAGTTCACACAACTCCTTGACTAGAACCCTGCCGCCTTATAGTTCTATCTTTCCCATTCGTCTACTCGAGATGCCTTGGGTCAGTTGATATACAAAATTCTCATATCTATCCCCCTAACACTCTTTCCTACTTCTGCGTCAACCCCTTCTAGCTCCGCACTACCTGCACCTGCCTTGCCCCCAGTTGTTTCGTAGCTAGGCCCTATACCTGTTATGACCGCCACATCTGCCACATCTAGTGCACCCGTAATATCCACTATACCTTTGCCAACCACCCAAAACATAACCTCATCCATGCCTATTGTCTCACACATACCCATGGCAACACAACCACCCCTGGTGTCAATAACCTCTACCCCTTTTCAAAACATTAGCCTTTCTATTCTACAATCCTTAGCCCCCATCACTACTAGGGTCACCTCTACCATTCCACCTACATATATGTACTATCAACAGCCTCCCGTTTCATCTATCATTCATTCTGGGTACGTACCCCCTATCTCACTCCCTCATTCTCAACCTACCTATGCGGCATCACCATATACTGGAATGCCACCTCCATCATATGCCCAACACCAACCCTCTTACGCTATAAGAGGTACCCATCCATCACCACCTACCAATGACCTAATCAAGTTAATGATGGACAAGATGCAGACACTAGAGGCATCGGTTTTTGGTTCACGCAATTCTCTCACCTATGATGAGATTTGTAATGAGCCCATACACCCATCCATTCCTATTCGTCCATATCCCATACATTGGGAAATTCCTAAATTTAACCACTTCAACAACAAAGAGGACCCGTAACAACATTTGTGGTCTTTCAAACATGGGTGTTATCTGATCGCCCATGATGATGCTTTTCTTCTGAGGACCTTTCCCATGTCTCTGACTGGGCCTGCATTGGATTGGTATAGTGGGTTACCTAGACATTCTATCTTCTCATTTAATCAGGTAGCCCAAGCCTTCTTGGATCACTTCTCCATCAACGTTGTTAAGAAGGTTACCATGACTGACCTCTACTCTACGTGTTAGTATGACGATGAATCTATCACAAACTTTGTTGCTCATTGGCATAGCTTGATCAATCAACTCACATTCCAATTACCATAGACCGAACTCATAGAGCTCTTCACGTGGGATTGTGCTAGACATATTCCCCTGACCCTGTAGGTGTAGAATTTTTGAACCTTCGATGAGGGATTCACCATGGCACGAAAACTAGAAATTCAAGCCATTGAAGAAAAGAAAATTCAACTACGCAATAAAAACTCAGCATTTAAGTCAAATGATACCTCTTCTTCTTTGAAACCATAGAATAATTATTCAAAAGCCAAGGGAACCACTAACACAGTGGTACTCAAGGCCGGCCCAACTCATCCATCAAATCAGGCTAAGCCCTCATCTAATCTTTCTCCTTGTCCAGAATTTTCAATTCAGATGAGAACAACTGAAATACACCCCAATTGGGGAGCCTTATTCTTCTATTTTAGAAAATCTCATTAAAGATGGGGCCATCACCCTTCCTCCTATAAAACCACACACTAGTTTTGATCCTACTTGCCCCACACCCGCGTGGTACAAAGAGCATGACTTCTGCAACTATCATCGGGTAAAAGGTCATAGTGATGGAAATTGCATCACTTTCAAGAACATTGTCCAGGAAATGCTTGAGAATGGTGAGTTAGTCTTGGATAATCCTAATGCACCTACCAATCAAAACCTACACATCTTTAAGAAACCATTCCCTAATCATGCCCCTTCCTCTGATCAAACTAGAGAGACCTCAAATAATGATAACCATACCTGCTAGGTCCATGCTATTTTTAGTGACACACTAGTTGCTTCCCAATTACCTCATATTCCTTCCATAGAGGAAATCTTGGCCTGAAGTCCTCCACCTACACACGAACCCACTTCACCTATTCCTCCACCCATAGAGGAACACCCTTTGTCTCCTCCCTCACCTGTGAAGGAGTCTTCTATTAACATTAAGACCATTTCACCTTTGGCTTCCCCACCTAGAGAGTTGTCACCAATAGTACCTCCTCCATCCATAGAGGAGCACCCATCATCTCCTCCACCTATCAAAGATCCAGTAGAGATGTCATTACCTCTAGGTGACCATTCTCCATTAGCCACCCAAGATCTTGCTGACTTACTTTCGTCTCTTTTACCCACAGAGGCTGAAGCTAGCAAATTCCCCATTTCTAAAACACATTTTACGGGAATTTCCATTGGATCCACATCAACCTCACCCACTGCAGTGTCATTCTCACGCTTAGCCGATCACCTAGATTATGTGGATAGAGCCTTAATTTGGGGGCATCTTCTACTTCCTATCTCAACACAAATGTAGATGTCACTCGCTGACACCTCCACTATCTATCCAAAATTATTTCAGCTGATTGAACCAAACACAACCACAACTATCACAAATTCTCCCACGATACCACTCATGGCTCAACTTACACCTTTACCCATAACCCAACATGCATCTACATCTAAACCCACACCCACATCATCTTCCTTGCCTAAACCCATTACTACCTTAGGGGTCATCGCAATGGCTAGCCTTACTTATCCACTCATCAAATTAGATTTAGCTACATCCTCCAAAGCCAACACCAAAATTAATTCGGCCCCCAAATAGAAGAACCAATCCCCTAGATCTTGTACCCCAACCTCACCGATCACACCTTCATCATCTTCACCCCTTCCATCCATCTTAGGACCTCACCCCTTGACCCTAGCTAAGAAACCTCCACTCGCTGGTAAACTAAAAACACAACATCCCATTCCTCCCTCACAGACCTCTAATATACCTAAGTGCCTGACATAACTTCCACCCACACCTGCAACATTTTTACCACCCATACCTCCAATACCATTGATAACTTCTTCACTACCCACGAAACTTCATTCCCTTTCCCTTACACCTCCTGCATGACCCGTGCCATCTACCTCCATAGCACCTCAGTTATCCCCATGGGTGACCCACCCTCTTCCACCATCCTCTTTTCCCTCTACATCTCATGTGCCCATATCACCTTTACCCAAGAAGGTGTAACCTAAAGGCAAAAATCCGCTACCCTTTAATAAGGTAGTTAAACTAACCACACACTCTATTACCAGTTCATCTACCATGCCCTTACCCAAGCAGACACGACCAATACCTAAGACTACACCAACACCTAAAACCATAGCTCAACCCACTCCACCTCTTGCAATAAATATTCCTATACAATCAGCTGCACCTGCACCCAAACCCACATTTACCTCCCATTGTGATCCACTAGCGGGATCCTATGCTAAAATCTTAACCAACCTCCTCGAAACTTTTGTCATCACATTACCACCTCTTAGACCTTACGACCCACTCAAAACCAAACCAAAATGGTTTGACGAAACCAAAATTTACACCTACCATCATGTGCTAGGACGCGACATAGAGGACTGTAAGGCTTTGAAAATTGTTCTTATCCAGTTGTGTCCTCCTGAAGAAAAATTTGACGATGATGAACTTCTCGATGAGGACCCCATTTCACCAACACTAGTTTCCATAGTTCTTCCCTCATTGCCTACTCAGCGACCAAAACCTCCACCCCCACAACTCTTAGAGGCACCTCTGAGATTTTAAATTAACATGGTTCGCATTAGAGAACTCGCCAAACCTCCACCCAAATGTTAGTGTGCCCAAGTTATTTCACAAGGATACTTCTTCCTCTTGGCTTCTACCCTTCTTGTCGCTATACCTTTCATGGATCACCTACTTCACCTACCTCCCTGTATCAAGTCAACATGATCCATGATGCTATCCACACTAAAAATGAAAAAGGAAAGGAAAAGGAAACCGACCCATCAACCAACCCTATACCCAACATACCATCTACACCCTCACCTAAAGTCACTATCTGTGGCCCCACATATCCTATTTCCAATGGGGTTACACATCATGTGATGCTCAAACAATTACACCAATCCTCCCTCAAAATGTCCCTATATGACTTCATCCAAACCTCTGAATCCCATCGTCAAGATCTCATTGAGGTTATTCAATCTATTAAGGTCTTATCAAATTACCCTACACCTATAGCCTCCATTATTACACCTCATCATGTAGCCTCTCTTACCAAATTATCATCTTCTTCTACACCTCCACCTACTCACCAAGTAGCCACCCTTAGCTTCTCAGATGAAGATATTGCACCACACCAAACTGATGACCCTGATCCAGCCCTTTTCATCTCCATCCACATTGATAATATACATGTACAATGTGTCATGATCGATGGGGGTGCTATCATTAACATCATCTCTTCCCATCCATTCGACCAAATGCGCATACCTAATAATTACATGCATAAACATCTCGTCATGTTGCATTCATTTAATGATGATATCTCCTCTACACTTGGCACTGTCATCCTCCATGTTCATGTGGCCCCCCACATTGTTCCAAAGTTATTTTACATCTTGGAGGGGAAATTTCAATATAACCTATTGTTTGGTAGACCTTGGATTCATGTTATGGGTTGCATTCATTCCACTTTGCATTGTTGTGTGATGTTGAGCATGAAGGGCACACCTATACCATTCCGGTAGACCCATCACATTTCAAAACCTACAACATGCTTTACCGACCTAATGATGTGCTTATACCCATTAAGGTGTCTTCATCCATGACCACTTCCTCTTCACTTACACCTCCACCCACCAGTGCCACCGCTACCTCAACCACACCTAACGCCTCCATCCCTACCGCTGCCATGACTTCCATTGTCGCCCAAATTGGCTCCACCTCCGATCCAATCTCTGACACATAATCTATCCCAACTACCCACATATCAACCACTGACCCCTTAGAAGGCATTTTTCAATGCCTCACTTTGAGGGAATATCGCTTATATAATGTAAACACATTCCTTACTCCACAAGAGTATGGAAGCCTTCACCAACACCCT
This sequence comes from Taxus chinensis, assembly GCA_019776745.2. Lineage (NCBI taxonomy): Eukaryota > Viridiplantae > Streptophyta > Pinopsida > Cupressales > Taxaceae > Taxus > Taxus chinensis. The sequence goes on along the minus strand of CM034153.1, from coordinate 176,902,653 downwards.
TACTATGATCACCGCATAGGAGAGAATTTCCTTTATGGTGCTCCTCACCTTCACACCAATATCACCTATGGGGTACTTGATACTACAAATTATACACCTAAACAACCATCACAAACCTGCCCATTTTCTGCCGACATCCAGTCACTCACCAAATGCCATTTCACCCACACCTTCTTGCAACAATGTGCATGGAAGGGTTTTGGTTTTTGATTTTATGAACAAGGCCATCACACTATTATTCCATGTACTACCTACAAACATAATGACCATAGTGGTATCAGCTTTGTTGAACTACTTACCAAGAAGACCCACATTGAACTCATTGAGGATATGGATCCTTCTTTGCCTTCTTCACCTGCTCCACCTTCTTCACCACCTTTACCGAAAGAGTCGATGGATCTAGAATCCATCCCTCCTAACATTTTTTTTCATAAACACCATTTCCTTAGGGCCTCTGACTTATCAACATGAGGGAGAGGATACCTCTTCTCTTCCCTTCCTATATCCTAAAATGATCGATGATGATATACCTTCTATTAATGTCGTTCAATGTCAAGATGATGAATCTATACTCACCTACCTTGGTGTAGAAGACTCATATATTCATCAGTCATTACCATCTGAGACGTAAACCATGTTGAATGAATCAAATATAAAAATCAACATCCACACTCAGGATGACCCACACATTCTAAATATTGGCCAATCTTTAGATACAACTGAACAGAAGCCATCACTTCTTTTACCAAAAATCATAACCATGCTTTTTCTTGGTATTACAAAGACATGCTCAGTATTGAACCCACTATAGTGGTCCACAATATCGTAACCATTCCCGATGCTAAACCCATAAAACAAAAGATGAGGAAAATGCACCCTCGCATTGCTCTTCTGGTCAAAGAAGAACTTCAACACCTTCTTTCTGTTTCCTTCATCTTGCCCATTGATTATCCCTGATGGATTTTTAACATTTTCTTAGTCACTAAGGTGACTAGGGGACTTCGCATTTGTACAAATTTCTATGACCTCAACCTAGCTTTCTGAAAAGAAGACTTTCCTCTACCCGGTATTGACCAGCTAGTTGACCTTACTGCTAGTCACGAGATGCTATCACTCATGGATGGATTCTCGGGTTATAACCAAATCTTGCTTTCCCCAGAGGATCAACATAAAACTACATTCATCACCCCTTGGGGGACCTTTTGCTATCGAGTCATGCCTTTTGGCCTTAAAAATGCTGGTGCTACATGTCAGCGGGCTATGACTTACATCTTCCATGACATCATGCATCGTATATTGGAAGATTACGTAGATGATCTTCTTGCCAAATCTAAATGCCACTCCAAGTACCTCGATGTCCTAAAGACCATCTTTGACCACCTCATTAAGTATTGTGTTTGCCTTTAGCCCAAGAAATGTGTCTTCGCAGTCCTCTCGGGAAAGCTCCTGAGATTTATTGTCTCCTTACGTGGTATAGAGGTTGACCCTGCTAAAGCCAAGGCCATTCTTGAAATTCCTCCACCCACTAATCTGTGGAAACTCCATATCCTGCAAGGTAAGTTGCAGTCTATTCACTGTTTCATTTCACAACTATCCGATCAGTGTCAACCATTTCATCACCTTCTCAAAAAGGATGTTTCCTTTAAATGGGATGATGATTGCCACAAAGATTTTGAGGCCTTAAAACACTACCTTCTCTAACCACCTGTACTCATTCCACCTAAAGACGATCAACCCTTCTACCTATACATCTCTGCTACTGACCACTCCTTGGGGGCCATGCTCGCTCATCGTGATGAAAGACATAGGGAACATGCGGTTTATTACATAAGCCGTACTCTTTTGGACTACGAAACCTGATACACCCATGCCAATTTTTTTTTCTTAGCCTTAGTTTTCGTTGCCACCAAACTCTGCCATTACCTACTTAACCACAAAACCTATCTTGTGACCAACACTGACCCCTTACACTTCATGTATGCCAAACCTTACAAAAATCAATGGGCTGCACGCTGGCTTATGCTATCTGGCCAACCTCGACCTCAAATTCATCCATCAGAATTCCATCAAGGGCCAATATATCACCGACCAATTAGCTGATACACCTATTTATAGGGATCAACCCTCTAATTTTGACTTTCCAGATGAGTCTATTGCTACCCTTTCCTTGGATGACCTTGCTTACCAAATGACACTCTTCTTCGATGGTTCCAAGTGTCAGCGTGGGGGTGGGGTTGGTGTTATCCTCATTCTGCTTGATGGTGAACCCATGCCTTTGTCTTTCAAACTTGATTTTGATTGTACAAACAATATTGTTGAATACGAAGCACTCGTATTGGGTCTCCAGGCTGCCTATGCCTTAGATGTTAAGTCAATCAACATATTTGGTGATTCTCAATTGGTCATAAACCAAGTCAATGGTATATACCAGTGTCGTAATGAGATACTTCAAAAGTATAAACATCATGTGGACATCCTTCTAACCACCTTTGACCATTATGCCCTTCAAACCGTCCCACGTTCTACCAAAAAATTTGTAGATAAAATGGCTTGATTGGCTTCTCAGATACCCACTTCACCCTTTGAATCTAAAATGTTTGTCACCATATAAAGAATCCAATCACCTTCTTACTTACCTCATGAAGTTTACTACTATCAGAACCATCACTCCCAACCTGAGTGACCTTTGGTATAAACAATAATCAGACTATCTTTCCCTCTCCATCTTGCCTCCCGACCTCACTCGTAATGGACAACGTACCTTTCTTAAAAGGGTATTTCATTACATCATCATGGGTGGCCTCCTCTATAAGCATGGCTTTGTTGGTATTCTCTTATGGTGCCTTACGAGTTCTGAAATTCCTTATACCATTAAGGAAGTTTATGATGGAATATGCGGAGGTCACTTCAGTGGCCTTTCTATTTCTAAGTGTATTCTTCACTTAGGCTATTACTGGCTGACCCTTAACCATGATTGTTGCTACTACGTTAAGCACTGTGTAAAATGCCAACAACATGCCAATATTCATCATACACCCAGTCATGCCTTACAGGTCGCCGTGACCTTTGGCCCTTCTCTCAATTGGGTTTGGATCTTTTCACAGAGATCAATCCCCATTCTTCACAAAGACATCAATGGATAATCACCGCTACCAAATATTACACCAAATGGGTGGAAGCCATACCTCTCATCTCCACAAAAGCTAAGAAAATATGTGAGTTCATCAATCATCACATTATTTGTCACTTTAGTGTCCCACATCACCTCATCACTGATAACGACAAAAAATTCAAAAATAAAACCTTACGGAAACTTTACGACGCCTTCGGCATTCAACTAAGTTTCTCGTCACCTTATTACCCACAAACCAACAGCCAAGCTGAATCCACTAATAAAACCTTGAACAAAATTCTCATGAAAGTGGTTAATGATATTGGGAAGGACTGACATACGCACATTCCTTTTTCCCTATGGGCATACTGCACTAGTATTCACACTTCCACTACTGCCACACCTTTTTCTCTAGTCTATGGTACAAAGGCTGTTCTGCCTCTCGAAGTCCAGATTCTATCTCTTTGTATTTCTCTCCTTGACATGCTCAATGATGATGAATTTTTATAGGACCGTTTAACACAACTTGAGTTATTAGATGAACGTCATCTTAATGCTCTTGACCATCTTCAAGTTTACCAAAAACGTATCAAATGTGCCTATGACAAACGTGTCCATGAATGAACTTTCCAAGTCGGTGACCTTGTCCTAAAGGAAAATCAACATGTAACCAAAGTGAAAAAAAATAAACGGGGTGAATTTCCTCCTAATTATCTTGGACTATACATCATGACTCATGCTTATGGATCAGGTGCTTATCATTTATCTTCACTAGACAATAAACCTGAGCCCCTTAATGCCTTACATCTTCAACCATTCTACTATTTACTTTTAGTCCTACCTCACCTGCTACCTCTTTGCATGCTCATCCCTTGAGCATTATTCACTTCCCTCCTTTCACTACACCATCCTTAATGATTAAACAAGAATCATGTGCATATCCATCACTCTTATACCCTCTCTTATATATGTGTACCATGGCTCTGCACATGACATGCTTCTCATAGATACTTTTCATCTACTTTCAGATTAGATCCCATGGATGTTTGACCTTGATTTTTGAATGAGAATCCTATTCCTCACCTTATTCTTGTCCATGACTTAAAATCCCTCACATGGGATTCAAATCCTTGAGTTAAACTTCTAATAAAAGATGACTCCCTCAAAAGGACATCTTTCTCTCTATATCATTTCTATGAATAGACTGCTCCCTCGAAGGATAGCTATGTAAATCCTTCTTAAAAAAAGAGAGAATTCGAAGCTTCCCACATCGATCAAATTTGCGAAGACCTCAAGGAGTTAATATCCTCATCCCATATAAAATTCCCACATCGATCAGTCTATCTCAAATACAAGTCAAATAGAAAAATTTTTCATCATGGACTTGCTCATTGTGATCTTGGATCTCTTTCCAAAAGGTATGCTCCCTCATATCATATAACCTAATCATTTTTTCACCTTCTTCCCTTTACGCCTTCATTTCCTACCACCTCAAGGGACCTGCTAAAACTATGACATTTGGTGATCATGTGACTATTCTTCACCTTTAGAATAATCAATCATGCAATGTATTTAGGGTCTTACGTTCACCAGCCTATCTAAGGTATGACCCAACCCTTATGATCCTCACAAATCAGGTGGCTCTCTTACCTCCTCTTATCTTTTAACTTCTTCATTACATATTAATCATCATGTACAGGACTAGACCCTCAACATTTATCTCTGGGAAATTTTCCTCTTTCACCATAATCAACTTAATATCACCCATGCCTATTTTCCTAAATTTCAACCATACTTAAAATACCTAGACTCAATCATGCCTATAACCTACCAACCCATTCTCACACCTCCTTATATTTTCCCTAGCTTATGGGAGAACTACATCGGCATGAGGTCCCTCTTTTCTAGGACTATGTAGGCAATAATCTAAGGGCATGGGGCCCTTGGAGGTTAGCTCGGCCACTCTCTACCCTAACCAATTCCCTCTCCCATTTTCCTAGTCACATGTTACCCTAGTTAGTTTCCTTTTTATATCAATAATTGGAAATTAAACCAAACAAACCACAAGTTCTTCACATATTTATCATCATCACTCATTCATTCATTATGTTTACCATTTCTTTCCCATTATCATGCATGATTACTATAAAACATCTCATCTTGACTCATATCATCATTAATTACACAAACTAATGAGTTGCAAACTCAACCAATCCCGACTCAACCATACCTAAACCAAAACCTGACCCAATCCATTCCTATGACCTGACTTTATCCATGCCTAAACCACAACCTTACTCAATCCATGCCTACCCTGACTCCATCCATGCCTAATCCACAACCTGACTCCATCCATGCCTAAACTAAAACCTGACTCAATCAATGCCTAACCTGACTCCATCTATGCCTAAACCACAACCTAACTCAATCCATGCCCAACTTGACTCCATCCATGCCTATGACCTGGTTCTATCATGCATACACCACTTAGTTTCAATCACACATACAACTCAAAATAGCAAGTTAAACACAACCATATACACATAATGACCATAATCACCATCATCTTTATAAATCAATCATCTAAACATGTGTATCCATATACATGAATCTCAAATATCTTCGGCATGCAAGTTAGTGTAAATAACAAAATCTCACAAACTCTCATGTACATCCTCACTATCTTCGGCACGCAGGCCGATATATGTGTCAAAAATATGATATCAACAATAAAATAATCATGCATGGAGCTCAATCATTTCCCCATCTAATTTCTAAACCTATTTCATTTGTCTCCTCCCCCGCTTCTCTAGCCTGACATTTGAATGACCTCCCTCTGCCTCGCCCTGGTCTGGCCCCTGATGGTCCTACCTCTGGAGCTAACCTTCATACACTAGTGGCCTGACCCTGAACCGGCCCCTGGGCTCACTTGCCCCTTGTACTCTCCACACTATGTGTGCGGGATCTACTCCTCTCATGCGAGACCTACTATGCTCTATACTCGACATATGATAAGACATATATACTTGCTGCCATTAAATGATGCCGGTAGTATTTCACCTCACCCAAGGCATCTCTTAATCTAGCAACAGGTATTGTCTGTGGTGGTGTCATCAGCCTCTGACCCTACCCTACTCCCACATGAATAACAAGACCCTGTCCCTGCCCTTGTGGTGGTGCCATCGGCCTTGGAGCCTGTGCCTATATTTTGGCCTAAAAGGCCGCTATTTATGCCTATGCAGCAACCAGCTGGACCTGCAAACCTATAACATGTCCCTGCGCCGTGGCCAACTGGCCCTGTAAACTTGTCACCTGTGCCTGTAGGGCGGCTACCTGCACCCCATCTCCATCTCCACCCTCTCTCTCTCCCTCCAGTGTGGGTGCTGGTCCCTATACTCCATGTGCCTAAAAAGTGGCCACCTGTGCCTGTAGGGTCCACACCCATGCCTTCGCCCCTGTTAAATGTCCCTATACTATGCACAACTAGGTCACCAGGGTAGCTACCTGCCCCTGTAGGGTGTCTCTCTACACTATGATGGTAGCCAAATCCAACTGCCCTGGCCTCGGCGATACTGCTCGTAGCTGTGTAACCCACTAGTTCCTACACCTATCAGTCACCCAAACATCATCTATCTGTCGATCGACCAGCTGCTCCTCCTGCCCGGACGACACTGTAGGTAATGGTGGAGACATAGGCCTCTCTACATCATCTCTCATATACTGAGGGAAGGGCGGGGGTATATCCTGTGACAGCCTAAACTACTGTCTGACCCGGTCTACGGGTATCATCTCATGATCCCTGACCCGCCGCCCCTCTATCCACCGGTAAATCTGTAGCCCGTCCAGCTCTACCGCCATCTCCCTGTATGAAGGATGACCTACATATGGCCTCCGAATAATGTCCACATCGAAAAACCCCTCCAATAATCGCCTGTAATAGGCTACATCATGTGTCACTCTAGCCGCTCGACGCTCTCCCATAACTGGCACCCGTCGCCTATAGCCCACTCAAACAAAACCAGGCTCAAATGCATCGGCCTGGGGCATACCAACTGGGCACACACATATAACGTGCTCATAGGCCAAAAAATGTAACAGGAATGTACAACACATACTGAACTTCCGTAATCACCTGTAAGCCCACAACTCCCTGTATAGCTATACTAGGAACACAGGCTATGTAAATCAAGTCCTAGTATCCACCATGTCGCGAAGAACCCTCATCAATGACCATGGGAATCTCCCACCCTCTGCATCAGGCAGTGAAAAACAATAGACTACCTCCATCAAAAGTATTACCAGCCTCATCTCCTCAAGGTAGGCTTGATACATCACCCCGTAGCTCATGCTAGCACTGTGGAATCCTAATAAGGCCAACCCCTCTCCAAAAACTGGTAATAGTAACTCCTCGGATGCCTCTGAGGAGATCAAGTACACATGTGTACCTCCTATAGGTAGTCGCAGGATCCTTTAAACATCCTCTAAGGTGATCGTGATCTCACCTATCGGCAAATGAAATGTATTGGTTGCCAAATCCCATCTATCGATGAGGGCAACCATCAAGCTCGCCTCCCAGACTATGTGTTGGTAGCGTCTGACACCAATCAGACCCAAATCTACAACATGGATCCACTCCTCTTGTGTCATCTCCCCCCATATCTCCATAAGTAGGGGAGGTACTCTGTCCCTCATCCGTAGCTGGTCCCTGGCCTGCATACAACCAATCATATTAATCAAACTTGACCACACTTGTATGCAACCTTTCTATCCCCCTACTACACCGTTTACCCTAACTAAATCACCCTTTCACCTATATCTATGCCCTAAATAAACACTACCTATATACCTATCTACCCATGCCTCAGACCCTCACCTATTTCCGTTTTTCTCCTCTCACTAATCTTCCTTATTAGCTCACCTACCCATACCCATAACTCACCCCCCTCTCTAACTCTCCCTCCCCCTACCTATCTGTCTGTAACCTGTCCATTTTAACTCTTTGAGGGCTTGCCTCTTTAGTTTACTAACTAACATTGGTCATTGCATCTGTCACTGATACTGGTTCTTACCCACCGACGTTGGTCATTTTCGCAATGACAAACCCGCAACACCCTCCCATTTTTCTCTGAAATTCCTCCTTTCTACCCATTTCCCCTACCTATACTTACCCAACTACCTCTTCCCACCCCTTATTTACCTAACCACATTCAAATTTTAAAAGTTTCCCCCAAAAAATAAACCTCATTTTCCCTTCTACCCAATTCCTATTCTCCACCTACTCACAACAAACAAAACAATCGAAATAAGCCTCTTACCTCATCATGCTGCCATCTGCGTGGTGGCACCTTGGGCCACTGTGTAGGTCCACCTGATCCCTCTCATGCATTTTCCATCAACGATCGTCCGTTGGCTCAATCCAATCCAATCGATCACCCGATACAATCACCGCGCTTGTAGACCCGCTTATCGACTGACAATCACTTACTCTGCGGCTTGCCAACTTAGCTCTCTGTGTCGTTTGGTCACTTTCCACCTTATTCTTCCTCTCTTGTCATTTTCTCCAATTGGGTAAATGATAAATGATTTTAAAAATGTGGCACTTTTTCTTTTTATAGCCTACCCGACTTGACCGTGGACGGTTTGACCTCGACCAACATCAGTCTTGTGTCCTAGCCTACCGTGGTTAGTCCATAGCGACTGACATCAGTTCCTTATAACCATTGTCGATTATCCTACTTAGTCTTTTCCCCACCCCTTACCCCTACTTTGCGAACCTGAATCCTTTTTACCTCACCCACACCTGACTTAGACACTTCACTTTACCCTCTTGACCTTATCATTTCCACCTAACCTCTTCCTCATTTAGGGACTCATTATTTTACCCATACCTCAGCCCTACCTGTGTCGTGACCTAACTACTTGGAACTGGAATATTGCTAGTGACCTGTCACCTCATGTACTCATTATACCTTGTGACATTGTTACCCGTGTTATTGACTTAATAACCTTACCTCGCCTTTTGTCGTGACCGCTTATCCTGACCCAACCTTTGGTGTACCGTAACATACCCAAACATTCCTGAACCTAACTTGCAATGTGTTTCCTGACCATATCCTATACCTTGAATACCGGTTTCACCTCAACCTTGTTTGGATAAACCTATCGACCTTAGACAATGTAGAGTTTTCCTACTCTTCAACCTAGTACCATGCTGCAGTTTATACGTGTGCGTGCGTTTTACTGTTACTACCTTTGACCTTGACCCATTACCTGGATTACCTGATTGGACCTTTACCCTTTACCCTCGTTGCCCACCTTCCTCTTCATCACATTCACCTTTTATCAAACCACTCACCGATTCTACGTTCTACCTCATCAGTTCTTGGTTTTAGGGGGATCACCTTCACCCACACATGGGGCAACCATAACTTATTTTTGTCAGCATCGCTTACCAATACAAGATATGCAACAAAAAGGGGAAAAATTTAGACACCAAAATTGGGTCACACTCCCCTTGCTCCCTCGTCAAATAATCACCTTGAGCAGATTTACCTAATCATGGCCCCTTACACCCCATAGTAATATTAATTTAATTAAATTAATCCATGTCCTCACAATATTTATTATTTAACGATCCCGATTAAGATAATTCACACACCACCACCTCACCCTAAGACCTATCCTTAGTATGTTGCCATAACTAACTACGACCTACCTAAACCCTAAAAATCAAAGCCTACATTCCCTCTAATTACATTCCTTCCCATTGGAAAGGAAGCTTCCATTCTAATCCGTGGAAGGAAAAGGAACAAGATCCAAGAAATCAAAGAGATCTTCCCAGTTTAGTAAACCTAGGAAATCCCGCCCTAACCGATGCCGGTCGCCCTAAACCACCACCAGTTAGCCCAAAACAATCGTCGGTTACCATTTATTCCCCAAAACAAACTTATTTCGAGGTTGGCAAATTTTCTAAGAGAAAAAGATGAAACTAGAGCTGCATGCAAGTAAAACCAACATTTGCACACACATCTGAACATCCATAACCAGCATCAGAAGTGATCACAAAGCCATTTACATTCACAGGAGCATCTTGGGAAGCGTCATCACCACACCAAACTCCATCCATCGGATCAACTGCCACTGCCATCCACCCATCAAGCTCATACAACAATAAGTGTTTTGTTAACCAACATTCATCTACTTTCATTTTAGTAAAACTATTTTACCTCTGTTATCAGTTTCTACTTGCATTCCCATCCTCCCATCATTCAAATTCATGCAAACTTAATCATTCCTTGACCCACACCATTAAACTATCCATACCCGAATTTTAAATATCTTTGAGCACATCTAATATCTAAATAGAACTTGCCATTGCACTCTCCATTTCCATTTAGCCTCAGATCTATCCTCACACCAAGATTTTAATAAGTTTGCTCTACCCCGACATTACTGACATCGACTACCCATAACCATCGTCAGTTTCACTTGAACCGACATCGGTCATACAGACCGACGTCGGTCTCTGTGTTTTACCCTCAGACCAAGAAAAGAGCCTAAAACCCCAACCAAATACGCAAAAAATCCCAAAAACCAGATCTTGCCCTTCAGAATAACTTAGCTTGTTGTGAACGAATTTGCTTATTGTAGTCAAATGAGATACCTAAATCATTTTAACTATAGTAGGATTTCATTTATTGCTAACATTGAATTGTTTTAAATAGTGGATTGACAACCATCTAGGGAGTATCACACTTCCCAAATCTAGCATACGCTAGGCAGTCCACTACATATACTATTTAAATTTCAATTGGTGGTCTTGTTGTTTATCTCAGGTAGTCCCTCCTAGCCAAAAGGAATCTCTCACGATCCGCTGTGGATCAAGAAGTCATACGCGCGCAACAACCTTCAACCAACTTTAATAAGTATTCCTCCTAGCCCATTTACCCTTATCTGTTTGGTCAATATTCAAAGAAATGCTCTAAGAATCAGGTGAAACAATGAGTCATGATTGTTGGGGGGAAGGGGAAGAAAACCCTTACCTTATTGTGGAAAAATTATACAAGAATGAATGACCACGCTTGAAGGGAAGGATGAGATTCTAAAGGTTTTAACTGGCCCTCCTCCATTAGGGAGGACTTTGATTGAAAAGGGGATGTCTACATCATGCATCAGTCAAATTTTGTACGTATTTCGGGCCATGGATGATTACAAGGAATTTCATGCAAGGAAGGAGAGACTACTCTTTGACTCTCCAACAGTCTCAAGTTCTCTTGCTCGTATGGAAATGTGAGAAAGAATAGTCTTGTATAGCCGCATAACACATATCTATTTTGTTGATTTGTAAGTTTTTATGTCAAGACTATTGTTTCCTCCTACATGATATCTTTTGTAACACTAGGTAGTACAATGATATATATATATATATATATAAGTTTCAAGGGTGAGGGCCCCAATAGATCCCTCTTCTATTATGTAAAAAAAAATAGTAACATGTGAAACACTGAAACAATAACTTGGTTCATATTTCAGTCTCTGTTAGGGCCTTTCTTGTTGTTACTATTTATTTTTGTGGCTGTCATAACATTTTATTATTAATAGAAGCATTCTCAATTTTAAAAAAACACCGAAACTACTCTTATTTCTTATCAATATTTGGAAAAGATAATTTATAAGTTTATAAATTTCATTGGAGAGAAAATTTGACAAAGGGTATTTTCCAAATTAGTTGTAGGAGATTCACCATTCGATCTGTAACTATTTTTGATATTTTTACCGTTTTTGCCAAAACATCAAAACTAGTTACAGAGACATTCGCCAAACTATGAAACTGGCTAGAGGGACATTCACCACGATTTCTATAATTTTTTTTCAGGGGGGTTCCTTAAAATTTTCCCTGGAGCCAGTGGTTGGAAAGAGGGGGATGATGGTGCTTGTATAGATTTGGAGTACATGGGGGAGTGGGACACACATGGGTGTAATGTGCATTGGACATGCACATGTGTAGGTGTGATGAGACAAAATTAAATGTGAGTGGGTGAGGGTTAGTAAATGGGTGGTGAGTTGTATTTTATCCCCATTTATAGGGTTTTATGATTTTTTGGTCTCTTTTCTATGTTTTATAATGTTTTAGTGTTTTCGAATAAAGGACCTTCTGCACAAGGTGCATTTTCTAGTGTCTATAACTTAAAATGGAGGAAAATGTAAACACCTAAATTTGATAAATAGACACTTAATGCTAATGATTTGGATTATACCTTAGTCATGATTTGCACATGCACAAATAAAGCTTAAACACATTATATCATTCTCTTTTAAGGATTGTAAAACATTTATAAATATGCTACTATGTTGCTTAGTTGCATACATGATTGATTATGCTCCTTATATACACCTTATACCTACTATCAAAATTTTCCAAAATTCCAATTGCAATGTTCTATCTCCTAGACACTATCGTATAGTTTGGACAATTTGAAGTGTTGTACAATTTTTTCCAACATTTCTATAACACTTATATTGTTCTATCTTATGTATTCAAATGGTTACATTTTCTTATTTTTATATTTATTCCTCATCCTAGTTGGATTTAATATGAAATTATATCTCGTGGAATAGTATAAATACAAGTTAGACACACTCATTTATTCACCTAATACTCACTTCGAATTCTCAAGAGTTCCTCTAAAAATATCCTTTGAAATACAAGTTTTAAGATGCCATTTTTTTTTTGAGATATTTAGAAACCTTGAAGGTTTCTCATGAAGATAACCCTAACTCTCCTAATGTTGTTGAAACATATATATCCTAGCATACCTATCTTATAAAAATCTATGTAAAATATGCCAAGAGGCATAGTGTTTTTTTTCTTATGTAATTATTAAAGTGCAACAAGTAATTTTGATTTACGCATACAAAATAAAATTCACAAAATTGTAACAAGTTTTTTTTTATTTACTTATTTACGGGTACAAAATAAAATTCACCTCAGTTTTTATTTATACGTACAAAATAAAATTCATTACATTTGTATTTGTTTTTATTTTTAAACACACACACACACACACACACACACACACACACACACACACACACACACACAAAGTGATAGACTTCTTTGAAATTACCTTACTAATTACACCATATGTATGAAACCCTAAAACCATTTTAAGGAGAACACTCCTTGTTTGTCATCTTAGAATTTTTGAGTAGGGGATACCATTTCAAAGTTCCCAAAAACAACAATGAAAGATTCAACATTTTAGAGTTTTTTCTTCCTATTTTTTAAAATGTCAAACCCTACTATTTCTTACTTAATTTTCCTTAGGAATTCACATAGTTTCCTGAGATGGGGGGATGACGGGACGGCAATTTTTTTCTAAATTTTGGGGATGGCAGGGGGACAACTAATTAAAAAATATTTAAATATTTAAAATATAAAGATATAGTGACTAAATTATATAAATAAGCTTAAATATAGATCCATGTGTTGCCCTTATTTAACAAGTCTCTTAGCAAGTTATTTAACAAAGTCATGATGAGAGATCGAGGCAAAATTCGAGCCCAAGAGTGAGAGGAGGAGCCACGATTTTTTAGCAGGTGGTGTTTGACTGTGCCCTCTAGTGTTCAACAGAGTAGAGCCACGAAGCTACAAAGCCTTTGCAAATTAACTAGAAGGAAACACGAGAAAGGAGTCTATGCAACGAACCAAAAGTAAACACAAAATTCCATGAAGGGCATTCATGAAATGAAGGGAAATACAATTAGAAAACGTGTTCTGTCTAAGGTGCAGAGCCGCGAATCACTCCCAGTGATCCACGACCACAGTACAGTACAATACAGTGCAGTCTGGACCACGACCACAGTACATGGCCACGACCATGACCAGACACAAGTTTACGTGAACCATGAAACAAGAGTCCACAAATTTGTGGAGGTTACTGAGCTAAACTTGTGAAAGAAATGGTTAGATGAATACGAGCCACGATTTTGACTGTAGATCATGAATTTTAGGGCATCTACTGTAGGAATCGAGAGCTCCTTCGACAGAGAAAGCCCTGTGAAGATCGTGGGCCATGAACTGGCAAAAACTGTGAAGCAAAACGCTTGACCGAAAATTGTAGTCATAAACTCAAGCCACGAACAACAAAAGTGAGCCACGAATCGGAAGAAAGAGGCCATAAACAAGGAGAAACGAGCCACGATCCAACCAATTTGCATCTATCACAAGTGCCACCATACAGTTATGGAAATGCAAGAAAATGACAGTGTTTTTCAGAACAGTGGACACAGGCGTCCCCCCACGTCCCTCACGTCCCCAAGACATTTCCCAGCCTCTTTAGACGTCCCCAGGGTGTTTCCCATCAAGCATGCACAGTGAGAAACGTGGTGGAAACATTTCCCCCATGTCCCCACATCCCCAAGACGTCTCAGACGTGTCAAAAATGGGGAGGACGCGTCCCCGTGTAACTATGGGAATTCAACACTAAGGCCCTAACTCTAACACACATATCTAAAACCTTGATATTTAAGAAAAATCCTTTCCAAAAGTTTTTCAAAACCAGTTCGGGACTTTGTATTTATTGAGGATATTACACTAGAACTACATGTTGTTTGTCCTATTATAATTTTAGTTTCACTCTAAAATTAGGCACTGAGGATTGACCAAGTTAAGACTACTTATAGGCCACCACCACTAGACTTTGGGTTTTGATTACTATAGTTAAATTGCTACTATTTTTTACGTAAGCACAATTTTTGCTTCCTTCCTTTACACTTTCCATTCCCTTCCTTATATTTTTTTCAAGGCACAATTATTGAATTTAACTCCAGTAAAATGGGTTGGTTGAAATCTATAAAACATAAAATAGGTTCAACATTATTAGTTTCATTTGTATTAACTAAGTACTGCAACAAATTTTGAATTTTGAAACGAAGTTCTTTCATTTTCATAGCCACAAGCCAAGAAAGGTAGAAGCGCAACTATGCCCATGTAATGGATATTGGGCTCCTTACGTTGTATTTTCCATCACGAGACACCCAACTCAGAGACCCCTCTGCATACATTGTAACAGAAGGTGGCGCCATAATCCCATCAAATGTAACCACATAATTCTTCTTCTCATTCTGCGAAGCATTGTAGTTCAAGCTACAGAGATAAGAAACATAGTCATCAACACTTATATCATAAACAAGCCCGGGATCTGCTGCTCTTTTGGGATTCACATGCCCAGAACCAGTCGCAAAATGATCTGCAAAACTTCCGTTAGAGTTGTCCGCAATAGCATTCCCTGCACGATGAAGAAGCCACTGCGGGAGCATTTCTTGAGCCAAAGATCGTGCCTTTGAAGGAAAGTTTCACGGTGGGATTAACAGTAGAATTTTGGGAAGAAACATGTTTTAGAGGGTGAGAAAACTCAAAATAATAGATAATATTTTTGATGAGAAAACTCAAAATAATAGATTATATTTTTGATTCTCATGTTTTCCTGTTTTTCTTTTACCTTTCATTTTTCTTTGTATAATTTATTAATTTTAAACAATTTCCTTTTAAATGTCTCCAAATATATATCTTATGAAAACAAGAATTAGAGGGATAGTTATTTCTTTTGTACTTGATATTGATAAGGGGTGTGATTGACAATTCTGATTTTTTATTAAAGTCAAAAAAAATATTGCAAAGTACATTGGAAGGGATATTAAATAATAGTTAGTTGTGTAATAATCAAATACAAATGCAAGTGAGACATGTAAGTTTGCTAACACTCACTCTTGAGAATGTAGTGAATGTGAAGTGTTGACGTCAAAGTAGATTGAAAGAACCACTCAGTGCTTTAACATATTAGCTCTCCAAGAAACATAAGTGAGACAAAATATGCAAGCACATATAAACGAAGCTTAAATGGTTAGGGTACATTGTAGAGTGCTTTATTAACTCAAAGAGTTTGAGAGCATCATCGTTAGAGTAATTTTGTGCATTTCCTACAATTATGGCATTCCATGAGACTGCATCTCTTTGAGGCATTTTACAAACAAAAATCCACTTTCCATTATACTTTGATGGATGTTCATACCTTGTGCTAAGGCTCCCTTATTGGTATAGAAAGGGTGTATGCTGACAAAGGTTGTGGAGGCTCGGTTTGCACTTGTCAAATGCATTCGCCTAAAAGTTTTGAAGGCATTTTCTACAAACCCATTTTATGCATATCCTACAATCATTTAAGTCCATGAGATCACATCTCATTGAGGCATTTTATCATACAGTTCACATGCCTTGTGTATGTTTCCATATTTTTCATTTAAATGTCTACCATGACACCTACAACTACATCTAGCAAAAATCAACTTTCTATTATACTTTGGGATGTCCATGTCCTGATTTAAAGCTCACCTTTTGACACATGTTGGGATGATGATGGAAAAGGTTGTGGAGACCGAAAAAATTTCCATATCTATTATTCTTTGGTGAATGTCCATCCCCTATTTCGACATAGGCCGGCAATATGCTAGCAAAGGGGAATTGATATTCAGGTTCGCTACCTGTTGGTTGTATTTGGTGAAATAGAGTCAATGCTTCATGAGGATGTTCATGTCTTCTATAAGTTGGAATTATAATACTCCATGAGAAGGGGTTACAAATAATGAACCAAAATATATATAATTATATTTAGAAAAACCAATTCTATAATCTGCCAAATGTAACATTGTATCTTCCATAACAAAATAGTACCAAATTTTAGAATATCTCTATAAATACAAGGGTGTGAGCATAAACTGACAATGATTTGAAAGTAAGTTTTGAATAAGTGCCCACCTTCCATTAGAAACGCCTTCTTTTGGGCACAAAGAGCTCTACTTATCAGAAGCGCAAAGATGAAGTTCCTTTTGATTCACTTGTATCATATTGTGAATGTTGTTTTAATATTGAAGAAATCAGTGAATTGTTTGAAAAAATGCTAGAATTTAGTCTCTATAGTGGCTAACCTGTATGGGGAGTCTAACAATGTTTTAATGTTGTTTTATTCATTAATAGGCTCTGGGAAAACCATTAAAGCACCTGTATTTCTCATGAGTATTTGATCTTGGTTGAATTTGTGTCGTAATTTGTTTAAATGGTCCTATGTAATTAGAGTGTTTTCATGCTTATGGTAGGATTGTATTTAGTTTTCTCTAATCTTGACTACACCAAAAAATGTGTTACATTAACCCCACATGTATTTCTAATTAATCTCAGTCCACACAGGTGAAAGAAAATTGCATGCATATTTTAAGAAACAAATTTGAGAAGCTCCCGATTATGGGTGTCATATAATCGAATAACAACCAAAAAATGTATTGTAGCTTTTTTTAACAAACAAATGTAAGAATCTCAGTTACTTATCAAAATACTTCCACATTGACAGAATTTCTAATTTAACGGTATGAATAATTATAATTATGGCCTTAAATCCCTACTTTATAGAAACATGTTCCTCTGATATAATGGTAGGAACAAATTATATCATGACATTTAATCCCTGTTGTAGAAAACATTCTCCTCCGTCACCCAAAATAGATAGAGGTGTAATCAAAAATCTTAGTGTGATTAATTAGAACTATTCCACGAGGCTTTAGGCCCCCTTGCTAGATTTGATAAATCCTTGATAAATTTTCTCAAGCTTCAATAAATGCTCACAAAGATTACGAAAAGGGAGAGAATGATTAACAAACAACAAAATCATATGTACTTACAAGTCATCCATATCTTATACATTCGTACATATTTTCAGCTCTTTCACTCACCTATTGTCATTGCCAATAAGTTTTTGCAACATCCTCACCAACGTAACTTTTATTCACAATGTTTTTCAAATCAAGCTCAATGAATTGTAATCTAGAGGTCTCATAAACATTGTATTCTCAACAATCAAATGTCTCATTCAATTCAGAATATAATGAAAACATGCTGTAACAAAACCTTCTTCATTGCTAATACTAATGATCGAAAAAGGAAAGCGAATGAAAAAAGCACAAGAATGATATGCCAACAAGAATTCCCAACTTTTTGTTGTAAATGCTAGATTCTATTTGGTACTTTAGCCTTCCCACTAAACCCATGGGCTATAACGAAAAATGGTTAATTCTTCATTCCACTTTTTCCAAACTCTTTATAGTTTTTCACTCACTCTTTTTTGTGCTCAATTTTTTTAACATTCTATAGCTTTCACAACCAATATCATTCTTGACTTCACAAAATTAATACAATCCCAAAATCCTTGCAGGTTGCTACAACTTTTGTATCAAAAATTTCCATGATTGTGTTGTTGTCTACTTTTGATAGAAATTCGTGGTCACATACCAATGTTAAAGACAACTCCATCCACATTTTATTGCTCTATGCTCTAGACAAAAAACCTTAAAAATACTTAAACAGTGTACAGTGTAAGCTTCGAAAGAAAATTAACAAATAGAAATCTTACCAACAGAAGAAAATTTGAGTCATTAGTCAGAGATTTCCTTCCCGTCAGTAACTCCAAAAGAATATTTTTTTAATTGTATACATCATATTTCTCATTAAGCTTTGATGTTCTTGCATATTCAGGGTCAATGTAACCAATGGTACCCATAACATAGGTAGAGGTGCGGATTTTGGCCGAGGAAATGCACTTGGCAATGCCAAAGTATGAAAAATGTGCTTCAAAATTATCATTCAAAAGAATGTGCTTGCGCCTACATGTTGAATATGAACTCGCAGACAAAACATCAAAGAAAAAGAAGAAATTCACTGCCAATATTGATGCTCTACTCTCTCCATTAACATAATAGATTAAATGGATTTACAAGAATGAGGGATAACATTTATTGGATTAAGGCCAAGCAAAAGCAAACTGCACCAAAACTAGAGATGCATAGATGGTCTATCTTACAAAATCTAATCAGTTGCAAATCGAGGGGGTTCCAGGAAGACACGAACTTATCAAAGTATTGTTTTTTTTTCCTCAATAGGTGGTGTATCCACCCAGTCCAATTCAACAACTTAAGGGGCATTCTCAAGACACAATAAACCATGGACATGTGTGGAGCCTTTGTGTTGCCATTCATACCTGTGAGACGAGGGAACATAAATATAAACTATGTAGTTTGGAACAATCTTATAAAAAAGTAGATTGTATTACTTGTACCAAAATTTTACTGCTCCATGGCCTTTTCATCAAGCCTATTTAACGCATATCCTCCAATCATGTCATTCCATGAGATGACATCTGGTCAAGGAATTTCTTTGAAAAACCTAAAAGCCTCACCGAGAACACCATTTTGCATGTATCCCACTATTATATCATTCCATGACACCACATTTCCTTGATTCATTTCTTTAAAAAGCTTTAAATCCTCATTTATATCAACAATTTCCATGACTGTGTTGTTGTCTGCTTTTGATAGAATTTGTGTTCACATGCTAATGCCAAAGCCAACTCCATCCACATTTGATTGCTTTATGCTCTAGACAACAAACCTTAAAAATACTTAAACAATGTACAGTGTAAGCTCCGAAATAAAATTAACAAACATAAATCTTACCAACTGAAGAAAATTTGAGTCATTATCCACAACTTTCCTTCCTGTCAGCAACTCCAGAAGAACAATTTTATAACTGTACCAAAATTGTACTGCTCCATGGCCTTTTCATCAAGCCTGTTTAACGCATATCCTGCAATCATGTCATTCCATGAGATGACATCTGGTCAAGGCATTTCTTTGAAAAACCTAAAAGCCTCACCGAGAACACCATTTTGCATGTATCCCGCAATTATAGCATTCTATGACACCACATTTCTTTGAGTCATTTCTTTAAAAATATTTAAAGCCACATATTTATCAACAATTTCCATGACTGTGTTATTTTCTTCTTTTGATAGAATTTGTGTTCACATGCCAATGTCAAAGACAACTTCATCCACATTTGATTGCTCCATGCTCCATGCTCCATGCTTCATGCTCCATGCTCCATGCTCTAGACAAAAAAACCTTAAAAATACACAAACAATGTACAGTGTAAGCTCTAAAAGAAAATTAACAAACTGAAATCTTATCAACTGAAGCAAATTTGAGTCATTATCCACAGGTTTCTTTCTTGTCGGCAAAGCTCATATTCCTAGTAAACCTAGTTCATTTATTCCACAATACTTTTATCAAAGAAATTTGAAATCAGATATTTAGGGTAAAAAAGAAGTGAAATTGTTTCAAAAAGAAAATATCCAAAGCTATGATCTCTCAGTGATGGGCATGCTTATGTAAAATGCATTAAAATAAAGCAAATATTACAGTTACTATATCGAAGTAACCCCTAATGTAATTAAATTGCAAAGCAAAAAATGAAATTGTCTTCGAATCTTACCCCTCCAAACAAAAAAATTAAAATCTCTACAAAAATATTACCTGTCAAATGCTTAAGTCACCAGAATTCCGGCGGAGATAAATTTTATGCAAGGTGATCAAAATAATACCTGCAAAAATGAAATAGCGAATGGTAAAACTTAGACATAATTCATAGAGAAGCTGTGAAATTCATTAAATTAAATGAATTTTTCCTAAACTAGAAGAGCTCCTTGCTCAGGACGATCAGGGGCAACCACAGTCTTCGGGAATCACCCCTCGACTTTAGATTACAACTCTAATTCTTGCACACAAGAGTGAAACCTGATCTCTGTTACCTCCCTGTTGAGTAACATACATCATCTGTTGTATGCAATTAGCGATACCGACCCCACCATGCAGGTGGGAGTCTCCAGGGAATGCTCCTGGTGAACACCGTATTGCTTCCACCCAGCCTTAAGGAGGCCTCGCGGCTAATCTCCCTAGTCCCGAAGGACAGGGGCCAAGTGAAAGAGAAACTCTTCCAGCTATGTGCCTGATGGGAAGGCATTACCCTACACAATCGTGTGTTGGCTCAATATTATCTACATTAAATGAAATGATCTTATTATCTACATGCCTTAAGTTAAAAAGTACATAACAAGGTATTTAAAACTTTGTAGATTTTGAGAAAATTCAAAAAAATTAAAGATTCCAACAACAATTATTAGTTGTTAACTCCTGTAAATTGCCAAAACTTGCTGAAACCGTTTAAACACATGAAATTTCGAAAAATTGTGAGAGAGATAAATATGTCAGCTCCCGTATAGAGGGAATAATGCTACTTAAGCCTAGTTGGTGATGAGATAAAGTATATTTTCTTGCTTGCCATCTCTTTTAACTTTATACCTTCTTCATTTAAATATCTACCTTTACTAAACATACAAATAGTAAAATAAGTGATTTTTTTTAATCATCCATTATATTTCATGGATTAAATTGAGGATTGTTTTGGTTGACTTTCCCCTCTTCACATAAATAACTTCCCAATTTTAACTAATTCTTAGTTAAATATCTCAAAACATATATTTAATTATAGATACACTTATACAACATATAAATAGAAAAATAAGGGAAAAAATCCACACTCCATTATATTTGATAGATTAAATTGGGGTTACATACACTTTTATACCTATTTTCAGACATTACAATAGATCTAAATTAATCAGGGGTAGTGTACACTTGTTGTACACAAATTTTTAGTCATCATAATAGATCTCACATAACCAGTCAATGTATCCTATATCATACTATTTTTTTGGGTATTACGATAGATCTTATATAAAAAATCAACATGTTTTATGTCTACAATCAATTTTTAGCCATTACAGTGGATCTGATGTAAACAACTAGCATGTTCTACACCGTACCATGTTGGGCATTACAATATATCTCACCTAAATTGTAGGTTTTGAATTGGTGGGCATTACATTGAAGTCTCACATGTCAATTGTTCCTAAATAATTTATCTTGTAATTCCCAAAATTAACCTCCTAATTGCTAGTAAACTTTCTTTCAAAAAACAAACTAGTATAGATATCTTAAAATACATCTATCTAAAATACACAGAGAGATATCAATCATGAGGCACCTATCTAACTATGCAAGTGTAATCATTTAACTACACGATTGTGTCGGTCTCAAAAATATCTATTCAAGAAAAAGAGAGACAAACATTACTACATGACCAAGATATTACTATTTTTTGAGTGACTTCTCCAAGAAAAACGAAACAAAATTATTTAAATGACAGTCTAACAGAAGTCATATTTATGAATTAACTATCACATGATAGTCAAACGAATGTCAAATTTAATATCAAGAATAAAAATGAACAACACACTTCATTACAACCTTGCGTACCATTATAGAACGCCTCTCGACACAAAAATATAAGATACTTATTTAAACTCTTTCATTACAATATATATACCTTCCTTTTACTGATATAATAATTGAGTGATTCCTCTCCAAATAACTTTAAATACACCCTTTATTACCCAAAATCAAAATTCTCAAAATATATCCCTCCATAGCTAAGTGATATATGAAATATAATTAGAAAACCAAAGAAAAGGTGTAAACAAGAAAATACCTCGGGCTGTTCCATTGGCGACTCCAAGAAAATTAGCGTCAATCACATTATTCCCAGCTGCTGTTGAGGAAGTATGAGTTCCATGTCCATATGAATCTCTTGCAGAATTACCATACTCTGTAGAACTAGCATTTGTTCCTTTGTTATTGCACTTGGAAGGGATGAATTTGGTTCCATTCTGGCAAAATCCCTTCCACCGTGCTGGTGGAGCTGGAATTCCATTGTCATGAAAGGAAGGGCTCTCTGGCCATAACCCACCGTCCAAAGCTCCGATAATTATCCCTTCTCCCTGCCCAGATTTCTGCCATAGCCCACCATTCTTCAAAGGATCTAGCCCGAGAAACTGAGGAGAATAAGTCGTCTGCAACTGCACAACTGCATCTGGATAGGCTTGCAAAAACCCATCTGCACCTTGCATTTCTTGGATTTCCTCCTCGCTCACCCTGGCTGCAAAACCAGTGATTGCATTCTGGTAAGAATATATAAGACTCGTCTCGTCTGGCAGAAATGATGAATACCATGTTATGCGTTCATTATAGCCAAGAAATCCCTCCTCTCGTTCTTCAAGATGAACTATATGCATAGTCTCTGCTATTAGTGTTTTGACAGTTATAATTATTGCTGTCAAAAAGAGCAACAAACACAGATCATGCCCATCAATTTCTCTGCGGAGCTTCGTTGCCATTGTGATTAATATGCTAGGTATAAAAGGGTAGGCCTATCTCTCACGCAAGTTCGCACAAAGGCAAAAAGTATTTTCCGTCGTGTCGCTGTTAGTTTTGTCGCGTTGTCGTTAGTTTTGACGGAATATGTAACAATGTATTACGTTGTTACGTATATAGGTAACAACATAATATGTTATTTATCTATTCCGTCAAATTTCCATTTGCATTTTTATAAAAATAATCGATGCCGTAGTATTTTATACGTGAGTGCGCATCAGGATGGTGGGGCACGGAAAATAGGGCGCGGGGATTGCGGGTTCGAGGCCGGCTGGGTGCAAGGATAGACGCCCTGGTCAAAGTTTTGCGCAGGTTCGCGTTGACTGCGAACCTGCATGATGTATAGTGATCAATGCGAACCTGCGCAAAACTTTGACTGAGGCATCTATCCTTGCACCCAGCTGGCCTCAAACCTGCGACCCCCGCGCCCTATTTTCCGTGCCCCACCAGCCTGCTGCGTACTCTCGTATGAAAATTGACGGAAATAGGTAACAACGTAATACATTGTTACCTATTCCGTCAAAACTAACGGCGACGCAACGGAAAATACTTTTTACCTTTTTGCAAACTTGCGTGAGAGATAGGCCTAGTTGAGATGGATAGGCTGATCGGGTATGGCTAGGCCTATCTCTCACGCAAGTTCGCACAAAGGCAAAAAGTATTTTCTGTCACGTCGCCATTAGTTTTGACGGAATAGGTAACAACGTAATATGTTGTTAGCTATTCCGTCAAATTTCTGTTTGCATTTTTATTAAAAGAATCGGCGACGTAGTATTTCATACATGAGTGCGCAGTAGGATGGTGGGGCACGAAAAACAGGGCGTGGGGGTCGTGGGTTCGAGGTCAGATGGGTGCAAGGATAGACGCCCTGGTCAAAGTTTTGCATAGGTTCACGTTGACTGCGAAGCTGTGTGATGGATAGGCTGATGGCTAGGCCTATCTCTCACGCAAGTTCGCCACAACAGGATGGTGGGGCATGGAAAATAGGGCGCGAGGGTCACAGGTTCGAGGCCGGCTGGGTGCAAGGATAGATGCCCCGGTCAAATTTTTGCGCAAGTTCACGTTGACTGCGAACCTGCATGATGGATAGGCTGATCGGGTATAACACACTGATTATTATTTCTCTGGTTTAAATAGGAGACTTATGGTGATAATTATTGCAAAGATATTCATCGTTACAAACTTCTCAAGATGGTTTGTGGTAGACGTAGGTATCCATGGAGCCAAACATTCCCTCCACACTTATCAAAGGATCGATGAGTTCGATGATTGAAAATGAAAACTACAATATAGAACGAAAGATTAACGAAAATTTTAACTCATATGTTGAGGGGGCATTTCACAAATTTTCGTTGATTTTTTGTGTTTTACTTGACCAAGTATTTTTTATGGTTTTGGAATGTTTTTGCTTTTCATATTGCAATGTGTATTGGCTAATTAGATTTAAACAAATGGCAGAGTACCTCGGGGACGTGCAAAAATTATATATGGATTTAATGTGGAGTGAATAGAATGCAACAAAGAAAAAAGCATATACAAATTTAGTGTCCAACAAGCAATGTTGGGAGCAACATTTTTATAGCGATTTTTTAAGGACGAGCTTATCTTTTATGTAAGTTTGTATAATACGGGTTGTCTTAATTTTTACTATTGGAACTGTCCTTTAATTAAAATAAAAGAGAGTTACAAAGTAAGGGGGTGATCAGACAAGTCATGGTCCCACAAAATGCCACGAAGGCATATAGTATAATGCCCACAGGACAACCAGAGAATAGAAAACAAACACCATCAAGCACAAACATACATTATTATCTTAATTTTTACAAACATTATTATTAGTTTTAATAGAAAAAGTAACAACACATTACATTGTTATTGAAAAAGATAAAAATATACTATGTTACCTTTTTCATTAAAATTAAGGGAAAAGGTAACAATGTAATGTGTTATTAACAACAAACAAGTTCAAAGTAAAATGCATGGCGAAATGGTAAAATATTAGTATTAAAAGCTGGAGGTTGCGAGTTTGAGGTCAGGACAAGCAGGTAAATGAACTTTTTGTGCATAGATTGGACAACCTATTGATTGCAAACTCACTTAACCATGTTTTTTTTGTGGGTGCAAATTCTATTTATACCATATTATGCTTGTTTGGTTGTATTTAAAAACATCATGCCATTATGCAACTCATTAACTCAAAGTCAAAGTATATAATTATAGGCTAAAGAACTTATATCACATAAAATATAAATGGTTGTCAGCAGCTGAACATATGCCAAATGCATGTCTTTGTTGAATAAGTAATATGATTAAGATGATAATAATTTGTTCATATAAATAAATTGGCTTCAAATACTTATTGCAAAATAAGGTAAAGTGTTAATATTCTATTGAAAATTTGTTTCAATTATGTGAATAGATATTTTAAACTTTTTCATCCTTTTATACTCTATACAATTCACTCAATATTGCCTTCTGTCATATTTTTGAACTACTTGGTTGCAAATGATGACATTTGCCTAGAAATTGTCAGCACTTAGATTCTATTCAATTTGTTGACACCCAAATTTGGTAATTTATCCTTTTGACAATGTCGGTTCTGACTATGCTCCTTTGCTAAGACAAATATCCATATTTTATCCCTACTTAGTACATCTTACTATATGTCTCCCAACTTGCATATTCCAACACATTGATGTGCAATCACATTCTAAATATAAACGCATAAAATCACTATTTAACCTCTACTTATCATGACGGATCTTCCAAATTTCACTCACTATCACCCTTTCAAAACCGTACAGTCAGGTCAGGATGTAATTGTTGCTCCTGACCGACCTATACGGTCTTAGATCGACACATGATCACATCCTCCAACATTGATTTTGATTATATTATCTTTTTTAGGCCTTTTATCCTCATCCAGGTCGGCCTTTACATAACAATTTACCTTCAGGGCCCTATATAAGCAAGTTTATATCACTTCATTTACCACCTCGCACTCTCATGAGCTCTCATTGCAAATACTAATACCAAAGACACTTAAGGCTCCCTATATATTCCCAAACATGATGCACATCCATTGGAGAAGTCACAAATATAGTTTTAAAGCACTCAACCAAGTCAACGATTTCAAATTTCCTCATTTCTAAGCATCCAAAGATCCCAATTCAATGTCTTAACAAGAGAAAAGTTATCTCAAGTATGGTCAAAGTGGTTCAAGTTTCCAACTAGCTACATCCATATGGATATTACATGTTAGGTGAAGAGATACGTGTATTTTAAGGCATCTTAAGAGTAGTACTAACATATGAGGTGCAAGGATTCTACTTCAACCCAAACCCTAACCTTCTTGTAGGGTATTCCACCCATGGTTAGGGTTCGAGTTTGATTCATCTTATTCATATGGTTTCAATACTATGTGACACCCAGGGTTAGAAAATGACACACATTTCCAAACAACTAAAGGGCACAAAAAGTTAGAGAACCCCACTCCAGATATAACCAATACCATAAAGTAGGTCCAAGGCTGTATAACCGATCATAGTAGAGTTGTATGATTTCAAACTATAGAGTTTTCAAGTTGCAGTCTTAAAGAAAAAGCATCTCCAAGTTCAGTACTCCCAGATTATCCAATCTATGCACCCACATCTCTCCTATATCACTCTATATAACTAAGTTCATCTTTACTTTTATGTTTTTAAACATATAGCATATCGTAATCAATAGTTACAAGTATTAATGTGTTGTTATGATATTGCATGATTGATGTTAGAAGTTAATTAGTTTGAATAAATCCTTATAAAAAAATCCTTACATCCTTATATGTTGTGCATTTTCATAACATAAAAAATAAAAAATGGTGTAAAAAATTGGTGAACTCGACTCTGTGAGATTATGGAGCAAATTTGGGGACTGATAAAATACGAATGTATAAAAAGAGTAATTTTACAAGAGAGGGGAAGAAAACATGAGCCAATAAGATAGCTTGCATTAGAATGCATAAGAAAATAGCTTACAAGAGGTGTATAAAAAGGAACTGTGGAAGTGTAACCACCACCTAAAAAAGGTGCACCTAAAAAGGTGGAGGAATGCAACTACCATCTATCCCTTAAGATCTAAGTAAGCTAAATATGTGTGTAGGAAAAACCATGCAATAGAATAACACTAACACTATCCCTTAAGTGTAGCTTACATGGGTAAAAGAAATGGGTCCCATCAACAAGTCCTGATGAGGTACCCAAGTACATAGAAATCCCTCATAAAGTGGAGAAAAGGGAGAAAACCAACATGAAAAAAATCCTCCCAAAAAAGAGACAAGAGAAGTACATAGAAAATATTTCTCAGTAGCTAAGGCTAAGCCTCTCAAAAGAACATGGAGAAGTCCCCCAGAAATAGAAAGGAAAAGAAGAGAGGACTAGTCACCCCCTTGAAGATGAAGCCTTGTGAACTCCCAATAGATCTGCAGATGAAGAAGCCTTTTGTTAGTAAGGAAATCAATGAATACTGCATATCAATAAGGAATATTTGATTCTACACTGAAATATTGAGGCTGGAAGGCAGAGGCAATGAAGGATAACCATAGATACTACTCAAAAAATATAATGATCAATTGTGATAAGTACTGATGAATCAAATCAGGTATAAAATAGGACTCATAATGGTTCTCAACATGGATATGAGAACTAAATCAAGAACCAAGTACTCCTGCAGAAGGTGTCAACATGAATGATGACAATTATGAATCATAATATTCTAGAAGTGCAAGTGGTGTCACCATATAAACATGCAGTGGCAAATAAATACATCCAAAGATGTAGAAAAAGTAAATCCATCATAGTTGACATCGAGGAGGGGATAAATATCCCTAATAGCATCATCAAAATATGAAAGGTGATAGTCCACAAATAGATATGAAATGTCAGGTAAGTAGACTAGGGATAATTTGAAGAGGCCTCTAGGAAATTAGAGGTGGAAAATCCCTGGCGAATATCCCTGAAGCAAGTTTCATTGGAAAGGAAAATGCCCCTGGGCATGTGTGAAAGATTTTTATCGCACAATAAGAAAACTCTCCTGTCACATGACAACAAGTTTCATGTCATACACCAATAATTTTCTTGACGTGCGTCAGTTAAGTCCTTGTCCCACGACAACAAATTTCATGTCATGCAAAAAAAAAAATTCTATCACATGATAAAAAGATTATTGATGTGCGTCAATTGAGTCCCTATCACATGATAGAAAATTTTGTGTCACACGACAAAAAGATATCTGTCACACGACACCAAAAAATTATTATCACCCATCTATAACCTGTTGTTTTCGCTCATCCCTTGAGTTTTGTTGTTGCTTGTCTCGTGCTTTTTGTTATCGCGCCCCCAATCCTTTCTTGTCATCTGTCTTTAAACCTAACCCTAAACCCTATAAATGCCCCCTCCCACATTCATTTCTCACACTTCTCGCACCTTATTTTCGATAATTCTCAGTGCTTACAAGTTTCCTATTCAACTGTTTCAATGCTCACAGGTCTCATAGGTTTCATATTCAACTGTCTCAGTGCTCACAAGTCACAAAAATTTCCTATTCAACTATTTCAATGCTCACATGTCACATAGGTTTCCTATTCAACTATTTTAGTACTCACAAGTCACAACCTTTATCATGACACCATGACAACTCAACCTCAAACTAGGCATGCCCTACCCAAGATCACATACAAGAACATAATGTGCCCACATATTAAGGTACTCTCGTAATTGAATGAAACGTACAAACATTGGGTCTAAGATTGTGAGTTCTAAGGACTAGTTAACATGCCACAGTTTGAGATAGATGTCTTCGTCATGAATTACCTCCTTTCTTCATACAAACAAGTAGATAAACAATTCATTGTGAGTTTTTCAGATCACACATTCAAATTCAGTGTCAATTCTAAGGAAATTCATTGATTGATAGGCCTTCCTTTCAAAAATTGCAACATTGTTACAACCAAATCCATTTTGATAGGAGCCGATAAGATTTACCTCGAGTCCTATTACAATTTCCAAGTAGATGTATGATGTATGATGAGTGACCTTCAAGGTCATTCCGAACCACATTCTACATCTTTTTCTATTAGATTTGATGTGGTTTGTGGACATGTGCACATATTCATCTATTTTGTAGGTTACAAACATGACCGATGATCTAATATCCAAGCCAACGTGACAAAAAGTGAGTAACAATGAAGCTCTTCCAACCCATAAAAGACTAGGTTCCAAACATATGAGCAGACACAGGCACCCATACTAGTCAGTAACACCAGGGGCACTCTTTCCTCCTACGAGTGCTTATGTCTTGTACATTCCTAGGGTTTTGAATCCTCATCAATATATTTTGACATTGTTCCCATCCACATCCAGCACTCAGGCAATCCTGATCATTCCTAGGTTGTGCGGAATCAGCTAAGTCATCTTTCTCCCTTCATTTTTTAGGGGTTACATCATTGAATGTTTGTTGCTTATGCACTACTATACTTAATTATCATAATGTCATTTGTTATAATTTCTCTAATTTATAAGATTTAATTCAATTTATACTAAATCAAGTTCATAACCATTGGCAGTCCCATGGTGTCAAGCTTGAAGGGGTCCCAAATTTAATGACTAGGGTTATTTTCGAGGTCACTTGAAAAATGTCATCAAATTAGAGAAAAACGCGATTTAGGGGAAAAATCATGCAAAAATAACAGTTGCGATTAAGGGCAAAAATCATGCAAAAAAACTGTATTTGTGAGTTTGGGTGAGGCGCATCATGACGGACACTTATTGGTTTGGAATTTGACAAATGTGTTATCAGCTAATTTTAACTTCGCAAAATTATAGCGTGATTTTTTTTTTTTTTCGGAAGTGTCCTTTCTCATGGCTTATCACCTTTATTGTGATCGTTTCATTCTCCTGATCGTTTTGGCCTTCGTTTCATCCATTTTGGATAAGTCCTTCTCCCGCTATGTCGCAATTCATGTGTTTTAATTAATGTTTAACCTTTTTATTTAATAAAGTTAAATTTATTAAATTTTAGCGTTTTTGATTAATAAATATTAATTTAATACTCATGAAAGTTGTTCGACAAACTTGGAAGAACTTTTCTCATTTTCCCCAATTGCCGTGGGCATTTAACTGCCGTGAGCAATTGCCGTGGGCAATTATAACTCCGCTTCCAATTTCTGTGGACAATTACAATTTTGCTTTCATCATCTGGGAAATTGGGAAGGAGATGGTTACAAGAAGTTGCAAAAGCGGGAGAAATTGGGAAGAAGAAGAAACAAGGAAACTATTGCGGACATCTAGAGCTCAAAGAAGGAAAAGCTCATTCCATAGGCACTCCTCAGCTTTCATAGGGAAACCCGGCACGTGCATTGGCTAGAGCTAGGCAACCTTGAGAGCTCCAGATAGTTGTCTCCATTTCAGAATCACAAGCTTACGAGAAGCCATCCTTCACCATTTGCTACAAGGATTCATCCATGCTCTGTGCCACACACCTTGCTCCAAGATCTGCCATAACATGAGTAAAATCTGGCTGCAATGCTCAAAACAACAGAAAGGAAGATTCCCAGTTTTGCAACTGGTAGTTTGTGTTTATTGTTTGTTTTTGTTTTGTGCAGCAGGAATAAGATTAAAAAAAGTTTGGACATGCAGGCCCAAGGATAGTGTGCACACAACCACAGAGGGGATAAGTTGAAGATCACATTTCCATGCCAGCAATGAGACAAATTAGTCCAGGAAAAGAATCCATGCAGGTTGTAGCAAATGAAGATCCATGCATGCTTAGAAAGGAGGAATAAGACCCAAATGAAGGCTCAGTCATATCCTCCACACTGGCCCAAGGTTAGTTTTCACACAGCCTGCAGAAAAGACAAAACATGATCTCCACACATCTGTTTGGAAGTTCACAAAGAAGAGACAAGGACCATGCTGTCCTACGTATGAGAGAGATCATTGACGTTTCCACACCAGGCCAAAGGAAGACAAATCTGGAATCCTGACATAAGGAAGTCCATGGAGCTGAGAGATACAGGTCTACCAAGGAAGATCCATGCATTAAGCAAGGAAGAAGTCTATTCAACACGCAGCTAAAGGAAGAAGACAATACTGTCACACGCACTGCCAAAGGAAGTTCACGTATAGCCTAAGAGATAAGAATCAACATGCAGTTGGTCAGACACCATATTCATCACGGGAATTTTCAAAAATTCACGCACAGTTGAAGCATAATGAACCCATGCAGCCACAAGGATCTCCACACATGCTAATTAAACAAAAATCTAAGACTCCAAACCAACGCATGCATAAGAATTTGTTTTAGTTTACTATTTTTTTAAAAGAAGAGAGAGAGAACAATAAGAATGCCATACATGCTTAGGAAGGAGAAATAAGATCAATGCGCAAGGGAAGAAGAAACAATATCACTCGCTACAAAAAAAAACTATCAGGCTTGTGCAGCCCACACATTGCCGAAAATAATAAAAGTGATTTAAATTGTATTATTTTAAAATCGGATGGCGATTTGAGATTTGTCTCAATATTTTGTTTGTATGATCATTTTGAATTTGTAACTCGGAACGCTCGTTATATTTATATTTATTTATTTAAAAATAATAATAAAGAAAAAGAGTCGTATTATTCTTGCGGCAACGGTACTCCGGAGACTTAGACCTGGCACCTTTCCAATGTTTTGTTTTCTTTTCGCTTTCCATTTAAAAATATATATATTCATAATGGGTGAATGCTGCAATAATTTGGTGCTAACATACATATATCAAGGATTATTTCCAGCATCATCCTTAAATTCAGCATATGATAATATTTTGGATACCAACATGGGTCACGTGGATATGGTTCAATTTTGTGACAGGGTAGGACATGAAGGAAGGATTGTTTTCTCATAAAGGCTTTATCGTTGCGGCTTACCTCAAGCGGCAGCATTTCCCGTTTCCATACAATTTCTTGAATTTTTTTTAGTTTGTGTTGAACATTATGATCTTGAGCGTTGGGGAATTTTAATGACAGAAATGAACCTTTTCTGCTCAATTCTCCAGATCATATGGAAGATTTGTTAAGAATTGCCACTTCATGAAGAAAATGCTGACATCACGCAAGAATCGACACAACAGTTTTGGGATTAAAATCTTTTGAGATGGTCGAAGATGGTCGGTAAAAATTGGTTGGTCAAAACAAAAAATCACACTTCAAAGATTCCCAAAGAGTTGTTTCGGGTAGAGTTTCATGAAGAAATAGGAGATATGATTACTCTCCTTCAGCAGGGTTTTTGGTCTTCCTTCCTGCCAAAAATTTTCATCCTTGGATGTACAAGTTCATTTGTATCATTCTTGATGCAAAGATGTTCATTGATTGGGAAAGTATCATTAGCAATACTCTCCATAAGTAATTGATTGAGGTAAGGATGTACATGTCATTTTTACATGACCTCATATTTGATTTATGTTGTAGCAAGAAGGAGGATATTTTCAGGGCTAACAACTAGAGGTACAATGGGTCCTGGTACAAGAATAGTGTTTTTCACTTTTACCCATAGCTTGGAGTTTAAGAATGGTTCTCACCATTTCCTAAGGGTAAACGATGCTTTCCTATTCTATATAATCCAGTCACTAAGGAGAAACCCAGAGGAAATATTTTCAGAAGATGCCAAGGCGGTGATAAAACAATGGGGAACTTGGTTTATCCAGTTTCCCTCTTACTCCTATATACGAGTTGATGGATTTGTGGGAGCTCCTTAAAAACTTCCTAAATATGTCAGTGATAAAATAACATTGATGGAACTTTCACGTCTGATTTTCAAAATCCATTGCCTACTTGTGGATAAACGCAAAGGAGGCATTCATTTCCCAATTCAGATTAGGGAATACAAATGTCCAAATTCCCATAGTACAAAACTTATGGAAAAATAATTTTCTCTCATAACTGTACATCCTTTCATAAGCAAGGCTCAATTTGATATTAAAGGATCCATGGAGAAATCCCTAGGAGCAAGAAATAGGCACAAGGTAGACATGGAAGACTATTGGGCAGAATGTGCATATGATAAGGAGGTAAGACGACGACAATTTTCTCGTCTCATACTGGCTCAAATAGCAAATTATGGATTGAGAGATCCTCCTTTGACCCTTGCCGATAGTGGAACTGATCTTATGGATCCTACTTATGATTAGATTGTTTTCACTCCACTCCCTAGTATTGATTGGAGTAAAGGAGATGAAACTTCTTTAGATACCATGAATCAACCCGTGCTGAGAAGAACTATGACGTGGTATGAGAACCAAATAGCCAATCCTCTCCCATTTCAGGCACATATTTCCGAAATACAAAAACTACCGAGGGGAGGACTCACTCTGAAAAAGGTGGTGCAAACTTCTTCACAACAGTTTCCACCAACATCATCACACACATCTCAAAGGCAAAGTCGGTGGTTACCCAAATCTGTTTCTAACAAAGAAGCAATGCCTCAAAGGTCGGTAAGGAGCGTGCATCTTGGGAAAGGAAGAGAACATGTTTCAGGTATTTCTACCCCAAACTCATCTGTTCACATCACTGAGAGTTCTAATAGGCCCACTAAAGATCCAAGTCATCAATGTCAGACACTGGAGTCCAAACAAGTCCCACTGGTACAAATATCCAATTCTTCCGAGCATCAAGGTGATAAGAATATTTCACAAGACCATGAGGGTAATCAAGAATATGTTGCAGATGCCACTTCACCAATGATTGAGGCCGCATAACAATTGCCTATTGGTTTTAATCATGAGGGAAGTAAAGAGGATATCCCTTCCAATTCTCGACTTTGTTGTGTTGAACTAATGAACGAAACACCTGCCTGGGTTGATTCCGAAATCAAAAAGAGGAAGAGATTGATCAAAGTGGCCAATATTGATCTAGAAGCTCTTTCTACCCTTTCCAATGGAGTTGTGCCCAAAAAGCCTAAGGTTTTCTTTAGGGTTGTGATTGATAATAGTGGAGATAAATTTGTAGAAATTACAGTTCGTACTACTGAAAAGGATCGTGGGGACAAGACAGTCACTGACTATGAATTATCCATGATAGCCCTTGGAAATAACACTTTTGAAAGTGATGTTGATATGACAAAGGATTCAATGAATAATGTGCTTAAAAGGTTGGAGAGATACAAATATCAAATTTACCAACTCAAGGAAGAAAATAATTAGTTGATTTCATATGTTCAACATTTGATCAACCCAATTGCATCTTCTTTTCCTGTTCCAGAGATGGTGGCTATCCTGGATCAAGAAATTATAAATCAATCGAAGGATGTGATCACTCTAGGGCACACTCTAAGGTCATGGGTTTCAGAGATAGAAAGTGGTGGGTTGAAAATAATTGCTGAGGTGATAAAAAATATCTGAGAATATTTATGCCTATCATGATCCAGTGTTTCCATTTAAGGAATGCCTCATCACAGAATTAATAACACTAGATCAAATTTTTCCAAGTCTTCAGGATATTTCTCGCATGGTATCTACATTCTTAGACTCAGAGGGGATACTTGAATTTGATCATCATATGACACGAATTCTATGGTTAAATAATGTTAAGTCCAAGAAAATGATTCTAGAAGACTTGGTAATTCAGTTTGATAGTTTGTGCAATGAAGCCTATATTGCGCTCTCTTCCATTCAAGTCTTCATTGAAGAGATTCCTTGTACCTTCGTCAATGAACATGACCAAAGGAATTCAGTACAACATCTGGTGGAGCCATTTACAAAATTGATACATGAAATGTATACTCATGTTGATGTTTTTTCCACTTCTTCTATAGATCAATGTTTCAGAATCAAACATCTTTGCGAAGAGATCCAATCTAAATTTTTAGACCTACATACCATACCAGGTAAGATTCTCGAAATGCAGGTACTTTGTGAGGCTAGTCTTCTCCCGAGTTTTTTTTGGAAGAAGAGAAGATGCACCAGACATTGCAAAAGATAAAATATTTTGAATTGGCAAAGAATTAGGATCCTTGTTTTTCCAACAACATGGTAGGATGATTTCCTATATTTTCTCATGGGTGGGAGAGTCCATTTCTCATACGATTGAGATAGGCGGACCCCACCCCCAATGGATAAGGCACTAGTTTTTGTCAAAATTTTTGAAAGTGGTATTTTAAATGAAGTTATTGTTGAATTCACTTTTGAGAAAACTTATGAGATTTCTATTTTTAGTTGCTTTTAATAAAGTTGGTAGAAAAATTCAAAGTCACTTAAGTTCCCTATTTAATGTGCATTTAAAATCCTAACTACTTTGTAACCAAATGTTGGGTTATAAAAGGATCTTAGGGGCTCATTTGTAAAGGGTGACTTTGAGAGAGGAGAAGAAAATACTTTTTTGTGAAAGTTTTGTTTCAGGAAAGAAACTTTGTGTTCTTTTGTGAAGACATTTGGAGTTATTCATGGCATAAGTGGCAGTGAAGAGAGACTTGGTCCAGGAAATGAAGAAAACATTTTAGGATAGGCTCAAGGAACTTCATCCCATGATCATTTTCCGAATGGATGTCTTGGAAAGTGTGACCAAGGATTTGTAGGTGGTGATGAAAGAGAAATTTGATGAACTGTAATTTGAGAAAATATCTGGTGTTGTTGAGGTTGTGCAAGAAAAATCTGTAGATGATCTTATGAGATGGAGAGAGTTAGAAGATACTCTGAATAGGGAGTTCCCATAGATTCTCCATCCAAATCAGGCTTGAGTTTATACACACGCATTTGGTGAATTATTTCATGAATTTTTGGCCCTTATTCTTTATTCTTCAGAATTATTTGATTGATTCATTCATTGGAGAAGTGAGTTTGATGAAATATTGTTGAGGACAGGTAATGAATTTAGTGTGGAGTGATGTTGAGAAAAGAAAATGGCTAAGTAATAGTCATGCAAAGAGGTTAAAAACCGCACACACGAGGTGTGCGAAGGGGCACACAACACGCAAAATGCTCATTGTGCGAAGGTTCAACCATAAACACACATGGTTTGGGACTTAACCAATTTTCCAGGAATGCAGCTAAAAATAACAAGACATAAGATAGAGTGGTGATTTTAAGAATGATCAAAAAATGAAAAAAAAAAGGATATCTTGGCATGCGCGGAAGAGGATATATTATCAAGAAAAGCACATACAAACAAGGATAAAGGAAATACATGAAGTAAGATAATAATAAGATTAAGGAAAATAAAAACATGTAAGGTCTTATTTAATTATAGCTTAATATATTGTTAACACAACTTGTAAAATGCATGCAAGCTATTATTAGATCACAACTATGATTAGGAAGGTGCGTGGCGGTGGTGAAGGGAAAGTGCCCACTGTATATATATAGGTTATGCGTCCTTATTTGAGAAGGATAAAGAGCTAGTGGTACTAAGTGATTTATTGATGCATGTGCCTTTGGGATTCAATAACCAAGTTTTGTATGCATGCATGGTCCAATGTTGACTATATTGGATGTAATAAAAAAAATTGTTATGTAGTCAATTATGTTTTGCTATGGTAATTATGTATGGATTGCTAAGGTAACTAGATCTCAAAGTGGATTTGTGTGAATTCAAATGTTGTTGATCATTCTTTATGTTGATTGAACTTCTTTATTATATGTGTTGCTGAATTTATATGCCGTGACGTATCTTATTTCATAAATGGTTGTTATGGTTATGGTTATGAACATGCATGCTAACATATTGTTAAGAAACAAAGGAGAGACCTAGAGGTTGTGTGCACTTCAAGTGAGCTTCCATCCTTGTCTAGATGAAGTGTCAATGCGTATAGATATTATTGGGTAAACAAAGACTATAAAAAGAAATACTGGAGACATTGGAGTGAAACCAGAGTGATAAAAAAAGATCAACAACAAAGCTTCTCTAGCCCAAAAAATACCATAACCTAACCATATGAGTGGACACAAGCACCCAATTCAGTCACTAGCACCCAGACACTCCTGTCCTCTCATGGGCACTTCTTTTGTGTGGAGTTATGAGTTTTAAAACCCTTGGTGAGCCTTGATGACACTGTTTCCCTCTTGTTCCAGTAGTTACTAAGTTTATATCACTCTCATGTTGCATGGAAATCAGATAAGTCACCTTCCCTCTCTCATTTGTTTAGGGTTTTACATTTTTGCATGCTCATTACTTGGACATTACTGTAGCTTATTACTTGTATATCATTTGTTACAGTAGTTACTCTGAAATTAAGGTTTAATTTATTTTATATTATCACTTGTTTATCTTTAGACAATGTTCTTTTGTCAATTATGGGAATATTATCTCATCAAAGCTGCATAAAAATATAATATTCATGACACAAATTTAAGTTTAGATGTTTCTCTCTCATGTTCAAAAGTATACAAAATGTTTGGGATGTGGGGTCCAATCCTAGATGACATATATGGTCACTCACACCCTTTTACAATCATTGACTCTGATTTCAATTTTAAATCATTATTTGTATCATTTCATCTTCCTAAGGTCATCCTTATTGTAATATATTTCCTACAAAAGACTATATAAGCAAGTAATTATCATCTTATAATTCATTTGGTATTATTAAAAGCTCATATTGCATACACCATTCCAAAATTACTCAAAGGGTTCAAAATATACTTAAATTAGTTGTACATCATCTAGGAAAGTCCCTACTACAAGTCAGAATCACTCAACTGTAGTGCCCACATTTTACGCACCCAAATACAACAGTAAAATACCAGGATAATTTTTTTTTGACTTACATTGTTCACTACACACAACACAACATGTGCTCCAAGTACAGAAACTCGACTCACATACGGAAATAACATAAGTCATCGACTCACATAGACCCATGAAAATGACATAGGCATGTCGATGCCACACTTTTCCCAATGAACGAATACTAGTAATGACCCAACCAAAACAAACATGATTTCAGGAATGGCGAACCCACAACACATCATTACTTTAAATGTATTTTAGTTACGATTAACATTCCAAGAACATTATTGAGCAAGGATAAATTTCTCGTTTTTCCACCCACATATTCTTAAGTTTATTCCACGGTTAAAATATAGTTCGACCATCTTATGTTGGCTTCTTATACTTTATAAAAATTTCCAAAACTAACATACTTATTTGGCATAAATCAAATTACATACAAAGTACTTAATTATCTTATTATTATGTTAAGAATATTCTCCTCCAACATTTATTCGATGTCAACAGTTTTACCCTTACAACTCAAGCGAAAGTGACTTGATATCCAGAACGCAATAAAAGGATTTAAGAAGATTTAGATATAAGGTTGCTTTTTACCAAAAAACATTTCTCGATCCTGGAATAATCATTTCCCTACCATAGTTATTCCAATTCAATGAATTAATGACTTCCTTTTTATATTTATATATCTTTTGTTTTCTCGTAGTTTGATCACAACAATGCAATACATATTCTTTGAAACACATAAAGATATTAAATTGAGTTATAAGTTCTCTAAGAGTGGCAGTATCTCTAACCTCAATTCTCGTTTTTACTCTTATATGCTTCATTTTCTACGTCATGTTATGGCCTTATTCTTAGAATTATCTTGTAAAAGGAGCTACGAAGTGGTTTTCTGACCTCTTGAAGACATAAAAGATTATAAGGCTTGTAGCTACACACGAACCCAAGTTAACATCCAAATCAATTGAGTTTCAGATTTATTCTAACTTCACCTAAGGGTCTACCCCTCAAATATACATGAGTTTTAAGCAAGAGGACAAATTTATGCTAAACCACCTTACAGAAAGGACCAAGGTGTGATATTGAGAGAAACCAATGTAACACTTTTAGCTGGGTGGAGACAAGGGTTTCATTAACAAGAGTGCAAGGTAGGGAACAACTATATCCCGATCTCCATTTATGTCGTTTGGATTCAACAGGGATTTCATTCGATGAAGAATTTTAATTTTAAATCTAACTTTGAATGACAAGGTAGTCTGCTAGGCTATGAAGGAGGGGTTAGCTCTACATACTCCAAGAAAAGTTTGACTGTGTCACTCTTATCAGACGGGATTAGACAATGTCACTAAATCTACTGACTAAGACGATAAGTCCATTCTTGAGCTCTGATTTGCCTAAATTAGGACGTTCCATCAAGAGCAAAGATTAAGTTCATCCTACGGTTTTTAATGTCTTCTAGGGTAAAAAGTAACACACATGAAAACAAGTTATGCTAGGATATTGAACAAGGGTAGAGTGTTTCAATTTAATTCTCTTTATTACATTTACAAGATATAAATGCACAAGATGACTCATTAATCATTTAATGAACACTAAATATACACTACAAGATATTACTTCAAATTTATTTACCTTATATAACTATCAAACCCTTTCTACCAAGTGTACTATAAATCAAAATTGAACTCTGATTAAATGCACATTTCCTAGATGTCCTTGAAACTAGCACTTTATACATATCAACAAATTATCCAATATAACCTTCTGTATCAAGAGACTACATTATAAATTTATTCTTTTAACAATGAACTATATAAATTACAATGATAATTAATGAATAACACATCGCCTTTCCATCTTCATTATTTCATCCTGCAAAGACCACGTGAGCATGATATCAGCGATAAATCACTAACATGGCATCCACCCTAATCTAACATAATTATCATTTTTTAGTTTTCCCATTTACATATAATAATAATTACAATTTGCAAGGGAAAGAAAAAGTTTAGAGGCATGTATTTCAAGCATATCATTTCACTTCATTTTGTAACCCAAGAGAGAGAAAGAGAAGGGAAGAGAGAGAAAACACATTTTTTCAAAAGTTCTATTTCACACAACAAATCACACTAGAGAGTTTTAAAAAATTATTTACATGTGTCGAATGTTTCCATGGTGGTTTGGCAACCCGAAGAGGGTCCCACAACTTTCTATTTTTAACTTTTCTTACTAGCTACAAAACGTTCAAAATGGCTTGGAGGCTAAGAAACCGCTTCCAAAGGTTATCTTCCGAAGAGAATGCACACCACAACTAACTTTCTACGTGTCCCCTAATATACCGAGAGTTCAAAGAAACTGACGGAATTGGGAAAAAGTGAACGGTTTACGTTTGGCAGCCAGTTTTCCAGGGCCACTGGTCGTAGTTGACCCAGTTGTAAATGAACCAAAGTTAGCTCGAAGGCTCAGAACACCATGCCCAAAATTGACGTTTGATGGATGAGCACGTAACGAGACACTTCTTACTAGTTTCCCCTATATAAGGAGAATTCATTAGAGTCGTCAGGACAAAGAACTAGAAAACCATTCAAACGGCGATAAGTTTTCTGGAGCGACAAGTCGAAATTGATCCAGTTGAACCTCGTCAAACTGCGACCGGAGGCCTACAAAATGGCTTTGCTAAAATATCTAGAAAAGTATTTTTCCCTAAACTGAATGTTCCATACAATTGTCTAGTATAAACACTAGAGGTTTGCGAAGATGGGAATTAATTTCTCTATCCAGGTTTTAAATGGCGGTTCAAAATGAAAGCCAACTTTCTAGATTTAACATCTTTTTACTACTGTAAAACAGTGTAACAAGGCTCCTATAAGAGTGTCAAAAAGATCTCATATGTTCATTTGGGGTCAAACAAAAGGTCAAGGTGACTCCTCGCATATCAAGGAAGACGAATGAAGCTTCACATCTCGTTTTCAAAGTTGCAAAGGGTACTTAATGAGTCTCCAAAAAATGTAAAAATTAACTATTTAACAGAAAGAAGGTCAACAATATTACTGGGAGTCAAACTTGTCTTGTTGATATACCAATATTGTAGCGATCTAACTAGGTAGGAAGCTTTCTAAATCACCTCAAAATGAGGGTGGAAGTTCATGTTTTAATGTAATGAGTTATTTTGACATCGTGAGTTACGACAAGACATTTCATTGTTTTTGCATGAGTTGAAATAAACAATTAACTGTATTAAGATCTTGATATTTTAAAATTATTTTAAGTTGAAAATGAAAACTAAAATGTGAAAGTTATGAAAGACGAGGGAAGGTGAACCATGCCTAGAAATGAACTGGCGAGGCAGAAGTCGGTTGAAATTATAGAATTTGGTTTTTAACATCTCCCTTAAGCATTTGTCGAACAGATCACCATGAGTGTCCCCTGCAAATTTTTACCAGTTTTTCCTTTGCTCAAAATCCTCAAGATTTCCCAACAAACCCATTTTGCACCGAACCTTGCACAATAAAATAACATGTTTAAATGGTGTTGTCCAATACAACCTTTTGCAGCTCCCTCAATTAAATAGCCGGCATGACTAAGAAATCCATACACTCTCGCGAACAGTCTTATCCTGCAGGCACAATACAACAAGAGTTGGTCATCAAACGCAAATACTAAAAATCCCTCCAAATACCTTTAATCCTGCATTCAATATGGTGCGCCAGAGCAGGACAAAGACATCCATCTCAGCATAAGGGGAAAATGAATCTACCCAAAGGAGTCTTAGGTGGCTCAAGGGGCCACACAAGTAGAAAGGAGAACAAAACACAGGTATAGTGTTTGACCAAATGCCACAAAGAGATGTGCTCTCAAGGGATGATATCCTTGCTGGATATTCACAAAAAGGGTCATCAAAACAACTAACAGTGGTCAAACTTGATCATTACGCCTTTACCAACATTCACACAACCTTGAAAATGGCAATCTAGAACAAAAAAAAATACATCCATAGAGAAAAAGATACAAACACCATTCTAACAGCTACAAACACATGCATCACAGGAGTTATGGATGTAAATGTGGAGGAAGAAACACAAGCACAACATAAAACTACAACCAATATTGTCCAAGTCTCCATTCCTAGCAACCACATAGCCAACACCAGGAGAGGGATGTTAGCAGAATGTAACCATGAGCCAGGGAGGAGACAATATACTCACTCTCCAAGGAAAAGGAACCACAACAGGAAGAAAAGAAAAACAAAACCAAATGAATATGTGGCTAGGAGGAAAAATGCATTTCATCCCAGCCAAAAATGTCAGAGTATGATTAAATTAAAACTACAAGGAAACCAGTAGGTAACCAATAATACATTTGCACTTACTCCAACGTATGACATGCCATTAATTAGGTGGCCATCTTCAAAACTGATGTGCACTCCTTCAAAATTTATGCCAAGTTGGTTCATTAATGATCAACAGAGAGTGGCAGGTTGGTGGTTGAATAAATCAAATTCACCACTACTTGATAATTATCTAACTTGGCATACATGGACTAGTTTTCTGACAAGGGGAAAAAAAGAAATTTGTGGTTGAAGGCATTTACCCAAACATTTACAAGGCATACAAGGGCGCCTAGACGGCCAAGGATAAAAAACTTTGAACTGTAAACAAGAACATTACGTCCTTAACAATGGCGCCACCCACGAACAAGCTTCCCTTGTGCAAATCAAGGCTCGATCCACGAAGTGACTAATCCAAAACAATAAAATCACTTATCGATAATTAACAACAAAGTTGATAACAAATCAATCGATTAGAATAACGAAGTAATATCGTCGATCGATAATAATAATATTATTACCACTTATTAATACTTATTAATCGTATTAACAAGAACCAACTTACGAGCTTGATAAATCGAGCTCACAGTTTTCCTTTAATAGGAGGAAACGTAATGGACGAGGTGGGGCCAACCACACAAAACATCAACATGACACGACGAAGTGGGAGAATTCCAATTGTTCTCTATGACAAGGGTGAAGCCAACAAAATATCAACAGGAGCACCACATCGTTAAAAGCTTAGCAACATAGTCGTCTAAGAAGGAAAGGAAGAATGATGAACGAGGCATTACATCAACTAGGTCAAATAGTTTAGCTTCATCCATCTACAAGCATGTAAAGATAAGAGAGTCAAATCTTAAAAATATTAAATTCATTCCAAGAATCACACAAGGGTTTTAATAAATAAAGGGTTAGGTCACATAGTTGAGGCACACCACATCTCACTATTAACATACCAGGCACATTCTATACCACATATTTATCACACTATCTTGGTGTCAAGAGACACGGGGGCACCCCTAGGGGTTGGTTAGCTATACACACTTGTACAAGTACTTAAGAGAACTACATGAAGCTCGATTTCCACAATGAGGATATATAGTGTAACTCTTGGATTGGTTTAGTGGCTAGTATTCTGAACACAAAGGGTGATCCTACCTCAAACACACACACATGATTTCATCCTTTTTTCATAATGCTTTGATGAATGGTTTTGTAAGTTTTTATGGTTTCTACTTTGCTGCAAGTCATCTTCAGATTTTGTGAGAAAAAATGACACACATCGAGCACCATTTCCAGGAAAGTGAAACACACATGAAGTTTCAAATCCTGATTGTCTCAAGGTCTGAAACCATACAGTTCATGTCATGGACTATACATCTACTGCCTATATCATATAGAATATGTATGGTCATGATCCTGCTCATTATCTAGCTCTAAAATGTTTAGTGTAAAATTCACTACTCCATATCTTTGTGTTCCACTGTCCTACACACCCAGATCATTCCATAATCATCTTGAATAGATAATTCTATCTCTCCTTTCATGTTTTAAGTAATTTATTGATCATTTACCAATCATCTTTATGACTCCAAGTTTTAATGCATTATATTGGTCATGCATAATTGATGTTGGAAGTTAATTAGGTCATAATAATCTACTTATTGCTAACCCTTATACCCTTCTTAGTTAAATAATAATGTTCTAAAACCTAACCAACTAGAGATGGTCTAAGCATTTGGTGAACCCAACATGAAAATTGTACATCAGCTAGATTTTTCCCAAGATCACCAAATACGAAGCCTAAATATGGATTTTCCCTCACTAGTTCTACAAATATTATTCCGTGAAACATGATTCTATCTAGTGGTTTCATCTTTACATTATATCAATATACATAAATATATAATCCATTCTTGAATAATCGAGGGCATATGCATATCTCCATTCCTTATTTTCCAAGAATAATTTTCCTTACACTATATATGCCCCTGCATAATTTGGAAAGGGTGGTGCTTCAAATGTTTTCTAATACTGCTAATACTAACCCTAATCAACACATGTTATATCACATCTCTTCAATCATAATGGGTGTCCCACATAAATAAAATCAATATTAATTGATTGAAATCTCTTTAGACACAGTACTATAATCACAAATCTCAATTCAAATTATTCTACTCATACTATTTCTAATGAGTTTGCCACTCTTCATATTTCTATGAATATTATGCCTCCTCTATAGCTTATACATAATTATCCTTATTCTACTATGAAAAATTTGATGCCTACACCTCCTTCACTATTTGGGGTTCATCTTGCATGTTGATGAGACGCTTCTTGGGTATCTCTTGTGTTATCCCATTTCTTTTACACAGTTCATTTCAAAACACTGCAATAATGTTTGAATAAT
Source organism: Taxus chinensis (assembly GCA_019776745.2). Taxonomy (NCBI): domain Eukaryota; kingdom Viridiplantae; phylum Streptophyta; class Pinopsida; order Cupressales; family Taxaceae; genus Taxus; species Taxus chinensis. The sequence goes on along the minus strand of CM034153.1, from coordinate 176,857,846 downwards.
CACGTAATACAAAAACATTCAACTATGAGAAAAACATATTAAATTATGATTTTTTCTAGTTTTCTTGGCTAGCTTGTTACTTTATACACGATGTTTGTCACATTGATTTTATACATAGCATGGCTAATATTTACAAACATACGTTCACGAGGTAGCTTTAGCCTGATGTAGGACACTAACAGATCGATACATGATGATGGGATTCAGATTTGTTTCTTACACTACTCTCTTGGGGCATCTCTCCATAGTATGTAAGTAATTTTATTTCGTTATATGTTACTTTACACCTTTATAAACATGTTTTATTACATACATAGTGTTTATTGTTGTCTATTGGATCAATGGAACCAACACATGTGTCTTTTGCAGTGTTAACCTATCTTATCTTTGTTGTTACTATTATTATTTACAATGTATGTTTTCTATACTATTGTCACTACTTGTTTATGTAGATTCATTCTTTGATTACTTATTACGTGCATTAATTGATTATCTTATCTAATTATGATATTGTGATTGTTTATTTTATACGTATTAAGGTCCTTGTTTGTCTTGTGACACCGTAGGTGTCCCATCTTATGGATACATACCTAATTTGCATGTATGCGCTTACTTATTTGATTGTGGCACATTTTCCATTCTACTACGATTTTCTTGTTACACTGTGGGTGTCCCATGTTTAAGAACAACCACACTACATACTTGATTGTACACTTTATTTCTAATAATCTATTGTTTCTAGTTTACACTAATTGTTACATTATTATTTTTGTGATGGATGTTGACACGATTACTATGTTGATTATATACTTGTTTTACCATGGATTAGAACAATGATTTATATTATTATTTGTTGTTACTAGTTGTTTTCCACATGTATTCTTGTGTGTTTCTTGTTACATGTTTCTTGTTCTATATGTCATGTTTGTCACCATGCGTGGCCCCTTTTTAGGTACAGATTCTTACAGGTGGCCACCAATTCAGCCTTCTATGTCATCCTACATAGATTATCATGCATATGGTATGGGTACACATCTATCTTTATAAGCCATGTTGTCAAAGGTTTTATCACACTTGCCTCAAAAGAAGGGGCATTCAAAAATGTATTCTATAGCTATATAAATATTACATGATAAATAAACATATTTTAAAATGATTCCAATCCTCAGAAAATGTTATAGATATTGAAATGTTATAAAATTTAAACAAAGTTAAAACCATATATTATAGTCAAGACTGTGGTACGGTCTTAACCTTCCCATACGTTCTCATATAGAGGGCGTTTTCACTCAAGTTTCAAATTCTACATATTTTATTAGAGGTTTACAATATTTTTACATAGTTACAAGAACAAATGACACAATTCATAGTATTTTACATTGGGCATGATTTCTTCATTCCTTCTTCACAATGTTATTTAAAATGCAATTACAAAATTGGTTTAATGGCATGGGCCTCCTTCTCACCTTCAATGTTTTGAAATTCTACATAATCAATCTATACACAATAGCACCTTATGGGGGCATGACAATTTTCATTCATTCTAAGATATATTTTTTTCAATTTGGAGAAAATTGGGCCTAGATTTGTCTACAATGATATGGTTTGTAGGTTTAACAAAAAGTTTCAAAACAATACTATGAGATTCATACACCGGTATTTCCTCTTCTCTCACCAGACTATCAAAATAAAGAAAGCATCGAATCAAAACTATGAGATTTGTATATAGATATTTCCTCATTTCACTTGACATTCTCAAATGGGGAAGGCATCAAAGCACATGGGTTCTGCATATTCTAATACTTCATCCTATATATTATCTCCTATGGTGATCAACCCCAATTATATTACATCTCTAAATAAAATTCCAACTCTCTAAGGTACCGAAATAATGGGAGATCCTCCCTCTAGAAAATGAATAGGTGTATTCCTTCCATGTTTTGTGTATCCTTTGCTTACTTTTTTCAATGTTCAAAGTTGCAATGCATTATCTATAATTTGAGTTATAGTTTGATTTATAATATCATAGAATTTGACTAAAATATATGTTGTACAGCTTCAACCATGGATTATTCCAACTCTAACACCATTTGGACATAAAAAAGTCCTTTTTAGCAAAGAAAAAGTGTGTGTACAAACTCAAGTATGCTTTTCCTTTAAGCATGTAAAAATTTCCATTTCATACTTAAATGGGGAAAAATGTATACACTCAAAATTTAGAAACTTGTACCATTTTGTACATTGCTAGTTTTAACCTAATGTATCCTTTTCTAAGAAAAATTATTCAAATTCTATCCCATTTCAATACATCTTACTCATATCTCTAGCCATTCTACAACTTTACTTATCTTCTACACATTGATGTGTCATGAAATTTTAGGAATATAATCTCAGTCAAAGAAATTAGTATTGAACTTTTCTTATTCATGAAAGAATCTTTTAGATTAGCATGTCACAATATCTATTCGTCCAAAGTTGTATAATATGGTTAGGATGTAATATATGGTTCTTGATGAGATATAGGGTCTTGTACTGGAATATCCTCAAACTTTACTTTCAATTTGATTATCATTATTGGGTCATTTGATCTCCTTGGATCAAATTTTTCATAATAATTTAACTTCATAACCATATTTAAGCAAGTTAACAACACTTCATTTACCCACTTGGTACTCCTTTGAGCTATCATTACTAACATTAATACAAAAGGCACTCAAGGATCCCTAAATATTGTGAAAGTTGATGCACATCCATTAGGGTAGTCACTACCACAATTCTAAAGCACTCAAATAGGTCAATGATTTCATCTTCCCTCACTTCCAAGCATCTAAAGATCCTAAAATAATGTATTATCAAGAACAAGATCATATCAAAAATTTTCAAATTGGTTCAGTATTCTCATATAGATGCATCCATATAAATATTAAGTGCTATATGGATATGGATAAATACGTGTGGTTTGAGGCCTCTTCAAAATATTTTTGACATAGGTGGTGTATGAATTACAATTCAACCAAACACTAACCTTCTTGCAAGGTCTTCCACCATGTTTAGGGTTTGAGTTTTATTTAGATTATTAAGAGGGTTTTGTAATTTTGTGATACTTAATGTTTGACATAAACACATATTTCTAGGAAACCAAAGGGAACATAAAGTTATATAACCACATTTTGAGCGGGTATAAATTTTTATAGAAAGTCTAAAGTCATACAATCAATCCTAGTAGAGATGTATGATTTTAAACCAAGGCATTATCTAGTTGTAGACTCAGGAAAAAAACATCTTCAAGTTTAGTAACCCTAGTTTTTCTAGTTTATGTCCCTTGATCTATTTTTTTTTTCACTCTGCATAACTAAGTTCATCTCTCCTCTTTCATTTTGATCTTATAACATATCATTATCATAAGTTAAAAGTATTAATGTGTTGTTTTTATATTGTATGATTAATGTTATAAATTAATTAATCAAAGTAACCCCTATAACAAACCTTACAAAAATTTATTTGTTACACATTTTCATAACATTATAACATTAGTTAAGGTTATAAACACCCATAACCTATCCTCGATCCCTTCCCTCTCCTCCACTCACAACTAGTCATTCCTATGATCTGGCCTCGGTCCCTACCCTCCCCTATGACTATAGAGTTAGTTATTCATAACCCTAGACCTTTCCCCCACTCCTACATTTCATATCCCACACTCCACATTCCAGATGCCCAATTGAATTTAAGTCACTACTATGACCTAGTTTACCACTTTGGTTTCACTACTTTCACCCTAATCACTAGCACAATCATCTATGACTAATAGATTTCCTTCTTAGTTGTTATTATGACTAGGTCTATTCATTTGCTCCCATTTTCATGAAAAATAGAATCCCACTACATTCTTAACTTCATAGTCAAATACTACTTCCAATCATTACAACTATAAGGTTCACAAGTGTGATCTACATGGTTGCACCCATAACCTACACTCATTCCCATATTGCCAAAATCTACACTACATTGACCCATCATGTACACAATATCATCTAAGACTTTTAATATTATTTGGACCCCATTTACTTGTTTTCCCTACATTACAAGTCATGACCGCAATTTGGATTTATTAAGGGTAGTTATATTTGCGACTGAAACCATCCTTTCAACATGAATATCCCAACTCTCTCCTCACCTAATGCTTAGTATTACACATGACTACCTTACCTATACCTAGTCGCATATGTGATCTCACCATTCCATCCAAATATCTTCAACTTCTACCCACCCTCCTGATCACACCTGTAACCACCTCATTTTCCCCAGTCACACCTATGACTTACTTCTCTTTGTGCATGTGATTTTATTTTTAAAAAAGGACCAATATTTTTGTGATGTTTCCCTTAATTCCAAGCATCGTACCCCCTAGAGTACTCACACCAACCTTTGGCCAAATTGCATCAACATCTTCTTGATTTATCTTCCACACTATAACAATATTATCATTAAGTCATTCTACCACAACTCACCTCCTCACCCAATTTCACAATATATCACTCCCATACTCACTCCCACCTTAACATGCTCTGTTAACATCTTATGAGCACATCAAAAAACAAGAGTCCCAACACTTTGGGGGAGCCCCACCTACGTTGAATTATCAGCAAATTTACATTTTTAATGATCCCATTCATCTCAAAGTACCATCCCGACCTTATCCACCTCATTTCAAAATGCCTACATTCCAAAAATTTACTAGTAACATAGACCCTCAAAACCATTTACACTTATTTCACTATGCATATGACCTCATTTAGCTTTACGACGTACTCTTCTTACATGTATTGCCTCTTTTTCTCACTAATCAAGCACTCAAATGGTATTTTTTCCTCACCCAAAATAAACTTCTTTCTTGTACACAACTTGTTGACAACTTTCTAGCTCAATTCTCTATGAAAATTTCAACTAAAGAAACCTTTATATGCTTCAATAGTCTCTTGAGAATGTATTATCACCTTTTTGTACATTTGCGAATGCTCATCCACTGTATTTTTTTACTTCCACAATTGAATCTCATTGACCTTTTTCAAAAAAATCACCCCCATTTCACATCACTTATAAATTCACCCACTACACACCTTTGATAAGGTTGTGTACATGGCTCAATGCCTCAAGGATTTACATCTTTTGAATCCTATGACCTTGTTATGTGTTTTGTTTCTTCCTATTCCACCAATAGACTTGCATATTCATGATGTCATCCAAAAATAACCCCAATGAATCTCCTCACCTCATCCACCCCCCCCAATTTGCATATATCGTTTCCTACCAAGGCTTATCACTTTGACCACTCTACTCATAAATTTATTCCATTGAGCAAGTCATTCTCTTCTATTCTCCAAACATTTCTCAATGTTGAGTTGATATCCGTACCACCCATGACATTCCCAGGGGCGTGTTTTACCCTAGGCAACCTAGGCAGTTGCCTAGGGTGCAAAAAATGGAGGGCGCCAGATTTTCAGAAAATTTTTCCAGGTCGGCAACTAGGCAGTTGGCTAGATTAAAATTTTACAAAAAAAAATTGATATTAAACCCACATAACCCATAACCGTTCAGAACTTCAGTCTTCAATGCACTCATAACTTTCTGTGCTGCGTGCATAATGCATTCGTGAAACGATGAATCGTAGATTCATGAATCGCTGTTATTTGTTAACATTTAATCCCAAATCCAGATTCATTAATCGCTGTTATACTGCCATTTAGGATTCGTGAATCCCAAATCCAGAATCCATGGACAGTGGCTGGCCGACGACGTTGTACGGGTAACAGTCTACAGACCCTCCATTCGTTTTTTGTTCTCCTAAGAGTGAGAGTCCTGACAGGATGACTCCTGAGGGCCTGAGGCTGCGCCTGCTCATGTTATGCTGCACCCGCTACCTGCTACCCTACATCGATTCCAATTTCCATCCACACTCCACTGCTTCAGTCTCCAACGATGTACAGGCTACAACCTTACTGTTATTGTTTACACTTCTTCCCTTTGGCAGTGGGCCGGTGGCCTCAAGGCTCAAGTCAACTTTCAAAGTTTCAAACATTGAAACCCTAACAGCTAAGTGATCAAGATTCAAACCCTAACAGTAACTGCTCTAGCATCTTACATTGGAGGGGGGCGTAAGCTTTGAGTACTGCCTAGGGCGCTCGGAAACCTTAATTCGGCCCTGGACATTCCCATCATTACAACATGCCTTCCATGCTTGGTGCGACTATAATCACATTGATTTCCATTCTATTAACTGTTCCCAAAACTTCATAACATCATACAATACTTTCTTTACAATGGTGACATAATTTTTGATCCTTTGTTTCCTCTCGTCCCATCTTATAACACCACTCTATTAATTTAACAAGATATTACTAAACTTTTTTCTCCATATCTCACTCCTCCCTCATCAAAATATTAATCTACCATCATCCCCAATTCATCAAGTTCACCTTATTTATCCTCCTCCCAAGAGTATTTACCATTCTCATCATCATTTTCATTCTCTACGCCATTATATGATCACATTTTATATTTTTATTCCTCCACTTCATCACTTTTGTTAGAACATAATATTAAGTGTGTTATAAACTTTAGTTTATAATTAAATAATTACGAATATTTATATTATTATTATTTAATATAAACTTTATGTTTATGTTTAGTTGGTTATTTGGTAACTAATTTATATTAAATCAAGGTATGATTTAATCATACCCCATCACTTAATATATTCATGACCCGTGGGGTCATTTAAATATGGTCACAAATCATATTATATTTCACCTTGTGTGAATGTCTTGGAGAGAAGTGAGGAGGAAGTTCTTGACTGTAAAGGTTGTTTCTCGATTAATGGAATTATCTCTTTTTGTGGTTTTTACCCCTTGGGGGTTTTCCACGTTATATATATGTATTTGTGTTATTTTATTTATTTCATGTTATAATATTTGTTATATTAATTAATTAATATTGAATCTTATTTAGTGTTTAACCCCTCGGATCTGACACACCGCAAGATGGAGGGAATCTGATGGGAATCCACTTGAATGGAGGTACAAGCCACGAGACCAATGGGTCATAGGGAGACATCAATGTTGTGCACAAAAAAGTGAAGGTGGTCTGGAAAATGGTTTGAAAAAATGTTAGGGGAAAAAGAAAATGTGTTATCCTACAAATATGAGGAAACGAGCAAATATGTGTCTTAGTGGGACAAAGACGGAAATGATGGCCACAACGGTGGGCTTAAGATGTGATATGTTTCCCCGAGAGGATGCACTAATATGGCCACACAATGGGCTACTTGATGTGATGAAGGATGCGTGATGAGATAAATACATAAAAAGATATCAAAATGAGCCACATAGGGTAGGTAAAGGTGTGTTATGGTTGACACATGAAGTTGAAGTGGAAGAAAATATAATTTGAAAAAGAGATGGATGAGACGGGATGAAGGTTGAAATATTAGGGTTGGGTCGACAGTGATTTTGGAGATCAACAGAGAATGGGCTTGGGTTGACAATGATTGGGTCGGGGCACCTATGTAAGCGACGGAGACGCCTGCCAAGGCTCATTTAAATGACATGATTTTGACAATTGAGAGATATGAGTGCTATAAAATATTGAGATTGATCAGAATAGAAGCCATTAGAGAGGAAGGAATTTCCAAAGGTCTCAGAGAGTGGTAAGTTCCAAAAACCTAGCTTAATTTTGATTTTTAGTTGATTTTTTTTTTTAATTTTTGGATTTTGGATGGGAGCTAAGAGTTGGTCGGCGGTGAATGCGTACTGTCATCATTGACCTAGGGAAATTCAACGTCGACTAGTATGGGGTCGATGTCGATTGGGTAGATATGGATAATTTTTGTTAGAAAATGATGATTTTTGCTGATTTGATGTTGATGGGATCTTATTCGATTGATTTTCTAGGCCAGAGACACTTTATACCTAAGAGATATAGTTCAAGAAATGTTAGGGACTATTTAGCAAGATGTCATAGATGTCGAGTGGGATCACTTGGAGGTAGTGGGATTGGGTGGATTCTGCCACTATCAGAGGGTTCCTAGATATATATGGATGATTATAGCTTTGATAGAAAGATGGGACCCTTGGACCAGTACCTTCTAGTTCCAGACAAGAGAGATGACAATCATGTTAGAATATGTGTATCACATTTTGATATTTCCAATTCAGGGGCACCCATAGTGTCAATTACAGCCGAGGGTCAGACAGATGCATTGACATGGTTGTTTGGAGTAGAGGCCCCACATATTGCATTTGTATCAGGGTCATTTCACATTGAGGAACACTATCAACCTTTGACGTTAGGGAACTAGATGATATGCTTGGTGATAATGGAAATATCTTGTTACGCATTTCTAGATTTAGGTGGGGCCTGATTCCCATGGGCCTTAGCACTAGTGGCAGTGGACATTGTTTAACATAGGACAATGTTCACATTTGGGGCAGCTCTACTAGCATAGGTGTACTATGAGATGTGGATGTAAGTTTCAGGGAGGAGGTTAGGTATGGATGTGGGCTTGCTATTAAACTTCTGGGCATATGAGCACATAGCTATGATAGATACAAGATATCACATACAATTGACAGTGGGGTTTATGCGATGGAAGGACGACTAAGCTCATGGAGACAGGGGTGAAGATTGGTATGAAAAGATATTGGGGAGCTTAGATGTGGATGATGTCAGATGGAGGCCATACAGATGGCTCCCTACATGTCTACGCGTAGATGTAAAACTTGCAAGCATAAGGAGAGTTAGATGGGTGTAGGGGTGGAGGATGGATATGGTGGAGATTGTATTATTTCCATGGGTGATGAGGCAGATCTGGTTGGTGCAGATGGTGTTTGGGGCACCAATTAGATACATGAAATATTAGGTGGAGAGGTAATTACCTATTCTTGTTATGACAAAACCATTAGTGGAGGAGGTGGAGTTGTAAGATATTGATAAGGTTGATGTGGGAGTGGTGGAGGGGTTTTTGGAGTGTATGATATATCAGTGGGAAGCCCAGGTAGTTGAGGAGGTGGTACATGTAATAGGAGAGGCAGAGGTACATTCAAGAGGAGAGGAGGTAGTTCTTGTAGGAGGATATGGAGGTGTCGTGGTGGAGATATCTCAATTATAGGAAGAACTAGATGCATCTCGACACAAGCAAGACACTGTACGCCAGAATTTAAGGTGACATGCTAGGAGAGAGACCTGTATATCCAACAACATGACAAATATCAAATATAGAGAGAGGCCCTAAGGGCCAGATATGGAGATCCAAGCACTCCATCTCATGCATCAGGGGGAAAGGCTCAGGGATCCACATAGGTAGTGGGATAGATGGCTTCACCCAATTTTGTGACACTAGAGCAGTACTTGTCCCTAGGGGATGATGCATGCTATTATGAGTGAATAGTTACAATGAGACTACCTGATGTACTGCGTTATGTTGCATACATGGTTGGAGAGAGGATATTTTCATGGTCAATGGCTTTAGGGAGCATGCGAGCATAGCGCAGCCGCGTCATGATGGTGGACCTGATGGTGTACAAGGGGGACAACAGGTAGGAGGAAAAGGTTCTACATTGGGACTCAAAGCTTCTGATCTTGTGTTCATCAAGTAGTGGGTAAACATTATATAGATATAAATATATTTTGATGTATAGATTTTGAGATAGATCCCAGTAAAGTCCTATCACGAATGTACAAACACTTCAACTATGATATATATATATATATATATATATGATTTTTTTGTGAGTTAATATGTGTTGTGATGAGTAGATTAGATGCATGTGATGGATTGTGATTATTCAATGTTTTATAGATGATAGATGATAGATGCAACAATGATTAGATGGATATAGATTTTGATTTAGATATTTGATATGATGTATTTAGAAGCTATGACGGTGTAATTTATGGATTTAGATATTGATGTGATGTATGGATGTGATAAGGTTAGAGTAGATATGATATGGTAGGATTGTAATTAGAATAGATGTGATGGATTTAGGTGTTAGATATGATAAGATGGATTTATATTTTAGAAATGATGATCAGATTAGATATGATGCGATATGATGTGATGTTTTTTATACTAAATGTGATGGACTTGATGTATATTTGATAAGATGGTGTAGATAGGTAAAACGTGTCCTAGATAGTGTGACCCAAATATAAGAAGGGCATTTACAACATAGAAAGGAGCACATATGGAATAAATACTTCAGGGCTAGATTGGGGGTAAAACGTAAAAATGAATGAAGTCAAATAAATACACTTATACCTAGAATCTACTATATAAAACCTAGAAAAACCCAGGCACGCTGGCACATCACCCAGCCTGAGATGAGCACTCACCCAAAGTGCGCAAAGGTACCAGGCCCCTCTTTAGAGTTGCTTGTGTAGGATGTTAGTGTAATGAAGATACAACATATTCAGAACTGTAAATAAGCATAAACATTCCACAGAGCATATTCTAGATCTAGATCTTAGAGAATCATGAATTAAATGATAACCATAATAAGATTAACCATGCAAGAACCAGTTACAGTCATGTTTAAAACCATTATCCATCCAATATACTCCATTATATTAAACATTGAATTACATAGAAGCTTCTTACATTACAAAGCATCACCATAAGTTATGCACGTATCAGATCCAACAACATAACTCTACAATAATTCACTATTCAGTATCTCTCTCTAACTACACAGTTCACTACATATTTATAGGGGTGGGGACTTTCCCTTCACCACCTACGCACTTCCCAAAATAGGTCACATGCTGATAATAGCCATGCACCTTTACAATAACATGCACACATGCAAGTGCGCTAATAATAGACATCCTATAGTTAACTAGAAGAAGTAATCCTATTATTATCTTGAACTCATGCATGGCACTTATCAGACACTCATTCCCAAAATAGCATTTGTGTGTCATGCAAGTCTCCATCCCAATGTGTGCTCCACATGTTATCTTCCAAAAATAGCCTACATCCATGAAAATGGCTAAGTCCCGAATCAGCTTGTCCTAGCACGCATTTCCTTCCCTATCCTTCTGCACCTTCAAGTACGCCTTGTTCCTTCACGTGAATCCTATGTGTGTCTTCTCCTTAGGAAAATATTGTCTTCTCAACATTACCCCACACTAAAGTACATTTTCATCCTGAACAATGGGGATTCTTTCTGATGTTCTCAAAGAATAAAGAATAAGAATGGAAAGAATATAATGAATCACTGTACAAAAGAATAGACCTCTACTCTGCAACACCTTCTTCTTCAACCAGGAGGATCAATTCTGGATATTCTATTTTAATCTCAGCCTCCAATGTCTTCCATTCATCCAGTGTAGTCCTTGTCTTCTCTGGAATGTCTGTGGCAATGGCTTCCAATTCATCCTGAGTAATATTTTCCTTCTCATTCTATAGTACTTGGACAACATTGGCCATAACAGTCATCATTCCCTCCAGAAGATCCATCTTCTACACTATGTTCTTCCCAATCTCATCTATTTTCTCCTTATGTGGGTCTTGCGCTTTTGCAAGGGCTTCACACTTCTATTTCACTAGTGCCAATATTTCTGCGTGTCCCAATGTCTCATCTTTCATGGCCTTCAGAACATCATTATCTTCAACCAGAGTTCTGATCCTTATCATTGCTTTTGGTGCTGCAAAAATATTCAGAGCTTGGTTGGCTTTCTTCAATTCATCCTTCAAATTTTGGAGCAATGCCTCATAATTTGAAATTTTCCTAACCACGTAGGCCCTTACTCTTTTTTCTTCTCATTTAGGATCCTTTGGTGTTGACATTCAATTGGTCCATCTTCTAGCACCAAATCAACCAATGTGCACACATAATGCATAGCCGAAGGAAACTTCTCAGGTACCTTAGACTCAAGATGAGGTCTTGCTTTCAGAACATAGTCACCAATTTCTTCTGCCATGCTAATGAAGGCCTCATTCTTTTTCTGTTCTAGGTCCTTTTCTCCTTTTAAACACGTTATTTCTACAGTTTTTTCCTTGTTATCTTCAAGTAGCACTCTAATGGTGGCAGCCTTATCAATGTTCCTCCATGCCACCTCTGTAGATACCTTAACCAAAGCATTGTCTCACCTATTCATCAGACATTAGAGTAGGCTTGAATTTCATGTGTCTATTTTGGGGTGCCTTCTTCACTCTCCTTGATACATAATATTCCTCACAGACATGAAAATCTGGCTCATCCATATGGGTCTGCATGGACCAGGATAATTGTTTCCTTGTGCACATGGTGGCCATGTCTAGATCCATCAGCTCCCATCCATACAATTCCTTAAGGTATAATGTGCTCTAAAATCAAGCGTAGACAATTTTTTTTGTGTCCTCAGCATCGCCCATACTTGGCACAACATATTCTTCACTTGTTCTCTTTGTTCTTGGCCCCTTAGGAACCTGAGTGCCAAGGTTTGGAGTTGGCCCTTCTTCTTCCTGAGTAGTAACATGCACATTAGGTTGCTCTTGCACCATCTCTTATGCTTCCTTCATCCCTTCCTCTTCATCTTTCATTTCTTCATCTCTGGGTTCCTCCATATCTTTTGGTTGCACTAGGGTTCTAGGCGCACTCTCATCAGACTCTTCTACCTCCTCATCCAGCTTCAACTTTCTCCTTCTCTTCTTCTCAAGTGCCTCTTTCTGAGGGGAGAGTCTAGGTGATCTTCTTACAGGTTGTGGTGTTCCCGCACCTTGGGTCCTGGTTCTTCTGAATACCTTCTTAAACCAGTGCTCTTCAGGGACTACATCCACATCCAAGTCCTCTTCTCCTTCTTGTGCCTATGGTGGAGTATCTGCATGCTCACTCTCCACTTTGTCTATGGGCTACCTCTGGCCTCTATGATCCAAGCCTCCACTATCTTCTTGTTCCTCTTCCTCCTCATCTATCTGTATGGTCGCAGCAGGCTTTGGAGCTGGCACATTCTCCATTATGTGCTTTCCCTTAGGTGGCCCTGGGAGCATGAACTCATTCTCCACATACTTATTATTCTCCAGCCTAGGCTTGAGCTGAAGATATATGAGCATGGCTCCACTGTCCCCAATAGCCAAACTTACTGGCTTCATACTTATGACATCTAAAATGAGCCTCTCAATGTAGGCAGATTGACCTGGATATACATATGTTTTCATGAGTGTGGTAGTCAAAATCTAACTTGTCTGTGTTGAATTTCAGCCTGCGCACATCATAAAATATGTGAACTGAGGCCTGTAAGTAGTGCATTGTGAAGGAATAGAGAAGTTTGCACCATGGACTCCATGTCTCATCCTTTATGGAAAATCACGTGATGCAGAAGTGTTGATACACCGCAAACTATACTACCTTGCCTACTACTGAAGGTAGTTCCTTTGGAATGCACCATTCCTCCTCAAATGCCACACGAAGTTGGTCATACCACATTTCTACCCTTTTCTTGAATGGGCCACTCATTGATCCTTCACATAAATATTTCTTGAACCTTTCCGCGAGGGACTTCTTCTCAGTGGGGTATTCCCAAATTTTATTCTTTAGCCCATCAGGCACTCCAATTTCTACAAAAACAAGAGATAAGAGGATGGTGCCAAAACTTATCGTTTTGCCTACGCACGCTTCCTCAATAATGGTTTCTACAATATAACCTACTAAGTTGTAGATTTCTCCCTCTGTCATCTTCTTCGTAATGTATAGCCACATTGTATTTACCTGTGACCATCTCCCTTGATCATTCTACTTGGTGAGCAGATGCACAGCTTCCTGCACCACAGGGTACTTCCTCAATCTGTAGATGTCCATTCCATGTGGACCCTTGGTATACCCCAACTCCTTGCTTATGGCTATAACCATTGCTTTATCAGTCAGATCACTAACAATGTTTTTCCCTATGTGCCCTTCAATCCTATTAATGTCATAATTAGGGCCACTGTGAGCCTAACCCTCCATCTGGTGAAATAGAAGAAGTCCTCATGGACTCTACTCATAAGCCATTGGTATAAAGGTTCATATTTTCCAAAATATGGGAGCTCATATAGTTGATAAACTCCTACCTACTTAAGCAACTTTTCCCCAGCATCATCATACACTGGCATATCTTCCACCGTGTGCTTGTTGGTCTTCTTATTCAGCAAAGCATCCAACTCTCCCTTGTTATCAGTGGTGTGGTGGTTGTAGTCATTTACTTTACATCTGCGGATGTGGGAATCCCAATCTTGTCCAACTATTACTCCTTTCGGGTACTGCATCTCTAAAAAATTGCTCTCGGGAGAAATTTCAACCTCAACTTCCACCTTTTTCTTTCCTTTTGTGCCTGCTGCAGGTGCTTTCTTTGGTGCCATCGTAAAAATCCCACCTTTTGTCTTCTGTGTCGAGTAAGTTCAAACCCTAGCTCAAAATCACATGCCCTAGCTCAAAACCACATGCCCTAGCTCCTTCTCAATGCTTCTACTTCACTCAAACCCTTCACCAATGGGGATGCAAGCCTTTTCCACACACAAATCTTCTCTCCACATCTAGTTTCACAACTCTCCACACCTCAACATGATTCACTTGGCTTGGTTGCACTTAGCTCACTCAAATACTTGTGATTGCAAAGGTAAAAATGAACCCGCATCACGTCCTTATATAAATTTTCAAAAATTTAGTGCATTTATTACTCCTTCACCTACCAACAATCCTCTCATTAATTGACCAATTCAAAATTCTCAAACAATTTCCACATGGTACAATTTTACGCCCCAACTATAACCTTCTAGTGTGCCTTCCTACCCTCTAGCTATAGACTTCTCTTCTACATGCTTTCATGCACCGAGTACCTCACCACTTGCACCTTCTCATAGTAGTTTCCATGGTTCACTGCTTACCTCGCATTATATTGTCCCTTCATTCATTTCCATCTATGGTCTTCTTTGGAAGTAATCTCCTTTCTAACAGCTCCTTTCCATACTTGAATAACACCTGTAATAGTTTATTCTCATGTGTACCCATTTGTGAATAAAAAATAACAACCACCCCACACCAATGGTATGTGTAGTCCTCTGTGCATAAAAATACTTCAGATTGTAATTAGCTTCCAGCATGCAAACACACTTATTACACAAAACACCAAACTAAATTGACAAAGCATAGTGATGAAGAAGGAAATACATTAAAAGAAATACAGAAAGGGAAACCTATACTAAATGGAAATACTTCCTTATTACAAACACCAAGAAGACTTATTTATAGTAGGGCTTCAACCTACTCCCGTTAAAGTAACTAGGTAACCACATTCCATCAAGCACCTCTAACTGGAAAGCACCTGAGTCAAGTATATGAGTGATAACATACGGTCCCAACCAATGCACCTTGAGCTTTCCTAGATGGCACAGAAACTTAGAATCATAAAGTAGTACCATCTGTCCAACCTCAAGCTTCTTGTCCCTGATGTGTCGGTCATGTCATGCCTTCTGCCTGGCCTTTTCCTACTTCTGACTCCAACATGCTATGGTGTGCCTCTCATCCAACTGTATTAACCTATCAATTCTTTCTTATAATGCTTTCTCATCAGCTAGACCTCCAGCATGCAATACACAAAGAAGGTAACATGAATTCCATAGGAAGAACTACTTCTGCACCAAACACCAACTGAAAGGGTGTGGCCTTATTCAACCTCTTGTAGGTTGTTCTATATGCCCAAAGTACAACAGAAAACTTTATCATCCCAATCTTTCCTTCCAACATCACAATTTTTTGTAAAGGTCTAGCTCAATATCTTGTTAAAGGCCTCAACAGTACCATTTTCCTGAGGATGATAGGGTGTAGTCTTGTGGTGCACAACCATAAATTCATCCAATAATATCCTGATTGTCTCATTCAAAAAGTGTGTGCCCCTATCACTTGTCAAGCTCAATGGACATCCATACCTAGTAAGAACATTTTCCCATAAGAACCTAGATATTGTAGTTGTTGTACAATCCTTTGTAGGTGTTGCTTCTACCCACCTTGTAAGATAATATGTGCAAGTGATGATATAGCGTGATCCAGTTCTACGCGCAGCTAGTGAAATAGGACCTACAAATTCTATAGCCCATTTCTCAAATGGCTCTACACTAGCAATAGGCCTCAAAGGCATTTCATCTCTTTTCCCAGTTTTCCAAGGCACTGACAGTGATCACACACCTTACAATACTCTTTACAATCCTTATACAGGGTCTCCCACCATAATCCAGTGAGTAGAATCTTGCACACAGTGGCATCACCTACATAGTGCCCACCTACAATACCACCATGAGCCTCTTCCATGATATATCTATGTGCTCATGTTCCAATACACACCGGCGTAATACTTCATCTCGGCCTAGTTTGTATAAATCTCCACTGATCAACATAAAGGGTGTCACGTGAATTGTAAGTTGTTTCTTCTCTAATGATTTCATTCCTTCTGGCACATACCCATGCATAAAAATACAACAATATCCTCCAATTCTGAAGGCGCATGTGATGTAACCTATACAACTATGTGCATCTAGCATTGTATCTTCAATTGTCTGCGCATCCTCCCCTGACTGAATCCTTGATAATTGGTCTGGGCCAGAATTACTTTTACCTTGGTTTTACCACAACTGTGAAATCAAATTCCTAGAATAAGAGCACCCATCGACATATGTACCCCTGTAAAATGGGCTTATTTACCAAGTATTTTAATGCCATGTGATCAGTATAGAATACAAAAGGTGTTGCTAGCAAGTACTGTCTGAATTTATGTAGCACGTAGATCATCGACAAGGCCTCGCGCTCTATTGTTGTATAATTCTACTCTACAGGAGTCAACTTTCTACTAGAAAAATAGATAGGATGATCTATAATACCTTCTCCAGGTTGAGCTAACACTGTGCCAATGGTTGTGCTAGAGGCATCCACATGTACATGAAATGGTTGGTTCCATGAAGGAAAACACAGAATAGGCATTGTTGTAAGTCTCTCCTTCAATGCCTCAAATGTGTGTTGCTGCGGTTCTCCCCAATAGAATGTCCCTTTTCCTTTTAGTAACTCTTTTAGGGGTGTGGAAATCTTCGCATATCCTTTGATAAACTTTCTATAATACCCTGTGTGGCCCAAGAATCCATGCACCTCACTCTGACTGGTAGGCTCTTCCAGGCCTACAATAACTACAACCTTAGTTGGATCCACTAACAAACCTTCCTTGTAGATGATGTGCCCTAACAAAGTTCCAAAAGGTGTAGCAAACACACACTTCTTGATGTTTAAAGAGATGTTTAATTGTCTACATATTTCAAACATTAAGCACAAATTGTCACAATGATCCTTAACAAGTCCATACACCATCCAATCATCCAAGTAAACCTACAGGAAGTTGTGAATAAAATCTTGGAATGCTTGAACAACTATGCACGAAAATATAGCAGGTGTACATTTTTCAAACCAAAGGGCATCACAATATATGGAAAAATTCCCCATTCAGTGGTGAAAATAATTTTCTCTTGATCCTCCTATGTAATTCTAACCTGATGATACCCAGAGAATCCATATGTAAAAGAATAAACTTTGCACCCTTCAACACCTTCTAATATTTCCTCTATGAAAGGTGTAGGAAAAGGATCAATCACACATGCAACATTCAGTTCCCTGTAATCCACACAAATCCTAATCTGACCATCTTTCTTTATACTGATCACCATGGGGCTAACCCACTCTGATTCCTCTAGGGGCTTAATGATGCCAGATTTCAACATTTTTCAATTTCTTTCTTAACTTTTATGCACAGGTTAGGGTTCATCCTGTAAGGTCTCTTCCTGACCGGGCACACTCCTTCCTTTAGCTTAATCTTCATCTCTCCTAATGACTCATGCACTCCTTTTAACTCATGGTAGCCCCTAGGAAATAAGTCCTGAAAATCCTGTAGTAACTCAATTATCTTTGCCACTTCAGAATCAACCCAATAATCCCCAATTGTTGCCTCCTTAGGTTCAACATCTATGCCAATGTTCACTTTCTTGGTCTTCATAGGTTCATGATAGGCACATGCATTCTTATCTGTACAGTCTAACATTTTGCACGTACCCACTGAATGATCTATATCTAGATTTTCTACTTCTTCATCATCCACTATGTAGACCATCTTTCCTTTTTCTTTCTCATAGGCAAGCATGCTTAAGTAGTTTGGCATCTATCTCTTCTACTTCATCAAAATGCACTCCTAATTCTACCTCACCAAATAACTCCTGAATGAGTTCTTCATCCTTTGCACTGTCTCCCATAGTTAAGCACTTTATAACCCTTAATGCCTCTTCCACCGGAGGTTTAGTAGAGAAGTAGTCAAAATTCTGGGTCATTCCTGCAATCAAGTCCTACCAATTTCCAGTCTCCCTATGCAGCTCTATTGCATAAACATACCAGGCTCGTGCACAACCTTGTAAAGTGGAATAAAGTTTGTGCACCCAAAGTGAAGGTGGTAAAGCTTCTTGCCCCTTTATCCAGAGTCTCTCACACTATTGAAGGTGGTGGTGAACAAGTTGATTACCATGATACATGCAGATTGTAGTAGGTGCATTGCTCCTGAAGAACTGAGTGGTTAGAGAAATTCTGACTTCATTCCATTCCATAAGATTATCCCTGTGAACCATCCACCAGCACGTAGTTGTCCCACGTAAGGTATATACTAACATATTCCTTCTTTCCACTTTGATTTTTCCACTGCTCCTCCATGGTGCACATGAATATTGTAGGATCTCCTTCTCTAGTGTACCAAGGTACATGGTTGTTACCTATTCTCCAAATACATCAAGGTTTGCTTCTCCATGAAAATGTGCTTCTTACTTCATGCCCAACCATCTCATAGGTGCCATGTGCCCAATTGTCACAAGCAATACTTGTAGTATCATTGATAGACTATGCATCTTCCCACTAGAGGATTCCTTCCTTTGATGGCTCAAGTACTTTTGGGTCCCGAATGGCACATACATAAATTCTGTTCAGGTCTTCCTCACTCAAAGGTTCAACATAAGGTGTATATTTCCCATCTGTCAAAGGGATAATCACTCTTTCTTCCTTGTTCTCAAAACTTATATACCCCTTGTTGAACTGTAGATCAACATTATTTGCATAACACCAAGGGCACCCAAGTAGAGCTGGGAAGCTGTCTGATTTTGCAAGTGTTAAGACCTCAAAGTCCCCAGTGAACTTGGCCCCTTGTATAGTAATGGATGCATCCTTTAAAACTCCTATGGGAGTGGCCTTAGTTTGATTGGCCATGAACAATACATTAGAGGATGGTTGTAATGGAGGTCTACCCATCTGTACCCATGCATCTAAAGTAAGCACATTAACTTCCACACCTGTATCAATCAATATATTACTCAAGAGCCACCCATCCACAACAACATTCAGAGTGATCTCCTTGTCATAATCCAAGCTATGAGGGGGAAGATTAACATGTAGGATATGCCGTCCATTCTCATTACCTGAGCGCAGAGTGTTTCCCTTTAGCCAATTCCCTAGTAATGGAATGATATTCTCCTGGTGCAACATTTTGCATACCTCTTTCAAGTCATCAATATCTGATTGAACTGTCTCTGTTGCCTTATTTTGTTCTAACTTTCGTGACTGTTCCTTCAAACATTGTATTTCACCCTGAAGATTTCTGAGTACCTCCATGGTTTCCTGATAAACCTCCTTCTGATGTGCAGGATCTGGGTACCTTGCATGTAAAAATTCCTCCTTGGTGATGGTAGGCTTCTACTGTAATGCCTCTCTGGTGCGCGTAGCTTCAGCGCATGTAGTAATCTTCACAGGTAATACCTCAGGTTCCGGTGCCAGCTTTGGCATCCACTGATTTTCCACAGCGCATTGTATTCTAACCATCCCCTGCACCTTTGTTCTCCTATTTATGACTATTTGCTAAGATGCTCATATAAGTCTAGGCACTCCTCATAGCTGTGATTCTTCCCACAAAAAGAACAAGTAATATTCTGAGGACATTCATGCCTGTAGTGGTCAGGAGATCCGCATGTAAAACATGTTCTGTGAGGGAACTCACCTCGTCCACCACCATGGCCTCAGCCCTTGAATCCACCACGGTATCCTCGACCTCTGCCATGACCTCCTTCAAAGCACCCTTTGCGATCATAGCATGCTTGAGTGTGATCACAATCATGGTGCTCACTTTTACCTTTAGAGTTATCTAATACTCCAGTCTGTCGCACACCAATATCTATGGCATCATGGATCTGACCAATCAACCTACAGTCTTTTGTATCATGAGTCATGGACCAAAATTTTTACAATAACAAGATACATTCTTCCTTATCACACGTTGTAATAATGGGCAGCGGCTTCCATCATGGTCCAAATGACATATCTCACAGTCCATTAGTAATGAACGCACTGATATGAGAGGACAACTATCTTTGGTGTGCCCTTCCACTTCACAATTTGTACACCAAATCCCAATGTGTGTCTCATGTGTTGAATTTGCCAATAGTTTCTCCAACTACTTTGCCATAGCTGTAATTTGTGCCTCCAAGAATGGGCTCACTCCAGTGTCTATACTCCCGACTACCTCAGCGTGCAAAGCTGATTCAAGTGCTTCGCGTGGGTCCGTATAAGTCTTATGTGACAATGCCCTCCTAAAAGGTGTGATCAAGCCCCCAATGAACCACTGTGCATGTTGGCTTGCATGAATATCATAAGAAAGTTTAGATAATAGTGTCTTGAAATGGGCATCATATTCCCAAATGCTCTCAGTAGTGCCCTGCTTAATATCCTTGAGCACGCTTATACTCTTCTGCTCAAACTCAGGGATATGAAACTCCTTAAGGAAAGCATCCTTTAATGCTGCATAATCTACGCAAGTCTGATCAGGGTCAAACTTCTTGTACCAACTGTGTGTGCGTCCCTGCAATGTAGTTGTAAACTGACTTGCCTTGCACTCAGAGGTCATAACTCCTTTTGCACCACAATATCTCACACATGTGCACGTGTTCAATAGCATCCTCTATGCCCCTATACTCTAGAAGATGAAGAGACATCTCCATGTAAATATTCTGTGGTTGGTGCGGACCTTGCCCACCTGATCTAGAACCTCTTGTGTTACCTCTGTCCTCCAGAACCACCAGATCCACCAAAACTAGAGCCACCTATGCCCCCTTATCCTCCACCTGTAGCCAGAAGTGGATGAGTGGATGTACTGCCATGTGTCCCAACAATGGTACTAAACTGAACTCCTATAGTCTGCAAAGTGGTACTACTCCCAGAAGTGAGTCCAAAATTTTATGTGCTTGAGTTCTGTGCTGACGATGCACCTGAAAAGGTACCTCCAAACAACAAAGAATATGTTTTCCCTGCCATAGATGTACTTTCTATTTGACTTACTCCTGCTCTTCTACTCCCCAAACTAGCTTGCTAACTACTTGTTGTACTAGATACTAGAAATCCAAGCACAAGGGCTAGGTTTCCAGGTAGATTCAGATGTACACACCTGTGGCCCATGTCATCTCTATTGGCGTGCTCCCATGTGAGGCCGAGGAGGGTTTCCTATTATGCTTGCCCAAATGGAGGAGTTCTAAATGCTCTGGCTCCACGTCTCCTACATGAGCTTCAAATCCTTCACGAGCCATCTCTCTCCTCAACGCCATCCGCTCTGCAATATCACATTGCTTCTCTATCTACATCTTGTGTGCCTCATTATACTTAAGTCACCTTTCTTCTCTCTGCCTCTCTATCGCTAGGTCCACCATCCTTTCACAAAACCTGTTCCTGCCCCCGCGCGTGGTGGGGTTTATCTAGCCAACGGTTTTTCTTCCAAGTTCAGGGTTACCATCGAGATTTTGATTGCTAATAGAATGCCTTGCAAATAAGTTCCCCTTAGATAATGTAAAAACTAGAACTCAGCTACCTCCAGGCAAGAATAAGTGGAAATTGAGTACTCCAAAATATAACTATTCATAACACCATGGAACACAGTATCCACAACACGCGTCTAAATTAGATCAGCATCATAAAGGGCCTGAAATTATTCTTGCGTCCAAACAAGCATGTGATACCTCCAATTCCTTTTAGACACATAAGCAACCAGCTACTCGTACATCTCTACCGTAAAAATAGCAAAGAAGCTCTCATACAAACAGTCATACAAATTATGCTCCACCCACGTGCGTACATCAAACTCAGATCCAGTGTTGAACCTCCGAGCGTACTCTTCTTCCAGATCCTTTATCCACTCCTCAACACTTGTTAAGGTCAACCAATATGTCTTCATTGCGAAACATCCTGAAAACAACTGAAAAAGAGGTACTGGAAATAGAACCAATGATGCAATCTAGAATCTACTATATAAAACCTAGAAAAACCCAAGCGCGTTGGCATATCGCCCAGCCTGAGCTGAGCGCTCACCCGAAGCGCGCAAAGGTACCAGGCCCCTCTTTAGAGTTGCTTGTGCAGGATGTTAGTGTAATGAAGATACAACATATTCAGAACCGTAAAAAATCATAAACATTCCATAAAGCATAACCAGATCTAGATCTTAGAGAATCATGAATTAAACAATAACTATAATAAGATTAACCATACAAGGACCAGTTACAGTCATGTTTAAAACCATTATCCATCCAATATACTCTAATATATTCAACATTTTACATTATAGAAGCTTCTTACATTACAAAGCATCACCATAATTTATGTGCGCATCAGATCCAACAACATAACTCTACAATAATTCACTACTCATACGACCTATTATCAGCATACGACCTATTTTGGGAAGATTTAATAGGATGCTTTCTTTTGAATTTTTATTTTGATGTTTTGAAAACATTGATCAATGTAGGAAACCTTTTATTTCCATGATATAAGAATATAGCCATCCTTTGAGGGAGTTGTGTACAATGGGATTTTGTTTTGGATTTTGACTTTTGATTTTTTCTTTTGGATAGGGGGATAGAAGGCATGATAGTTTTCCTTCAAGGGATCATTTTATAATTTTGATATCATTTTCTTGATATGGAAAAATTGTTCTTTGAGGGAGGAGTCTATTTTTGGATAACATAGCTTTTGATATGAGCATCCATGATTTTTTTGTCTTTTAAGATATAGCCGAGGATAGCCAAGTAGACCCCTTGGGGAGGGGAAGGAACATATAGAAGCTACACATGTGGACCCTTATAAATGTTCTAGTAGGTAGATAAAAATAAGATGGATGTAATGATTGTGGGGTTCCCACCTAAAAGGAGGAACTTGTCCATAAAGAATATGCTATGAGAAAATTCATGGTGCCCATATTCAAGGTCATATATATGATAATGATGGTAGACCACATAATTCCAAACCATTATGATGAAAGATGGAAAGGCTAATGAGGGGAAATAAATCATTAAATTTGATTAAGATCATGTTGATAGGTGTGTTAACAATAGAAAGGCCACAAGTGCAAGGCGTTGAGAGGTTCTATTTCAAGTTTACCATCTAGGGAAGCTAAATGATAGGCCCTAGACCCATACTTATACGTGATAATATATGGTCCAATCTAGTTTGGAGAAAACTTTCCACGTTGGATCCGTTCTAGAGTACTGACATTTTGATTTTATTTTAAGACAAGGTCACCGATGTTAAATTCATGTTCTTTTAGATGGTTTTTTGCAGGCACATTTGATTCATTCTTGATATTCCTGATGATGTTAGAGGGTGATCAAGTAATGATTTTCTAACAGTTCAAGTTGTGTTACATACTCTTGGTGATAGTCTTCATTAGAGACAAATTCATGAAGAGAAATGCGTAAGGATGGGATTTGAAATTTGAGAGGAAGAATGAATTCAAATCCATAGATGAGAGATAAGGGAGTAGTGCCCATAGAGGTGCAGATGGTAGTCCAATAATCCCAAAGAGAGAAGGGGATATGAAGATGCCAATTTTGACCTGTTTTATCAACAGTTTTGGAAAGGATGGTGTGGAGAGTCTTGTTAGTGGATTTAGTTTGGCCGTAGCTCAAGGATAATAAGGAGAAGAGAAGCTAATATTGATATTAAAGGATTTTCAAAGCTTCTTAAGGTATTTATTTTTTGAGGAATTTCTGATGTCCGTGATGATTTTATGAGGATCACTGAAGCGACATATGATGTGCTAATATAAAAAGTTGACGATTTTGTTAGCGTTGGTAGATGCAAGTATAATTGCTTCTGCCCACTTGGTGAAGTATTCCATACCAGTAATGATGGAATGATGGCATTGATAATAGCATGGATTGATGAGGCCAATGAGATCGAGCCCCCATTGTGAGAAATTTCATAGATCTTAAGTCAGCTGTAAGGCTTGGCATCGGATACTGATGAGATTGGAATTTGGTTGGCATTTGACACACTTTTTAATGTATTCAAAACAATCTTGATTGAGGGTGGGCCAATAGTAACCCATCTGAAGAACGTGCTTGGTGAAATCTAAACCACTAAAGTGTCCACCATAGATGTCTTCATGGACTTCTTGGATAACACAGATAGATTCATGGGATTTAAGGCATCGTAGTTACATACCGTCAAACCCATACTTATAGAGGATGCCCCAAGGATGACATAGCAGTTTTTGTGTTGAAGGAAAGAAATCCTACCATTTTTGATAGGCTGGAGGGAATTTTAAATTGAGAAAGATAGTTGAAGATCTAGGTATACCAAAGATCATATTAATTTGTGTTGATGAGATTGATGCGAGGAATCTCATTAGTATGAGATGGTTGATCAATACGATGGAAAACAATGAAGAGTTTGGATTCTTAGGTTATCCAAGGGATAAGGGATGCAAGGGATGCAATGGTGTATTAAAATTGGTGTATTGAATGAAGGCCTTAAGGAGAAAGTCCACGATATCCTTGTATTTATTAAGGAATTTGTTTTTGCATTAGTAGATTCCCTTGATTTTTTAGTGGTGAGTTGAGAGTCACCATAAATATCAAGAATTTGGATACTGAGCATGATATTAGTTTGGAATCCCAAGATGAGGGCTTCATACTCATCCATGTTTTTAATGCACTAAAACTTAAGTTTTTAAGCGATGAGGATAGGAGTATCCCAAGGAGGAATGATGATAACGCCAACACCTCCCCTTATCGACACTTAGATCCAACAAATAACAATGTAATTTTTAGAGGAGAATACTCATGATCTCTGGTGTGAATGGATTTTTTAGGGAATTGTTCATGAGTGAGTTGATTGTTAGGAAAAGGGGCTTTGACAAGTTGGTCAATGATAGCCAGGCCCTTGATTGATTTTTGAGAGATGAACTCTGGGTCAAACTCGGTCATGATCATGAGCAATCGAGTGATGCGATCATTGTGGTATGGCTTGGAATGCATGGTTTTAAAAGGATTGAAGATATTAGAGACATAGGTTTTTTGATTGATAAGATAGTGGAAAATTTTGGAAGTTGAAAATAAAATAGTGCAACATAGATTTTTGGCTTCGGTGTAGCAAGTTTGATAGTTGTGAAGAATTTTTATTATATAATAGACAGTTTGTTCCGTGCCCTTCTCATCACGGTGTGCCAACATGGAACCTAGGGCATGATCGTCGGTAGAGATGTAAAGATAAAAATTCTCCCCCTCATATGGAGGTGTGAGCACAGGTGGAGATAAAAGATAATGCTTGAATTTGTCGAAGGTGTTTTAGTAGTTGGCATCTAACTTGAAGTGAGTGTCTTTACGGAGGAGGTGATGAAAAGATTGGAAATAATTGGAAAGCTAAGAGATGATGCAGTGGACTAATTGGAGTCACCCTTGGAGACTGCAAAGTTTCTTAAGATTAGGAGGCATCTCGAGGATGGATTTAATCTTGGCAGGGTCAACTTCAATGCACCTGAGGCAAACAATGAAGCCAAGTCATTAAAACTCCAAAAAAAACTTGGCGGGATTGAGACTAAGGAAGAATCAGACAATATGTGTGAAGAGGATTTCAAGGACATATATATGGTCTTTCCAACGCTTGGATTTACCCAAGAGATCATCGACATAGTCGTCTATGGTTTTATGGATGAGATCATCGACATAGTCATCAGTTCTACCATTTGGCATAATTTTATCTTTAACTGGGGCGCGCGACCCTGTATTGCAGTGCCCCAAGAGCCCTAGTCCCATTTAGAGCGCCCTGAGCCTTCCTACACTTTCTTGCCACTTTTTGGGCACTTTTAGCCATTTAAGATTTCTATTTTTTTAGTGGTTGACCTTTTTGGGATTATTTACGAAATTTGAACAAGATAACCATATAAATATAAATTTATGATACCATAATGAGGGACCAAGCACTAAACACTACTATCATCACCTAAGGTTGCATCCATCAAAGGATCTATTTACATCCATCTAGCTCTATCACAAGGCACACGGCTGGTTCATCTGCATCACACTATATAGGAGGGAAATTTATTCTATTTCATCTATCATTTTATAAAATTTATAAAAATAGTTATTACTCACTACTTTCATAAAGTGCTACTAACACAAGAGCACCTAGGGCATGATTGCATGCACACACATATAAGTACATCAGGTCTGAGATGTAGTACAACACTTAGTTAGTAAGTCCACTATTGTGGAAACTGAGGATAGTCTGATCCCTTCATACACATATTTACTTTTTTAGTGGTTTGATAATTGTCTTAGGGTTTTATAGGTCTCCATAGAAATCAGTATGAAGTTCTATAAGCAACATATATATGACTTCATCGGGACTGGAAGAACACATGAATTCATTAGAAGATGGTGAATCTTTAACACCTCAAAATTGAAGGTTTCATTTAGGATTCTCAGACCATGGTACCCTGTTCTCAAATCATTGGTGCTTATATTGATGAAATTCTATCACACTAGAGGTGCCCCATTTTAGCCTATAATTCCATATATGTATCATCTTGTGCCTTTCTGTAATCAATTTCATAGAAAATTTGTGGTCAGGTTTCAACTTATTCTGTGACACAATCTCAAGGCCTCATCAAATGAACTAAGCTCTATATAACCCTTCTTGTTAAATGAGGGTTTATAGGTTACATAGCATTACATTTTCATCGGTCACTTATCCTTATTTAATGTTAGACATAAGTACTTTGATTATTCTAATTATTAGCATCCCCCTCCCCTAGACCTTTATACCTCTTGTTCATTCCCTCGATTCCCTTCACCTTCGACAATACCTTTCACCCCACAACCACTCTTTCTTTTGATCTCCCATCCCCTATCCCTCCCTCCGCCCCCCCCTCCACCTGAGGGCTCCTCTCTAAAGCCATGAATCCACCATCCTCACCTGAGCTATTCTCCCATCCTCTTACTCACATTACTTCCTCCACTGCTCCTCATCTATGAAGCTTCCACCAACCTCTCTGGAACTTAATGATCATTTCGACCATGTCTACTTCCTACGGTTCTTCCTTAGCAAGCGTCTATGGGATCCCTCTCTAGATAGACCCATTAGAAGAATTCCCATGTCTGATATTTTCTACTACAGGATGAGGTCCTCCCGCTATCCTCCTATCATGGGATCAGGGTGACAGCTATTATAATTTTTCTCTCAATTAGTACTCAAGGACCCGAAACATCTCTCTATAGAAGATCTGAAAGTGTAAATTTTTATCTTGATATACAATTAGAAAATATTATAACTCTCAAGGGCAATCATTGATATCCTGTAGACTTGAAAAAGTTTTTCTTTGTATACATCAGTGGTACCATCCATCTCCTCTTGATCTGTTTCCTCACTTATATCTTGTGTTATGACCCCTAAACTCTCTCATGTTTAAATGTTTATGGTGAATGCATTTTGTATGCATGTTGTGCACACATTCCATGGTTGAATGGTTCTATGAATTTACAGATGAGTAAATATAAAATTGTTTATAATATTTTAACGGACTAATTCACCCCCCCACTTTTGCGATCCATTTGTCTTACTAACTTAGTTGGTCATTCAATAGTAGGTCATTTACACATATATCTTATCACTTGGAAGGAGATACTTGAATAAAAAAAATGGTGAGTTAACAGGATGGATCTTCTTCCAGCAAGACACCATTTTTTGATGGAGTGCAACTATGATTTTTACAAGGCTCTAAGGATGAGGACTCATATGCCAATGTCATCAGTGTTGAGATATTTGGAAATCAATCTAGTAGATGATTTCATATTTCTCTTGCGGACTCTGAGCTCCAGGACAAGTAATGCCGATTCAAGAGGTTGTGTAGTGACAACTTCAGGAGAGTGCTATCTTTGAGACCTGCTTCATCATGTGTGACCAACTTGGTTGAAACTCTTAAGCTTTGTGAAAGGTAAACTGCTATTGAAAATAGGATAAATCTTAATGTGGGATCAATAATTCAAGTCCTTGTATTTTTCTCGATATTCCAAGGTAAGGATATCTAAGCTTCATACTTTCAAGTAAATCATTTTGCAAGGGTTGAGAATGAGTGATGACGAGCCCAAATTGACTGTCAATATTTTCTAGGGCTCTGTAAATAAGTTTTAGTCAACACAACCTAGGCGTAGGTTTAGGTGAACTATCCTGAAGGCCCCAGAGGTCAGTAGTTCATCAAGGTATTGAGAGAAAATCTCATCATGCTTCCTAGATTTGATTCTAAAGTAGTCCTATCACGATTAAAGAGGTTAAGGATTTAACCCAATAACTTGATATTGGAGATTATGCATAGAACCCTAACTGTGGGACACTGAGATGAATCAATGTTCGAAGCTCTGAACAACCTATCCAAGATCTTATTGATTACATTCACAAGCTTGAGATTCCGAAGCCCAAAAACTCTCCAGGATAATGGAGTTTTTTCTAAGTTTGAAGACTGAGGAATTATATTCTAGGATTTTTAGGAGATTGAAGGTTGGATCATAGAAAATACAAGTAGTATAAGCTTCCATTTAAGTGTTTCATACCATGCAAAAGTAGGTCATCCTCTGATGTTAAATAAAATAAAGGCCCCTTGAATTTTTAGTTGCGCATAATTTTGACTCTAAGAAGGGGAAAATAATTTTTCTAACCATGATTATCAGGAAGAGGATTTTCTTATCTAATGAAAGTAGTCATGGTCAACAGATCTATTGAGTCTTAAAATGATCATGCATCATATAGGAGACTGAGGTATTGTTCACGAAAAAAGATTCTATGAGCGCATCTACTAGTTCCATGGTTCTACATTGCTATTGGTGACCTTCCATCATTAGATTCTTGTAAAGTACCCTCTGAGGAAGAATACCATATGATGTTGTCAAGATTGCACATTACAAGTTGGTCCTCTCAAATTTGAGTTGTCCCCTGTCCTTGATAATAAGAAAAAGAAGTTGATGGTCTCAAGTCAAATAATACTCGAAGATCAAATCCATGGATTCGTAGAAGAAAATATGTAGTCCATTTATATACCCTTAATGAATCATTTGTCCAACCCCAAGCGCATTCGACCTATCACCCAATGGGTGTTGGGTCGATTCACTCGATGCACGCCATGGGCTTCCAAGCCCCTCATCTTATGTGAGCATCAATTATGAGATAGGTTCCACTTCATCTAGTACATGGAGGATGATTTACAGAAGTAGAATTACTAGTTCAATTATTTATAAAGGTAGAAGGAGAAACTAACAAATCCACACAGTTAATGCATTACAGATAGGCTAAATAGACCCATTTATAAGAAGAATAATAATCTAGCATCTTGACATACATCGCCAAGTCATATAATTCCATGAGGTTTTACATCACCTCATAAATTCATCTTCATATAGCTCTCCATCACCTACATATATTGATTGCGCCTACGCAGTAATCATTTATGGTAGCCATCATTATAGTGCAAATGGGTTCACTCTCAGACACATACATATTAAATGAAAGAGAATTACCACTCCTAATAAGTTTCTCTGATATGAGACCATACACTATAATTTTCCACATTTAGTGGATGAAGGGCCTTGTTACAGATCCTTCAGTGCTCATATAGATAGCTTATGGCATCCCCTACACATCCTTAGGGGGCACTAACATTCTCTGAACCCGAGCTTTACCTAAACAACATCTTACATCACATCATAGTATACTATCTAGCATGTGCATCCCATCATCCTCTTGTATATCATGTGCTCTATCCTGAGCATCTCTTTTTAGTATCGATCATCACCCACCGACACACTGCTTGTGCTCTCGGTTGACACTTGATTGTTGTGGGCATAGTGTTGATGTGGTCCTCACATTGCATGAATAGGTATTATCCCTTTGCATTTTCTATCACACTATGTGTACATGATGTGACTTTGGGAATATTACTATGGGGAATATTCCACATTCTTGACCTCAAATTTTATAGGCCATTGTGAACCTTATCCACTCATCATGCCTAGTCTAGGTCACTACACTAATTTTCCTCACAAATGTGCCACACTAGAACTCTAAATATGGAAAAGTCCTTTGACATCCTGTGTTATTCTACTTTCGCACATGCCCTGCATATTCACATTAAACTCGTCTATCTTAAACCCCTTTTATTTCATATGTGCTTCATCCCACGAGCACCCTTCTTCTAACACATCATCCTGTTTGTACTATTATGCCCTTTGCATACTTAGCCAATCATCTTCAGGGTCCACACTATCACTCACTAACACTATGACGTGTGTTCTTCGTCCTCAGTCCATACTCGATTTCTGATGGGTTCAAAGAATCAAATGGACATAATGGATACATGGACGTTCAACATTCTGACCTTCTATAATGAAAGTTATTCCTAGAATCTAGCTGACATACGTATAGGAGGAGTGGGAATTTTTCACATATTCATTCAGTCTTGTAGTGGTATACATTTCCCAGGCTATCTATCTCACCACTGCACTCTACTAATTTTGGTAGTGATATACACTTACTAGAGCTGATCACCTCATAAATCATACTGTTCATCTCGTCGTGATCTATACTTCGGATATCAGGTGTCATGCACATAATTCCTCTCTAGCTACTTGCTAAGATCGTCCAACACATCCATTCACACTAAGTGACATGGGGATATACACAACACATACTACAACCATTTCTTAATCGAACCCCATAAGGTTTTGATTGCTTCCAAATTTTTCTCAACCTCTGGTTAGGATATTAAATGCACTCCTTCATGTTCATTTTTTATTTTTTTGAAATTCCTTCAGGCATTTGTCTCATGCGTAGCAACCAATATGCTTGTTACCCTATCTCTTTCAGTGTAATTTTCATAACACAACCTGTAGCCATCTTGGGTGGTGGTATTTACTAGTGGCAAGGAGATCACTTGAATACTGAGTCTACTTATCTCCCCAATGCTTTAGTTAGAACTTCCTCCTGGTGCACCATGTTCCTCTATCTGTTGATTCCAATGCAGACATGCGCATTCACACCTTTTCTCATGGTGAGGATCATGGGTTCAAGTCTCTTACAAGAATCATGTCATGGTTGACCTTCGTATTTTTTCTACAAGCAGGGCCAGGTCGATGGGTGCTTCAATATTATGGCATCTCAAATGTGATCTCTATCTTCATTATGGATCAAGTGCACATTTTCCATTCTCCTCCCTTAATTCGTGCACTTAATTGTGCATAGTGATCAACCCCTCCTAACTTGCTAACAGGTCATTCTTTTTCGACAATCTCTTCATTTTTTTCAAGCTTATTTAATTCCATGGCTATCTATTTGCTTGTTTATTATTACTTGTCAAAGATCCTGCACATAAAATTCTAGGCAATACCATTTGTTGAGTGCATTGTAAACTTTCTCATCTGATAGCTATGTGGGAATTGTGGCAATAGAGTGTTTTACTCCCTCATGAGTGATTTACCATGTATCTTCATCAACAGCTTCTGGCTGTTGACTTTGAATTCAGGCTTCATTCAAAATGGTTACTTGCTTTATATCCCACAGAAAACATATTCCTCATTTGTGGGGTATGCAAACCTAGAATTCAGTTATACGAACCCAATGAAACCCTAGATGTGTTAGCACATCACTTAGCCTAAACTGAACACTCACCTGAAGTGCACAAAGGTACCAGGTTCCTCTTTAGGGTTGTTGTAGTAGGATGTTAGCATGATGGAGACTTAACATATATAGTTCTATTACTAGCTCATCATTCTACAGAGCATACCAGATCTATATCTAAGGAAAACTATAATTAAGTACTAACCATGATGAGATCAAAAACATACTAGATTCAGATACACATAGAACTAACACTTAGATTCAGCCAATGTCCTTCATTATATTCAATGCAATAAGTTTACAGAAGCCTCATTACAATATCAGTAGTATGCGCGTAGCAGTTTTAATAACATATCTCTATATATCTTGACCCCCTCTGTGTGTATATCCATTACATAGTTTACTACATATATATAAGGGTGGGGACTTTCCCTTCACCGTTTATCCATTCCAAAAATAGGTCGCATGCTATTCTTAGCCACGCGTCTTTGCAAAACTAGCCACACATGCAAGTGCACTAATAATAGACTACTACTAGCTAACTAATAGTAGTAGATCTATTTCCAGCTTGTGTCCATGCAAAGTGCCTTGTATCCAATCCTCTAAAAATATCCAATGCATGGCACCCACGTCTCTACCTTGTTTGTGTGCTCAGCACGTCATCTCTCAAAATTGACCTTAATGAGCGAAATGACTAAGTCCCAAAAATTGAACTCCTGTTCTGCGTGCGCGTTCTCCCTATCCATTTGAGCCTCTGAATATGACTCACTTCCCCGTGGGACTTCTTATGTGCTTTTTTTCAAGTGTTCTTTGATCAAAATTACCCCACACTAATTTCATTGTCCCCAGAAATGGTCATCTCCAAAAACTTAAGTAAAGAATAGAAGAATGGAAAGAATGGAAAGAATGTATGAAATAATATTTTTACTCCACAGTCTCTTCTTCATCCTGAACAACTAATTCAGGATATTCCTATTTTATTTCAGCCTCCAAGGTCTACCATTCAGCAAGTGCTTCCTCTATTTTTTCTGGAATGTCCACAACAATGGACTCCAATTCATCCCTCATAATCTCCCCTTTTTCATTTTCAAGACCAACACAATGCTGGACATTGGGATCATCCTTCCCTCTAGTAAATCCATCTTCTACGCAATGAGCTTCCCAAGATCTTCTAGTCGAGTCTTGTGTGGTCCTTGTGCTACTGCCAGGGCCTCACACTTGTTCTGAACCATTTATAATCTTTCTGTGGGCCCAAATGTTTCATCCTTCATTTCTCTCTAGACCTCATTATTCTCTTCCTGGGTTTTTATGTTGATGAGTGCCTCTAGAGCTATGTAAATGTTCAAGGCTTGGTCTACTTTCTTCAATTCTTCTTGCACTAGTGCTTGCAGCAGTCCTTCATAGGATGCAATCTTCCACATCACTAAAGCCTTCTCTCATTCTACCTCTTGTGTTGGATCCTTTGGTGCTAGCATGCACAGAGGCTCATCTTCAAGCACTAGGTCCACCAAATTTCCTACATAGTGTATTGCTGAAGGAAATGTCTGTGGTACCTTTGGCTCCAAGTGTGGCCTAGCTCTTATGATATTATCACCAATCTCCTCTGTGATGCTAATAAATACAAGTTCTTCTTCTGCATTAAGTCTCTTTCCTGTGTTAGGCGCACTATTTCCCCATCCTTAGTTTTGATCTCTTCCCTGAGCACCCTAATTGTGGCATCCTTGTCCATATTCCTCCTCACCACCTCTATTGAGACTTTGACCAATGCATTACTCACCTATTCATATAACATGACAATAGGCTTTATTGTCATGTGTATAGCCTAAGGTGTTTTCTTCAACCTCCTTGATACACACGACTCCTCACACACATCAAAATCTGGCTCATCCATGTGTTTGTACATGGACCATGACAATTGCTTCCTCATGTGCACTATGGCCATATCTTCATTCATTAGTTCCCAGACATATAATTCCTTTTGCTACAGAGTGCTCTGGAAATAGGCGCGGATAATTTTACCTACATCCTCTGCATAACCCATGGCTGGTGGAATGTGCTATCCATTTGTTCATCTAAACCGAGGCTTTTTAGGATCTTGAGCTTCCAAATTTGGGACTTGTGTCTCTATGTCCTGAGCACTCTCTATAGCTATCTTATCTATTCCCTTTTCATCCTCTTCTCCTTGATTCATTTCTTCATCTTTCTGTTCTACATTCTCTAGAGGTGTAGGAGAAGTAGGTGCTCTTTCCTCTAAATATTCCACCTCCTCATTCAACTTCAATTTCCTTCTCCTTTTCGTGGTTGTCTCCTTCTATGGAGAGATTCTGGGTGATTTGTGCACTATTTACGGAGTAGCACCTTGTGTCCTTGTTCTCCTGAATACTCACTTAAATCCATGCTCACCTTGGACTGCATCTAAGTCCTCATCATCCCCTTCTTGTGGTTGAGGTAGTGTAGTGGCATGCTCAACTTCATCCTTGTTTCGTAGGATGTATTCTACCTCTATGCTCCAAACCACCACTATCCTCGTGCTCATCATCCTCATCCTCCACTTCTATTGGCTCTATGTGGTTAGGCACTAGGATGTTCTCCATTGTATGCTTTCCCTTTGGTGGTGCTAGAAGTGCGAACTCATCTTCCACATACTTGTTATTCTCCATCTTGGGCTTCAGTTGAAGATACACCAATGTTGCTCCAATATCTCCCACAACCAGACTTATTGGTTTAATGCTTAATACATCTGAAATGAGCCTTTCAATATATGCACCCCACCTTGGATACACATATTTCTTCCTTAGTGTGTGGTAGTCACAATCTACCTTATCTGCATTGAATGTCAGTTGCCGTGTGTCTGTGAACCTATGTACTGACACCTGGAAGTACCTTGCTATGAAGGCATATGGAAACTTACACCAAGGGCTCCATGCTCCATCCTTCATGGTGAAATGCGCTCTACAGAAAATATGGTATACAACAAACTAAAATACCTTTCCAACCACTGAAGGAAAGTCCTTAGGGATGCGCCATTCTTCCTCAAAAATCCACACGGAGCCTATCATACAACTTCTCAACCCTTTGCTTGACCTTCTCTGTCATGGTTCCCTCACACAAGTACTTCTTAAAGTGTTCTGTAGGTGACTTGTGTTCCATGGGATACTCCCATATCTTCTCCTTTGGTCCATCAGGTACTTCGATCTCCATGAACACCAGTGATAACATAACAACTCCAAAGCTGATCTTTCCTCCTGTGCATGCTTCCTCAATGATTGTTTCTACAATATAACATAAAATGTTTTAGACTAGCCCTTTAGACATCTTTTTGGCAATGTGCAGCCACATGGTGTTCACTTGTGACCACCTTTCCTGGTCATTTAGCTTTGTAACAAGATGTGCGACTGCTTGCACCACTGGATACTTCTTCAGTTTATCAATGTCCATGCCACACGGACCCTTTGTGTACCCCAACTCCTTTCTGGTCTCCAATATTGTAGCCTTACCTATTAAATAATATTTCAAATATTCTCCTGTGCCTTTCAACCCCGTTACCATGGAGATGAGTGCGATTGAAATTCTGGCCTGGTGTCCTGCAAAGTAGAAAAAATCTTTGTGCACTCTGCTCATGAGCCACAGGTACAAGGGTTCATATTTCCCAAAGTAAGGGAGTTCATATAGCTGGTAAACTCCCATCTTCTTTAAGAATTTCTTGCTAACATTATCATACACTGGCATGTATTCCACCGTGCATTTATTTATCTTCGTGTTCAGCAATGCATCAAGCTCCTTCTTATTCTCTATGGTATGGTGATTGTACTCACTCACCTTACTTTTCCTTATGTGAGAATCCCACTCCTAGCCGATGATAACCCCCTCTGGATATTTCATTTATGAAAAATTACTTTCGGGAGCTATCTCCTCCTCTTCTTCTACCACCATCTTCGTTCCCTTCACTCCTATTGCAACTTCTTTCTTGGGTGCCATTTCTACCTTACAATCCTTTGTAGATCCTTTCCTCTTGAATTATACAATGTGTGAATCAAACCCTAGCTCAATTCAACGTGACCTAGGTGAAATCACGTACTCTAGCTCCTCTATGTTTCCTTTCTTCACTCAAACCCTTCACCACCAAGGACGCAAGATCTTTCTGCACCCAGATCTCTTTGTCATGAATGGTTACACACCTCTCACACCTTACACTTGGCTTTTTCAAATACCTTAATCACAACGGTAAAAATGAACTCGCATCCCATCCTTATATAGATTTTTAAATTTTTGATGCATTCATTGCTCTTTACCAAATATCCTCTCATTAATTGACCAATTCCATCCTTTCCGCAACATCTTCAACCTCAGCTATAACCTTCTAGCCTTCCTACCCTCTGGTCACATACTTCTCTTCAGCGTGCTTCCTTGCACCCAAGTACCTCATCACTGCACCTTCTACTGGTAGTTGTTATGGCCTCTGCTTACCTCGCGTTATACTATTCCTTCATTCATATCCATATTTGGTCACTTTTTAGAGGCAATCCTTTGAATTGAAGAGCACCCATAGCAACTTATTCCTTTCACCTTTCAATTCCCACAATATTGTACCTAGATATCGATAACCACCCCACACTAAAAGTATGTGCAGTCCTCTGTGCATAGACATGCTTCATATAGTAATTAGCTTCATGCACGCAAGTGCGCTTATTTCACAACACACCAACTAAATTTTATAAAGAATAGTGACAAAGAAGGAAACACATTAAGGAAATACATAATTGAAAACCTAATCTAAATGGCAATACTACCTTATTACAAACACCAAGAAGACTTATTTATAGTAGGGATTCAGCCTACTCCCGTTGAAGTAACTGGGTAGTCTTGTTCCATCAAGTGCTTCTAACTGGCAAGTGCCTATTTCAAGGATGTAAGTGATAACATACGGCCCTAACCAATGTACCTTAATTTTGCCTAGATGGCCCAATAACTTAGATTCATAGAGAAGTTCCATTTGTCCAATCTCAAACTTCTTATCCCTTATGTTTCTATCATGTCATGCTTTTTGCCTGGCCTTTTCTTGCTTTTGACTCCAATGTGCTATGGCTCATCACTCATCCAGCTAAATTATATTTTCAATCCATTCTTCTAAAGCTTTCTCATCAGCTAGACCTCCAGTGCACTCAATACACAAAGAAGGTAACATAAACTCCATAGGAAGAATGGTTTCTGCGCCACACACTAACTGAAATGGGGTGGCTTTGTTTAACCTTTTATATGTTGTTCTATGTCCCAAAGTACTGCAGATAGTTTATCATCCCAACCCTTTCTTCCAACATCACATATTTTTGTCAATGTGTGGCTAAAATTTTTGTTGAAAGCCTCAGCAGTTCCATTTTCCTGAGGATGATAGGGTGTAGTCTTATGGTGTGCAATCATGAACTCATCCAATAAAATTTTAATTGTATCATTAAGAAAATGTGTGCCCCTATCACTAGTAAAACTCAAAGGACATCCATACCTTGTAATAATATGTTCCCATAGAAACCGAGTTGCTATAGCCAGTATACAGCACTTGGTAGGTGTTGCTTCTGCCCACTATGTCAGATAGTTTGTGCAAGTGATAATGTAGTGTGATCCAGTTCTGCGCATAGCTAGTGAAATAGGACCCACAAAATCTATAGCCCATTTCTCAAACGGTTTTGTGCTAGAAATAGATCTCAAAGGCATTTCATCTCACTGACCTGGTCTTCCAAGACATTGACAATGATCACATGCCTTACAAAATTCCTTACAATCTTTATAGAGGGTCTCCCACCATAATCCAGTGAGTAGAATCTTACGCGTTGTGGCATCACCTACATAGTGGCCTCCTACAATTCCACCATGAGCTTCTTCCATAATGCCCATGCACTCATGTTCTAATACACAACGGTGCAATATTTCATCCCGACCCATTTTTTACAAGTCACCACTAATTAATATATATGGTGTAACACATATAGCAAGTTGTTTCTTCTCCAATGATTTCATTCCTTCTAGTGTCATCCTTGTACGTAAAAATAAAAAAATGTCCTCTAGTTCTGATGGCACACATTGTAACCTATATAACTGTGCATCTGGCATGGTATCCTCAATTACCTGTGCTTCTTCTCCTGACCATATTCTTGATAAATGGTCTTGTCCAGAATTACTTTTTCCTGGTTTTACCACAACTGTGAAATCAAACTCTTGAAATAAGAGCACCCATTGACATATGTGCCCTTGTAAACCAAGGTTATTGACCAAATACTTCAATGTCATGTGATTTGTATAAATGAAAAATGGAATAGCTAGTAGGTACTGGCGAAATTTATGCAACGCATAGATCATTGAAAAAGCTTCACGCTTTGTAGTTGAGTAATTCTTTTCTGCAGGAGTCAACTTTCTACTAACAAAACATATAGGATGATCTACAATACCTTCTCCAAGTTGAGCCAACACCACACCAATGGTCGTGCTAGAGGCATCAACATGTACATGAAATGGTTTTTCCCATGAAGGAAAATGTAGAATAGGTGCGGTAGTAAGTTTATGCTTTAATGTATCGAATGTGCACTGCTGCTGTTCTCCCCAGTAGAACGTACCTCTCCCTTTCAGTAACTCTTCTAAGGGTGTGGAAAATTTGGCATAACCTTTGATAATTTTTCTATAATATCCTTTATGTTCCAAAAATCCGCACACCTCACTTTGACTCGTAGACTTTCCTAGGCCTATAATGACTACAATATTCACTAGGTCAACTAAAAAACCCTCCTTGAAGATTATGTGTCCTAAAAGTATCCCAAATGGTGTAGCAAATATGCACTTCTTGATGTTCAAAGAGATACTCAACTACCTACACCATTCAAACATTAAGCGCAAATTTTTACAGTGGTCTTTAACTAATCTATACATCGTGTAATCATCTAAATATACCTGTAAGAAGATGTGAATAAATACCTTGAACGCTTAGACAACTATGCACGAAAGTATAGCAGGCACATTTTTCAGACCAAAAGGCATGAAAGCATAGGAAAAGCTACCCCATTCAATAGTAAATGTAGTATTTTCTTGATCCTCCTGGGCAATCCTAACCTGATGATACCTAGAGAACCCATCTGTAAATGAATATATTTCACACCCTGTAACTCCTTCTAGTATTTCCTCAGTAAATGGCGTAGGGAATGGATCTATTACACATGCAACATTCAGATCCCTATAGTCCACACATATTCTAATCCATCCATCATTCTTGATACTAATTACCATTGGACTAACCCATTCTGACTCGTTAAGGGGATTGATAATTCCAGACTTCAACATGTTATCAATGTCTTATTTGGCCTTTTCGCATAAATTTGGGTTCATTCTGTAAGGCCTTTTTCTAACTGGGCACATACCCTCTTTAAGATTTATATTCATCTCCCCTAATGATTCATGCACACCTTCGAGTTCATGGTACCCCCTAGGAAATAGGTCATGGTAGTCCCTTAGTAACTCTATGATTTTTGTCACTTGAGAGTCTGACCAATAGTCTCCAATTATGGCTTCCTTAGGCTTAGTCTCTGTTCCAATATTCACCCGCTTTGTCTTCATAGGTTCATGATACGCGTGCGTGGTCATATCCACACTGTCAAATACCTCACACCTTCTTATTGAATGGTTTACATCTAGATTATCTACTTCTTCATCATCTACTAGGTAGACCATTTTTCCTCTCTTTCACGAGGAAAGAACATTGAAGTAATGTTGCATTGGCCCCTGGTTCTTTATCAATACGTGCTCTCGAGTCTTCTTTATCTAATAATTCCTAGAGGAGTTCTTCAGCCTTGGCACTATCCCCCATAGTTAAGCACTTGATAACTTTCAATGCTTCTTCTACCAAAGGTTTTGTAGAGAAGAAGTCAAACGTCTAGGCCATTCCTACAATTAAATTCTGCCAATTTCTAGTTTCTCTATGGAGTTCTGCATATACATACCAAGCATGTGCACAACCTTGTAAAGTGGAATAAAACCAGTGCACCCATAGTGAAGGTGGTAAAGCTTCCCGCCCTTATGTCCAAAGCCTCTCACACTTTTGAACATGGTGTTGAACAGGTTGATCACCATGATAATTGCATATTTGGGTAGGTGCATTGCTCATAAAGAACCTAGTAGCAAGAGTAACCCCAATTTCATCCCATTTGACCATATTATCCCTATGGACCACCCACCAGTGTGCTACGTTCCCACGTAATGTATATGCTAGCATATTTCTCCTCTCCAATGGGTCTATCCATTTTTATTCCATGGTGCACAGGAATACCATGGGATCCCCTTCTCTTGTGTAAAAAGGTACCGAGTTGTTACCTATCCTCTTGACATAACGTGGTTTTATGCCTCGAGGGAATATGCTCTTTAATTTTCTCCCTTCCAACTCATAAGTGTTGTGAGCCCAATTATCACAAGAAACACTTGTAGTATCACTAATAGACTGTGCATCCTCCCACTGAATTAGTCCTTCTTTGGTTGGTTCAATCATCTCTGGATCTCATATGATGCGTACATAAATCCTATTCAAATCTTCTTCACTTAAAGGCTCAACATAAGGCGTGGAATTTCCATCTGTCAAAGGGATAATGAACCTTTCCTCTTTATTTTCAAAACTGATATAGCCCTTGTTGAACAGAAGATTAGCATTATTTGCATAGCAACAAGGATTCCCTAGTAGAGCTGGGAAGCTATCTAATTATGTCAGCGCTAAAACTTCAAAGTCTCCAGTCAACTTGGCTCCTTTTATGGTAATGGACGCATCTTTAAAAACCCCTACGAGAGTGGCCTTAGTCCAATTAACCATGAATAATACATTAGAGGACGTCTGCAATGGGGGTCTCCCCATTTTGTACCCATGCATTGAAGGTAAGAACATTAACTTCTGCGCATGTATCAATCAATATATTACTTAACAACCACCCATCCACAATAGCATTCAGAGTGATTTCCTTGTCATAATCCAGGATATGAGGTGGGATATTTGCATGCAGGATTCGTCTTCTAGTCTCAATACTTACGTGCAGAGTGTTCCTTTTTAACCAACTTCCTAACAATGGAATAATGTTCTCCTGGCGCAACATTTTGTAGACTTCTCTTAAGTCATCTATATCAGTTTGGACCATCTCTGACACTTTCTTCTACTCCTTTAAATATTGTATCTCACCCTTAAGATTCCTTAGCACTTCCATGGTATCATGATAAACCTCTTTCTGATAGGTAGGATCTTGGTACCGTGCATGAATAAGATCATCCTTAGTGATGGTAGGTTTCTGCTATAATACCTTCCTAGCACACGCTGCCTTAGTGTGGGTTGTGATCCTCACTTGTAGTACCTCAGACTCTGCTTCCTATTTGGGCATCCACTGATTGTCTATAGCGTGTTGTATCCTAACCATCCTGGCACCTTTGTTTTCTTGCTTATGTTGCTTACTCAGATGCTCATATAAGTCTAGGAACTCTTCATAGCTATGGTTCTTTCCACAGAAAGAACATGTGATATTATGGGGACATTCGTGCCTATAATGGTCAGGAGATCCGCAATTATAACATGTTCCATGAGGAAACTCACTTCTTCCACTACCACAACCTCGTTCTCTGAATCCACCACGGTATCCTTGACCTCTGCCATGACTACCTTCAAAATGCCCCTCATTCTAATCGTAGTGCACTTGATTGTGCTCCTGACCGTGATGCTCATTCTTTCCTTTGGAGTTATTTGAAACTCATGTCTTCCGTACACCAATATCTATAGCATCATGGATCTGTCCAATCAGTTGGTAGTCCTTCGTGTCATGAGTTGTGGACCTACAAATTTTCCAATAGCTTGAAATGTTCTTTGTTATCACGCATTGTAATAATGGGTAGCAGTTAACATCATGGTTTAAGTGGCATATCTCACAATCCATCAACAATGCATGTACTATTCTACGAGGACAACTATCCTTTATGTGACCCTCTACTTTAGAATCTGTACACCAAATTCCTGATTGTGTTTCATGGGTTGAATTCATTGATAATTTCTCTAGCTATTTTTCCATAGCTGTAATTTGTGCCTCTAAGAATGGTTTAATGCCAATGTCAATACTCCCAACTACCTTAGCACGTAGGGCTGCTTCCAATGCCTCTCATGGATCATTATATGTCTTATGTGATAGTGTCCTCCTAAAGGGTGTAATCAATCCCCCAAAAAACCATTATGCATGATGGCTTGTGTGAATATCTTAAGAAAGTTTAGACAGAAGAATTTTAAAATGGGCATCATACTTGCGCAAACTTTCAGTAGTGCCTTGCTTAATATCCTTGAGTTCACTTATACTCTTATGCTCAAATTCATGGATATGAAACTCTTTTAATAACAAATCCTTCAATGTTGCATAATCCACGCAAGTCTAATCAGGGTCAAACTTTCTATACCATTTGTGTGCATTCCCTTGTAACGTAGTAGCAAATTGGCTTTCCCTATGCTCATAAGTTGTGATTCCTTTCGCACACCACAATACTTCACACATATGTAAATGTTGAGTAGCATCTTCTATTCCCTTATACTCTGGAAGACAAAGAGACAATTCCATATAAATATTCAGGGGTTGGTGCAGATGTTCCCCACCTAATCCAGAACCTCTAAATCCACCTGAACCAAAACTTCCCATGCCTCCTAATCCTAAACTTGTAGCTGTAATAGGTATTATAGAAATAATCCCATGTGCTTTGAAAGTAGTATTATACTAAACCCCTATGGTCTATGAAGTAGTTCCACTTCTAGAAGTGAATCCAACATTTGGTGCACTCATATTCTGTGCGGACGATGCGCCTAAAAACACACCTCTAAATAACAATGAAGTTGTCTACCCTGCCATTAATGTACTTGCTCTCTTAATTCCCAAACTTTCTTGTTGATTACTTTTCATACTAGATAATGGAAAACCAAGCGCAAGGGCTAGGTTACTAGGTGGATTCAAATGTGTGCCTGCGGCCCAAGTCATATATGCTGGCACACTTCCTTGTGAGGCTGAGGAGGGTTCCCTATCATGCTTTCCCATATGGGGGGGCTCCTAATCCTCTGGATCCATGTCTTCTACGTGAGCTCCAAATCCTTTATGAGCCATCTCTCTCCTCAACTCCATCCATGCTGTAACATCACGTTGCTTCTCTATCTCCCTCTCACATGCCTCATTATACTTAAGCCACCTTTCTTCTCTCTGCCTTGTCGTTGTTAAGTCTTTCATCCTTCACTAGTCCTCTCCCCGCCCCCACGCATGGCGGGGTTTAGTTAGCCATTGGTTTACTCTCTAGCTTCAAAGTTACCATCAAGATCTTGATCGCCAACAGGATGCCTTGCAAGTAAGCTTCCCGTGGATGTCGTAAGAACTAGAATTTAGCTACCTCTAAACACGAATAAGTGGAATATTCCAATATATAATTGTTCAAGACACCATGAAACCACGTATCCACAACTCGAGTCCAAATCAGATCAGCATCATAAAGGGCCTGGAATTATTCCTACATCTAGACAAGTACGCGATACCTCCAATTCCGTTTAGATGTATAAGCAACCAGCCACTCGTATAATTCTACTGGAAAGATAGTGAAAAAGCTCTCATATAGACTAGCATATAGATTCAGTTCCACCCAAGTGTGTGCATTAAACTCAGATCCAATGTTGAACCACTGTGTGTATTCTTCTTCCAGATCACGTATCCATTCTTCAATACTTGTTAAGGTCAACAGGTATGTCTTCATTATGAACCATCCTAAAAACAACAGAAAAAGAGGTCCTAACATGGAACCAATAATTCAACCTAGAATTAAGTGGTACAAACCCTATGAAACCCTAGATGCACTGACACAACACTCAGCCTAAAATGAGTGCTCACCCAAAGCACGCAAAGGTACCAGGTCCTGTCGACACTAAAATTTTCCTCCGTAATTTCTATTTCATTAATGTATGTATTAGGAATAGGATGTTGTTAAGTGTAATTAGTAGTAGTTTCTGATAGAAGATAACGGTGCCATCAGTACGGTGCCGCCAATAATGTAGAGTATGGTAACAGTCAAATTACAATAGGAATGTTGTAAAAAGTAAATATTTGTCGTAAGTGGTCCGGTAATGTTAAAATTTCAAAGTTGGGATAAGTAGAGAAGTAGGGTCTACATGATTA